>OY720634.1:141415095-141933001 GCA_963169105.1 Ceriagrion tenellum | reverse complement strand
CCTAGGAACGCCCGGCAATTTGGGTGGCATGCGCTATCTCGGTGTCGTGTTTCGAACACTACTCCACAGAAATGAAAAATATTCAATATGGAGCATGTCAAATTTATGATGAAACGTTTGTAATTACAGAAAAGTAATTTTAAAAACCCAAGTGGTCCGCAATCGTCAGAAATAACCGGAAAATGTTGAAATTTAATAACTTTAGGGGCGATGCGGCACGTCTAGTGATGGAAAAATCGATTTCGATTAAAATCGAAAATCGAGTTTTAATAGTCAAAGATCGCGGAAATCGAGATCGAGCCACGATCTTCGAGTTTCGATCCAAACTCGATTTTTCAACTTCGATCTTGACCATTTCGTTTGATCTCAGCAGTGCGTAGCAGTCAGCTACCATACTACCGCGCGCTGAGCGCAGGCGAAGAGCACGGGAGGGGAAAAAGCGGGTGGACAGTGGCGAACTGCCTGCAGGTCGAGTCATGTCTATCGTCGAGTGTGTCGGTCGGACCGAGTTGCCGGCAGCCGGCAGGCAGCAAGCCATGTTGTTGTGTGTTGTGTTCGGTCGGTGTCGGTTCAGTGTGGCCCTAGTGCGTCGGTCGGGGTCCTACTGAGAGTGCTGGGCACTGGAACCACCTTTCCAAGAACATACCTAGTGTCGTGTGGCAGTACTTTCAGCGTGCGTTGCGCGTTAACGTGACATTTGTCAAGTGCAATGTGTGCGGGGCCGAGCTTAAATACTGCGGCACGACATCGACTCTTCTGAACCATCTAAAAGTAGTGCACGAGATGGCGGTCGCAACATCAAAACCACGTGGAGGCAAAAGCAGGACAGCAACGGCGTCAGCAGGAGTGGAGGACAACGACGACGATGTTGATAAAGTTGTCGAAGTCCGAGACTCGCATGCTAGCCAAAACCAAAGCGAGAATAGGGTAAGGTTAGCATTTCCGTAAGTCTGCACATATTAATTTCTGATGAATGGAATAGAGTATTTTGCTGACAGGAGCGAAATTTTGAATGACAAGTAAGAATGAATCGCTAACGATGAACAAGAGTTTTCGGGGTGGAACAGTCAGTACTGCTTTTGTTCAAAATTGCTTTAATTTTCGATTTAAAACTTTGCAGCTCCGGCGATCTGATTCCGTCGAGTCTCTGCTGGTGTCGCCACCTGCATCTCCAGCGATAGCGATACCTCGCCCGGACAGCCGCAGTTCCAACGCCAGCGGCAGTGCCAGGACTGAGAGTCCGAGCCCATGTCGATCCCCATCTCCCTCACCTTCACCAATGAAGACCTCAAGGACAGGACCCATTGACCGAATGTTTGAGAACGCTGCTGCTTTTTCGAATAAGCATCTTATTCTGACTTAAATAAAACGGCGTGGGTGGGTGTTGGTCTATTGCTTATTTTTATTATTTCACTCCGCCACACCTATGAAGTTTCTTTTACACATCTTGCCTTTTCAGCTGGAGGGCGTAGAGAGAAGGAAGTGAATGCAGCCCTTGCATTCATGATAGTGCATGACAATATGCCCCTCAATACGCTGGAAAAACAGGGATTCAGAATTTACTCCGGGAAACTCAATGGAACTTACAAACCCCCGTCAGAGCCTACGCCGACTAAGAACTTGGAGATATGTTACTTTGCATTGAAGGATACCGTCAAACTCTGGCTCGGGGAGGCTAAGTTGTTGTCTCTTTCTTGTGATATTTGGACTCAAAAGGAAACGATGGTCGGTTTTCTGGGTCTCACAGTTCATTTGGCTCATGGTAAGTGTAGCATTCGAGCACCGCGCCGCACTGCTCCTATCCCCCGAACCTCGGGCCGTGGTGTAGCGTCAGCAGCCGGCAGCAGCGCGATATGTAAACGTTGTACTCGGTTTATTTTTCAAGTGAGCATTTCAAATCAATCGACCTTGGTGCCTATGCTATGCCACAAAGGAAGACCATAGAAAATTTAAAGGCTAATAGTGAATTTGGAATCTCATTAAAAGTACGAAATACGATTTTGTTTTGTCTTAACAATTTTCATAACATTCGCAGAAAACACGTCAGTTTGATGCAGTAACGCGGGTTGGCAAGCACGTGAAGAAAACCCTCACAGACGAGGTGGACAAAAAATTCGCTCGAGTCGAGACACATCCTATTTACTCTTACTAGTAGCCACGTTGCTTCATCCGAGATTCAAAGAAGTTGCTTTTGGAAGCTCGCTTCACGCCAAAGCTGCCAAGAGAAACCTGGGTTAGTTAAGTCCAACTCCAGCGTACTATCAGCATGAAAAGTTTTTTCACAGAGATACTCTACGCGCGAGGGTCCCTCCCTCCGGTGAGTGACGCACTAGGAGTCTCTTGCGCGTGGGAGTAAGTCTGTGACAAAACTTTTCGAATGCTAATACCTACTGTTTATTGTTGTTACTTCGTTTCACTAAGTAGTTTTTGAAGTAACATGAGATTCATTTTTATAGGTCATAAAATCCAAGATTTCATTGATGAAGACCGTGTTGCTGCTGACCGAGATGCACAGGCAGGTGACAATCCTGGCCTCCTCTCCGAAGATGCCTTTGAGCCTGATGACGACGAGGAACAAGATCCGTGGGTGGCGCTTGACAAGCGCGTCCGCATGGCCAACGCCGACCACCGCATTCCTCTGAAAGTCTGGGAGGAGATAAAGGGTGAATACTCGTACCGTTTCGCGATCAGAGGGCTGAGTATGATAACGTCACCCGTCCCATGTGAAAGACTTTTCTCTAAGGCCGGTAAAATTGGAAAGGCACGCCCTAGATCATCAAGAAAGCATCTCAATCAGTTGATCTTTCTTAAAAATTTTAGTGAAGCCGAATGGTTCCAAGCGGTGATCCCCAAACTTTAATGTGCGTGCATTTGTAAATTTTTACTACAAATAATTCAAGAACGTATTCTAAGTAGATTTTTAGGGATTTTTTTATACTATTCAAATATGTATTATGAGCGTTTTTCGAATGAATAATAAATGTTTTTGTACCAACTGTATTTTTTTTCAAAAAATAACCATCGATTTTTTCGATGAATCGATATTTTGGTTCAAATTTCGATTTTTGTTGGAAAGTCGAGCTTTTCACTTCGATTAAAAATCGATTGTTCGAAAAATCGATTTGGACCGATATTTTTCCATCACTAGGCACGTCTTCTCCTTCTCCAGTGGCAATTTTTACATATTTTATTTCCTAACTCAATGGCACCAATAAGGGGATGTTCCAAATGGATTTCTAATTTCTGGAAAAAAGGACAGGACCACTCTAGTGTGTCACGCCACGGCGCCGCCGCCGGTGTTTTTGGCGGCGGCGTGGCGGTGCGCCGTAAGTTTTGAGTCGGCGGCGTATTCAAATTTGTCGGCGGCGCGGCACCCATCTCTACTTTGTATCGCACCTCAACTGTTAGAATCACAACATTGTACGATGGTAGGGAATCCTAGGGAAAAGGGAAATATTAGCCCAACTCGGTATTTGTGGTATATACAATGTTAGAGTTTAGTTATCTTTATGCAAAAATGATTTCGCTTGCATGTGCATGTATATAGTGATAAACTGTTTGTGAATTAAATGGAAATTAGGTGTGCAGTTAAAGATGCGACAAGTGATAATTGATTGATTATGATTAACAACAAATTTTTGAGATAACCCAGTAAACACCTCATCATATTTTCGTTTATTACCTTCGAGTATTACATTTTGACTTCCAACGTTGCGTCACTAATTCTATATATTACATTTTGAATTCCAAAGTGGGGTCACTGATTATTTTCATTATATTTTGGCGCCCAACCTTGGGCAAATTTTATTTGTTATTGCAATATGAATGCATCACAACATGAAAAAAGTGTTTCACTAATGAAAAATTGCTTGTGGAATCTGCTGAGTGTTGTCCGTTTTTAATGTCAGCGTTTCGTTTCCCCTATTGTGAGCGTCGTAAGGAGAATATGATTTGCTCGGTGTCCGTTTGGTCTCTTTATGCTATCCCAACGTTGTTGCGTCCGTTAGACCATTGTTGGGCCGATTATTAAACCCGAAATCCCAAATTCTGACATCTGAAATATTGTTTAACTATGAGATAAATAAGCCATAACTTACTCATTATAGCGAATGGTACCCTTCGAAATCAGTAATTCGAAGCGCAGCTTCATCTTTAAGTGTTCCGATTAGGTTTTGACGTCACCTGCAATTTGTATTGATGTTTTTCAGTTAAATCGGCAACCAATGAAACCAAGACAACAATACTGGACCCCTTAGCAACCTTAAAAAATAACACATAAATCAATAACTTTCGCTGCACATTGCAAGTTGGCTCAAAAAATCAACTAATAAGCATAATTTCCTTTCAAGAATAAAGAATGTTGGACTATTATCCGTAGAATAAAGTATAAACGAAGGAAAATGGTTAATATTTTCATATCTTTTTGATTAAAAGAATAAACTATTGCTAACCTGATCCATTCTCTGAGTATATTAACACGTGCTGTGTAGTTTATTACACCCCTGACCCAACTAAGACAAGGGTTAGGCTTGATTGTACATTGTTCGTTGTTGACTAATAAGAAATGTGTTACCTGTTTCATTAAAATCGCGAGGTCGATGTTTAGGTCCGTTCGAGTTCCACACTCCTTACCTCGGCTCTGTTTTCCGCATCATGGCGATCCCTTTCCGAGAGCGAAAGCTGGCTGCTTTTCCCAGAAACACTTGTGGCACTACTGTCAGTACTCACCTAAAATTTCAAATCCTCGTTAAATGTAGTCCATTTGAAAAAAGCTACGCAGCCAAAACTGATACGACAAAGTAATACTATATATCTTCGAGGCCTGCAGGTTGAGAGCTTTTAATTTTTCGCTGATATGGTTTAGAAATTAATTTTTGTCCTTACATTTCTCTCTCACTTCCCTCCAAAACTCAATTGAATCATACTGGACCAATTGAACCGACTTTTGAGGAGCATTCCTAAAGGCATGAAAAAGGTTTCGAAAATCATCACGTTCTTTCAGCAGAATGTACCACAGATTACCAGTATGTTTATCCCTGTTCGCATGATTAGATTATTATCGTGGTAAGCCATTACGAGGGTAAGAATTAGTTGTGTAATGCCCGGTCGGTGAACATTAGTAGCTTTGTTAACATACGTGAACTTACCATAGTTATCTATTTACAATAGTGGTGTTCTGCCAGCTACAACGTTCAAGTAGTCAATGAGTATCATCTTTAAGTTCCAGTCAGACGATAATTCACTCGTTAAAGATACTGGATACCAACTGTGCAATGGCTATTAATGAAAGGTACGAATTCGGGGAAAAATGACCAACCTATTGTACAGTGGCAAGAAGCTAGTAATGTGTACGTATTTCCAGAGCGCAACTGGTTTATCACTGCAAGTATGCGGTGAATACGACTGGTATGTCATCTTCGTGGTTAATAAGGGCATAAGTCTCCTAAATTGGTGGTATGCTTTGTATTTATTTTCTGCTGTTCTCACCATTTCATGAGAGTCACCATATAACATACTATAAAAGTGACTTTCTGGAATGCTGCTTGGAGAAATTTGAAAAATGTCCGTGAAAGAACTTTTCCAGCTTTATTCCGAGGGAATGCGTCTCATTTATTGCTATTAATAAATACATATTTAAAAGTGCACTATGTAAAAATAAACAATTGGCCAAACGATAAGCATAAAATTACATCCTCCTATCTTTGCTAAATTTGGGTCTTTTGCGAACAAATTGATAAAATGTATTCATTTCATTTTTGAATCCCTCCAAGAGAAACTTTTAATTAAGTTATGCAATCCATTTCAGGTTATGGGCAAATAACGATTGAAGTTATTCTTTGGATGTTAATGCAAACGTAGTCTTCTCTTATGAACAACATTTTCCTATGTCTTCTTGGGCTAAGATTAACGGAGTACCTCTTTGTTTGACAATAAGAAGACTTCTTCGTCAATTTTTGGAAGCCGCGGCAACTATCAGTGTCTTCTGAGTCCTGGGCACCCTCAGCAAAGTTGTTTTACAAAGAACTTTCCTGGGAGTTGAGTTTCGGTCAAATAAAATACCCATCTCACTCTATTGAGCGACTTTCTACTGGAAATAAGGTGATCATTATAAGTGAAATGAGACGCGCAAGTCAACCCTCCAGGGATGTATAACCTTCCTTCTGACCCCTGTGGTTTGGAAAAGTAGGATTGCTGATTGTCAATGGACATTTTTCCATTATTCAATGCCAAGCCACTGGAAGAGGAAACGCCGTATCCATTTGAAGGTACTAAGACGGTTCTGGAGAGAGTACTTTCGTTCCAGCTGTATATTTGGTAATTGGTATGTTTTATACCTTTCAGTACTAAAGGGGTAACCCCGATAAAATATGGATTTTTTTGGTATTGATTATGGATGAAGAGAAATCTCGGTGTGATTTGAACCACATTTAAAGAAATACTTATTAATGGAAAAAATGGCATGGTTTTATGATAACTACAGAATTAGTGACGCATGTAACTCCTCAAAGGATTATATATTTCAACTTTCTCCTGACAATCAGCGCTTGTTATCCGCTTGATCTTCACTAGTGGAAAATGGTGAAATTACACTTAAAATTTGCGGGCAGAATTTCAATTAATTTAGCTTTTTGCGCCTCCCATAAAATATTGTTTATTTATTTTGTTTTTCGTTGGAGTGTATTATGACGATTGTCAGTTAGTTGACTGAATTTCTCGTCATAAGGTCGGTTGAATATTTATATTCAACGGTAACTTTCTGACTAGGCAATAATTATCAATACTTGAAAGATATGCATGTTGGCTCTACAAGAATGAGAAGTCCTGTACGAGGATTCGAGGGCGAAAAGCGCCTTCGTAATGGTTGTCTGTCAGTCAGCTTCGACACTGCCCCTCTTGTGTGATCGGTCTGTGGATTTGGCTACTATGTGTCTTGCGGGATTTCGTTGAACTTATGCTACATTCTGATTTCCAGACGTTTAAGTAACCCTCCGAGTAAAAGAATGTCACTTGGTTGCCACGGCTGATAATTCATGGCTTCATAAATGAGGATTGAGAAATATTAGTAAAATTAGGTCCTTCACGGAAGAGGAGTGGCTATTAATTCTGTTGTCATCGACGTTGTGTTTTCCTGCGTGCAGTTACACGTCGACGGGCTGTCTTTGCCAGCCAGCTGGAACTGGACTAGAATCACGAGATGTGTCACCACCGCGGCGGTCATCTACAAAGAAAATTCAAGAAAAAATGAGTCATGGCTCGATATGGTAAAAAAATACTGATTAAGGTTGTAAAACTCAAAAGGGAGGGGCGGAGACGCCTTGTGGACACCCTGAAACTTACCTCGGCCGCTCAGATACAAATGTCATACACATGGATGCCCTTTAACAAACTGGTTTATTCCACAATATACGCATCAAATACTCTTGCCCATGGATACACATTAGGTAAATGTCCATTAAATAATTGCCTTGATTTTTTGGAAGCAAGAAAAATCATTACTGGCTGACGAAACGAAATACAGATAGGATTACAAACCAGGAAACAGGTGAAAATCTTTGTGTGGAGCGTAGCACTCAATGTATTGGAAGCATGAACCTTTGGAAAAGCTTTCCAGAACAGACCAGAAGACTTTGAGACCTGGTGCTGGAGGAGGCTGCTGAAAACAAAATGGACGTAAAAAATAAGAAATGATGAACTGTACAGAAGAGTAGAAGAGGAAAGGACCATGTGGAACACCATACAAAAAAAACCAGATGGATTAGACACGCCCTGAGACAATGAGTTTGTGAAGAATATAAAGGTAAAATATAAGGAAGTAAAATATAAGTCCCCAGAGATAAAGTCATGGGCCACTATTAAAATGATTTCCTTGTGCAACATTCAAATATCAACTCTTAACTTTCCACAGTCTTAACTTATTTGTTATTAACGTCGTATTGGGAAAGCAGAGTATTGGTCACTGTGGTTTGCATCGCACGTTTACTGCCTTTATTTTTCATTTGTCATTCTAGGAAGGAGTGATTAAGGAAGGGTAAATTTATTCGTAAAATTATCTGCTCCTAAATTCGCCGATTCTTTCGATTTACTTTATATCTGAGAATTCTATAGCGGTATCCGAAATAACTTCATTATTCAATGGTAATCCTCTATAAGTTAAATTACACTGCTATCATCTAGATAACATTGAGTAACATTGAAAATGGTTTCTGACGTAGGATTTCAGTGATATCAGCTTTGAGCGTCGGTTATATTCCTTTCGTGATCTTAAAAAAAAGGAGTACGGCAAAGGAGGCCAACAATTTCGATCTCTTATTGATACAGAGCATTTCTATTCAAAGTTATTATTCACGGGAAATATCACCTATGGAATTGGATTACTAAACAAACATAATAGTATTTCAATCCTCATATCTTTCTAATTACACAAGGTTTCTGGTTGCTAACTTCACTTTTATGGTGTTACGTTGTCTTGATATTTTTTCTCACAAAAATCGTTGAAATTAACCGAACAAATAATCTTCACACTAAATCCAGTTAAAAATAATTCGATGTCACTTAGTTAACTTTTTAAATACTCAAATACTATCTTCAGTTCACTCAGTTAGTGAATTCAGCCTCCACTCTATTATCCAAAATCAATGTGTTGAGGGAACACCCTGTCAATCCCATAAATACATTTCTGGGCGAGCAATAAACATTCCACACAAAAAAAGCCCTCCTCTCCTTCCTGGTTTGAGAAAAGGCTGTACTCTTCTGGATGTGACCTGAACGGTCCTCGGCTTCTTTCTCAGCTGGGAGTGGGCATATAGAAGGGGTGATGTTTATGAGCTTTTCCTTTCAGTCGGTTGGTTTTGGGCTTCCCTGTTTGCCTGCTAGTGAAGCAGGAAGAGGAGCAAATCTAGGAAGTTAGAACAAATCAGGATGCCTCATCCGCAACAACTAGATGGTGCGGAGAGGACATGCCCATCCAAGGTGAGAGAATTTCTGCAACACCATGATGCCCACATCTGGTCCCCATCTTCGTATCTCTTTTTATGATTATTTTCTCATCATATTCTGATAAGTTAAAAATATTTAAGAGTGAACCTCATTTTTCGTGCAACGCGAATAGTTATTTTTAGTAAGAGTGATATAGTGATATAGGGAGAAGAAAAAGATAAAATGGGACCAACCCTTCTGCCTCAACATATCACTCTCCTATGAGTCTTTCCTGTACCTTACGTTTCTTGTAGGTTAAGTGTATCAATCTGAAATACAAAAAATATATATATCATTTACTGAAAAAAATAAAATAAAATGTATATATACAATACATTTTCATAAAAAAAGAGAAAATATATAAAACAAAAAAAAATATTAATGGAGAAAAAAAATTGCACTTTTCCACAGAATATTTTAATGCGTACGACGCGTTTCAGCTCACAGAGCCATCATCAGATACAAGAAACCGATCGAAATGATCCAAAATCTCTGTGAGCTGAAATGCGTCGTAAGCATTAAAATATCCTGTGGAAGAGTGCAACTGTTGTTTCTGTTATAATGTTATGCCATCTGTTGATTGATTTTCTTCTTCAATCGAACTGGAAGTATATCCTCCGGTATTAATATTCTGGTTCATTGATCTCTTGGTGAACCGTCCTTTTGTGATGAAATTAATAATGCTGACAATCTGATTTCAACCTATTGTTCCTGAAGTTGGGGTGAAATCCTGTTGAAATAGTTTACCGATGATTTTTCGACCATTGGCCATAATAATAATAATGCTATTTATGACGGAAATTGTTTTAGTGATTATATCCTGCTTTTAAGTGCATGGAGATATCTGTGGGAGCGACCACAGAACCCTTATCATCAGTAAAAGCAAAATTTATCTATATATAACCGGCCGGCGACAGAATTACTCATCAAAATAGATTAGCTCCTTTTTAAGGAAAATGATTTTTACTCATAATGGAAAACTAAGCATTGTTGTAAATGCTGACGGTCTAAATGATACAACTACCATTGTTGCATTGCTGTCTACCATTGTCCATCGTCTTTTCCAGATCTTCGGGTCTGCGAGAATGTATTAAGGCTCTACAAATTAAACAAATGCCCCAAGGCGAATACTCTTGCGTTGTCAAGGCATTAACGGCACGTGATAGCCTAGTGAAGGAGCAGTCAGGTTTTATAGGATGTAATTCGTCTCCAGTATCTCTCCAGTGTCTCTGGACTGGAATTTGTCTCCAGCGCAGGACTTCAGTGGCACAGTTGTGAAGTATGATGAGAATTATATAGGAAAATCACCCACAGTGCGTAGCATCATAAAAATGTATCTATTTTTATAATGCTAATACTTTTAAATTATACAAATTTATAGTGTGACATTCAATCCATAGAGAAGATCGTTTCTAGTCATTTTTGGGAATGAAAAAGAATGGATGTTATTCTGATTGCTCCAAATGTTTGATGATTGCAAATGCTAGTGGAATTGTACTTGCTAGGTGCTATTCACTTTAGTAAAAGATACGTTCTTTACGTGTAAAAATTAATCGGGAAGTAAACAACTTGATGTTAGTATTTTGCTGACAGTTATAATAATAAATGCTGTCTTATCATTTTTACGAAAATTAACCCATTGAATTTATTCACCTCCATCTACTTTCGAAAGTCGTTATACATAAAAATAGGTATTTTAGGTGACATCATAGCTTTCTGAGCGGAAAATCTGATTAAAACTCGGGATACTCACCGATGTTAGAAGACTGAAGTCGAGGGAAAAGAAGCCACAAGCGGTGAAGCGAACCTTAGTATGCAGCAGCTGATGTGAAAATAGCCGTAACTGTGGGTAAGACAAGAAAATACGGTGATTATAAATCATTAGATAGCTGTTCACGTGAGGCTGATCATTTCTTAATTATAGATGGAAAACTATGTAAATGTCACCCCTGACTGGGTTCATGCACATCCGTAGGCCATTCTTCACATGGTGTCGGGGTATCAGTTTCAGTCATTAAGAGCTGAGATTGTAATTGCGTGTTCTGGGATTTTACGTTGGATGTGCATTCATATTTTGAAATTTGTAAATCTGTAGAAACTTTTATTAGACACGGCTGTCACCTCAGGCAGCTCAAAAATCTTACGAAGGGATGAGATTAATTTACAAACTCGTGAGTTATCGTATTGTGATAATTATTATATGTTGTTATTTTCCAAAACTATAGTCAAAGTTATTGATCTAAATGCCAGAAAAAGTCTATCATGAAAGGTCTTTAAGGTTTATGGCATCATAGATGTCTTTTGGGAACGGCATCTTGCGTCAGCCTCTTCATTGATATGCCCACATTTGATGAAATCAACTTTGCTTAATAGGTGAACAGCCTGCAGGTTTAACGAATGTGAACCATCCTTTTTGGATCCATTGGGAGTATAGATGATGCATCCTGGACTTGTTCCTTTAACATCGAGTACACTTTTTACTTCATTTGGCTCCTTGATATAAGTTCATTAAATTATTTAGGAAAGAAACACAAATTTGGAAATAGCAACTTTGCGACTATGGTATTTTTCTAATAATTTTGTGTCTAAGGACTATATACAATAATCACTAACGACTTGCCGAATTGAGAGTTCTGTGGCCGTCATTACTGGCAGTAATTTTGCCACGAATTGCAGTGTCAGAGAGACCCCCACTGACGCATTACTTCGGGCCTCATTGACTCTGCAATACTACATATGTTTTTGATTTCAACCACGACGACTTAGATGGCTCACCCAGCGACAAAAATATACTTCAAATGACGAAAAAAACGACATAGTTGAAGCGGCCGCTTTGGTCCTGACGTGAGCCGAACTGCGGGCTGACTGAAACGTAGCGGCAGACGCGCTCGCAGGTTCCCAGCTGCGCAATCAGTGACGAAAAATTCGCTTACATTTATTCCATCCCACTCAGCGGAGACGCTCTTATGACATGTGATGTGTCATCCACACTGAAGTTGTTATGTTGAATGAGCTTGATATTCTTTTGCGCATCCTGTCCATGGCTTTGAGCGAAAAACTTGTTAAGTGACTTTTCATACCCCAGCTGAAAATTTGGTTGCAGTGCTTTTGTTTTCAAATCTCGATGAAAATCTGCGTATGTTAATGAAATCGATGTAATACATAGAAGCGATTCATTCTAAAACGTATTAAGGCCCGTAAATAAAAAAAATCCCCGGCGATTATCTGGTGAGGTAAAAGCTGGTAATGTACGTGTGGTTCGACCATTCTGGAGGGCGATAATAAAATCTAAAAAGTAATGATTTTTGTCTCCAACTTCACCTATTTATGTTGATTTCGGGTGTGTAAGGCATGTAGAAATTTAAGGACTATATACCCATTGTCCAATGCCTCCTGGCAATGGAAAAATCAAATCATAATATTTAAAATAATAAAACATTCTTGAAAATGCGATGATCGGAAATGAATAGCTTGGAATCTAAACTGTCCGTTAAGATGTCTTCGATAGAAGGTAATAGCGGTTAACCCATCGTGAAGCCGTGAGGAGCAGGAGCCACTGAATAAAGTAATTTTGGTAAATGAGTAAGTTTCAGTATTTTTCCATTTCTTATGTAATCAGCTCAGAACAATTTTTCTTTTCCTGACCCGCAATAAAGGGAGACACTGCTACCTTTGCTGGGATGGAGATTAAAAAATTTTGTGTGTTAAATAAAGATATTTTTCATCAAGAGGTGGATGCAGTTCTCTTTATTTGTTTCACAATTTAATTAAGTTTTTGACCTCACGATTATACTCGTGAGGTCAAATTAGAGATTTGCTCGAGATTATGTTAGTGAACCTAAAATGAGTGAAATTTATCATCGTAAAGAGGTAGTGGCGAGATGCGTAATAACGAGCAGTCATGAGATGAATTCTAATCTTATGCTCGGACAAGAAAAAATAGAGCTCCTCTAGAGGTAAATCTATTCCCCTTGAAAATGGCGTGTTAGTGTGAGAACCGGTCAGGGTTACGGATGAAAAAATAGTGGACATCAAAAAGTTTATTTGCTTGAGAATGATTCTTTCACAATTAAAATGTATACCATAATATCTGCATTTACATGCTACACTACGAGCCACTGTATAGGCGTGTGGCAGGGGGTGTTAGGTCACCAGCCGAGTAAAGATGTAAGATTTTGGGAGGTAAAATGGTGACGTGTATAATGGGAGTGTAGCTCTTTTTTATTGTGGTCAATTATTATGCGCGGTGAGAATGAATTTTTGTACTTATCTGTTCGGCAATGTATCTCTCTCATTTTATCACTTGTCTGACCGAGTGATGTAGTGAGGCGTCATGATAATATTCACTGTGTCGCTCTGAAACACACCAGTTCTGAATTTCTCAAGCAACATAAGCCTATCGTGTAGTCCCTAGGGGCTCCCACCATCTAGTGCAGTAAAAGTGAAAAAAATACGTTGTAAATTAATTGCCTCACCTTTCCAATAAAGCATTCGTTCTTATTCTTTCTCCATTCTCTTATACATATTCCCCTTTCCATTTCCATTCTGTTAATTTTTGAAGGCTTATGTTTAAAAAATCTCATGTTAGATACTGATTCTGAGATCTTAGTTGATTTTTTTTATTCTTTTCTATTTTTTGGTTTCTAGAATTACACTATAAATGTTTCAGCTCTTCGTAAAGTGACATTGAAATTGTGTTGTTGAAATGTCTGTTCCATTACGGAGCCGATACATAAAGTACCATTAGAGAAGAACTGGATTTAGGATACTAAACCTCTTAGATTTTTTACTTGAGTTCTGATTATTTGTGTACAATCAATGGAACCGATAGCGACGATGGCGATTGAAGTTGACATTGTGTATAGGCGCGTGTTTGCCAAATTATGGTTGCGTTTCGTTTTCACGAAGTTCACTTATGACTCTACCCTCAAGGATTCATATATATAATTTTTGATATCAATGCTAAAGTACATATTCCTATTCTTTCGGGCAATCGTTCTATAGTTTGAAATATAAATGTGGAGAGTAAGACATGCTAGAACGGCAAGTGAGAAGTGTGACCTGTGGGGCTCTCTCCCTAAATAGTCTTACTACCGTGCATTGATCGAGTCGAAGTGAGCGCTGTTGATTCAGTGTACATCTATGTCTTACGCTGTAAGATTCCGCGGTCTACAGGGCGCACTCGGATTCCAACTTATGAAGAGAGGATTGAATGGGGAATGATAAAGAGCGTAAGTGAATTATATGTTAACAGAGCTTCTTCGGCCCGGATTTTTAGTCCGGTCTCGGAACGATTTCCGCTTATTCTCAATTCAGACTGAGATGGGTTTCGTCCCAGAGATATCAACTGAATGGTCGATTAAATTAGAGAATTCTCCAAATTCTCAATAAAAGTAAATGGAGTCTAATCTCGTATTCCTCTATTGACAATTTGGAATTGTCTCGATTTACATTCAAAACTTTTGAAACATATTTTATTTTACAGCGACCTTAATTTTAACCCAAAAAGAAAAATAGAAGCTATTGGAGGGCAGTTTAATGTGGAATAGTTGTTTTTTACGCATTTTTAATTTCTTTCGTTTCTAGCTTCCTCAGGTGCGCTTTTTCTCCTCGCCATATTCCACTGGCTCCCGTAATCTACCACCATAGCAAGTTCTAGTGGAAGAAGTTAACCGCGAGTTGCGTGACTCCTCACAAGCCGGCTTATTTTAGTTAATTAAATGAGAGATTATGCTCATGTTTTCAGTTGCTATCTGCCGTTGTTCACATCACGCTAATGCAAAGCAAACTGAGCTTTTATCTCAATCCAGATATTCAGTTCGGTATATTTTTATTACTATGAAACGGCGAAGAGTCCATCATCGAGAGGATACTCGACAAAAGTTAAAAAAAAATCCCTCGTGATTTAAGTTCCGCCAGTTGAGGAAATTGTCCACCATAGTTCAGGAAAAAATTGCTGGGATCGAGCCAAGAATGCCTTTTCGATGTCACAATAAATTCTTTGAGTTTGGAGGAACTAATAAACGTTATGAATAACAATTTATTAGTCCAGGTAATGTAAGTATTCATTATCTATTTAAAAATCAATGAAAATAGTTCATGATTCTCTGCTGATTTCACAGTTGTGGTACACTGATCGAATGACCATTATTTAATCCATGCTCAAAATGGCAAAATATATATAGAAATTATACAAAAATAGTTTCGGAAGTATGCGATAGTTAATGGCCATTGAATGAACAGTAAAATTATTTGAAAGTTTGGGCCGACAAGTTTTCTTTCATACTTTTGATGTAGAAGTAACTATAATGGTTGCAGGTCTTACCTCACGCCTTGCTTGATGGTCTTTTACTTTAAGTAAAGCCTCCGACACCAAGACTCCTGTTTGATCAGCCTTTCAGTCCCATGGATAAGCAGCACCGTGAAGTTTCACCCATGGAATAAAAGAGAAAAAGGGAGAATGAAAATGGATCCTCTAATTTATTCAATTTTGCTGAAAAAGAAGAAACTTTTGAGGAAAGGTTATCCTTTAATTTAAAATTTTTTGTTCATTTTTAGTGGAAATGAAGCTTGCTTTGAGGTTTTTCATTTCTCCTAGTGAGTCTACCTTAAAATACGTGGACCTCATAGGTTCTGGGTAGGGGTTAAGGGTAAAAATGTTTTATTTTTCTGAAGCTTCTGAGAATTTATTTTTTATGCTGAAAAATTCGAGATGTTGTTTTTTCAATTTCAGGCAAAATATTGAATTTTTGAGGGAGAAATGTTACAAATCTTTAAATTAGTGGTGAACGATGATGTCCTATTTTAGCTCAAAAAAATGTTTCATCTCTTACCAACGTAATGGAAAATGTGTGGCAATTGACTTGGGGATGATGAATACCTTGGTTTTTAACGTACTCAGCTCGAAAGAGCGGTTTATAGAAAAAATTAACTCCGTTTAATTTATCTTGAGACTATCTGTTAAATCAAAGTTTGGTAAATGTTAGGCTAATGAGTATTCTTTTATACCTCCTTCGTAGTTATGTGACTTGTGGCTAATATCATCGCAATTCCCACTATGTAAGGACAGCACCAAACCGCCAAATCCCCGACAATGTAAACGGTATCGTTGGGATCCAGGAGCCCCATCATCTCCTCGATGTAATAATACAAGTGAAACGTTATCTGAACTAAGTTGGAACAAGTTTGGACCATCACGAGGGAGCCGTAAGCTTTGCAGAGCCTTCTCACTAGGTGGAACAGTGACAAATTCAGCGTGGCCAGGACTCGGACGTACGAGGACAATGCTTGTCTCCGGTTCTTTGCTGGACGAAACATAGTACCCAACCCTTTGACATCCTCCCCTATACCGATGGGTGATTCTGTGAGTGGTGCGTGCGAGTTGGTTGACCCCGAATGTAGGACGAGGTGTACTCCGTCGTTCACCATACGGAAGCGCTCTTTTATCATCCAAGCCAAGGTAGAGAACTGAGAGTCGAGAACCATGATGACCACCAGCCAGTAGAGGCCGAGTAACGTCAGTAGGTTGCTGTCTTGGAGCGCTTGCGTCAGGGCGGAATATATCTGGTGCAGCAGACCCAGAGCGACCAAAATGCAGAGGCCGAGGAAGTGGAGGACCAAGAGTCTGCGTGTCTTTCTGTAGTGGAAGCTCTTCTTCAGGTTCGTGCTGGCGTCGAAGCGAACCATGTCGAGGAGGACCTTTTGGACCCTCTCTCTCCTGCAGTAGAAGCACAGGGAACCTGACGAACCGACGAGGATGCACATGATCCACCAGGCCGCGTTGACGTAGGCGTTCAGCGGGATGTCCATCTCTAACGATTCCTCGACCTGATACTGAACCATCTCGGGCAGGCTGTAGATGGAGGACACGAGGGCGAACACGAAAGCGAACCGGCTGTAGTTCAACAGCACCTTGGTCGTCTCGACCTTCCCGATACCGTACTTCAGCGGGAAAGGGGCGATGCCCAGGATTTGACTCGTCAGGAGGAGGGGCCACATGGCCCAGAAGACGTCTCTGTTGGATCTCTTGGCCCGTCTTCTCCTTCCTGGGAATTTCATCCTCAGTCTTCTCCGCCTCGGTCTCAAGCATCGGAAGGCAGAGTTCTGAGGCGCGTCTTTCCCCCAGCGACGTTTCACCGCCATAGTCATTACAGTTCCCGACTATTCTTATTGAAGGAGGAGTTTGGGGTACTATGCATATATTTTCCATAAGGATCCCCACCGTTTCATTAATAAATGGTCAATGAAGTCGCCCCATGAGACCCAGGCGCCGGTGGTTTCCCACTTATCTCTGGTGAATCATACCCTACGTCGAAGACAGGAGTACCAGGATTTATACATATGTGAGGTGGAGAAAGCATGTTCTCAGTTGCTTTAATGGGGACGAATGAACCTTGAATCGATGGGGGCGGCGCCACCCTGAATTATTGACGCGACCCATTGAATATACGGGCCCGATTTTGAGAATGATGGGTGTAAGGCAAGGAGCTGTAACATCGTCTTCGAGTCAAAATGAATGTGGGCTTCTGAATCGATAAATTGAAATCTTGTCGGAAATCAATGTCTCGTAGCGTACTGCTTGTGTGTACGGTTATTCGGAGTTTGCATTACCTTTCCGTGGTTATCTATTGGTCCTTATTTATGGCGTTCTCATCGAGTAAAACGTTGAATAAATAATTCCATGAAAGAGAACCAGCGCTTGTCTTCTCTCGGCGCAGCAATGTTTCTCTAGTGAGCAGATGGTCAGGAAAAGTAAATTTACTGATGATGAGACTGTGTGCAGGAAGGTAAATTTGCGGATGATAAGTGACACTTGTAACGGACAGTCCTTTCGCCCAAACGCTAAATTGGAGTGTTAAACTGTATGAAGTAGGAGAAAGACAGAACATCAATGCAAGGATCTGCTGAGCCGCAAATGCATATTGGAATTTTTATTGATTTACGAATCTGGCGTCTTTGAGTATTTTTTATCAATTAAGCATATTGTTCGTTATGATGAGGCATATTCGCGGATTTATCTGTGTAGGCAATTTTTCACCAGGTTGAAGTGGAACTAAGAAGGATCAATCTCACTTTCCGAGAGCGTTCATGTGATTATAAATACAGGGAACAATGTTTTATTACGTTAGGTCAAGGTTAGAATTCTATCATTATTTATTCGCTCTTCACTTGCGCTGCTAAATCCCTAAGTGAGTTTTTTAACTGAGCAGCTCCCTCAAACTACTGACCGGCAAAAATATAGCCGAGTGAGTTACTTCGAGCGATTCACGTTCATTTCGTTGACCGAGGTTAGCATTTTCATTTTTCAATTAATAAAAAACATGCTAATCAAAAGACATTGTGAAGATCTACGTTTATATTTCTGCTGTCGGGAGATCCAACAAGTGCGTGAATTTAAGGAGTGATACAGGAGCTCTTCAGTTGCCTTTCCTCCCTAACTGTATCACTAATAATTCTTTGTTTTTACATGAACTATGTTCACATTTAACTTGTTGAACTGATTGTAGGTTTGGGCCTGACGTAGGTCGCAAATTAGTGCCACGTAATTTTTTTATTACTTTTACGTTTAGTATGTCTCATTGCATTTATTTAGTTAGCTTTGTGATTTTGATATTACTCTTTGCGTGATTACTAACTAAGCGTTGAGTGCGTGAAGTGAATGACAAAATTGAACATACTCCAACTCAGCTATTTACGTGGTACAGCTTGCTTTTAAGAAGTAAAATATATAACTCGGGTCAACTCTCCTTGAAGATGCTCAAATACGAAGAATGATTTGCTTAAAAATGTATTGATAGAAGATATCATTGTGCCTGTTGTCTTGACAAAAGCTGTCATTAAATAGATCATGCGACAAAGTTCTCAGAAAAATTGAGAGCAATACTCAGCTAATCAATCTAATGATCCCTCTGTAGGGATTCTATTTCGATTCATTTCGTACATTTCTGACCTTAGTGATCGTATCTTTCATATTTTTCACAAGGGAATGGATACTTGAGATTGGATTTGCAATTTTACTTATTTATAGTGATTTCTCCAAATGTAAGATTAGGGTGATACTAAGATGTAGCTACAACACTTGGGGTAAATATATGAAAAACCAGTTTTTAAATTTATGAATGGTAATCAGGAGAACTGAGATGTGGATTAGGGTTAAAACATTGTAAAACGACAAAGATGGAATATTACTATTTGTTTAGTTAGATATGTTCGAAGTATCGTTCTATCTGCCTCCAGGGTCGGGGCACGGGGTTGTTCAAAATCAGTCATAAAATTCTCGTCTCAGTTATAGTTTTTTGTTCGCCTATTTACTGCAGTTCTGTGATGGAAATTGTCATAAGATGTTTCGAGATCGGTATAACATTGTGCACCATAATATATGGGATCAAATTTAGGTGACGACTGTTGAACTATTAATCATACTTAGCAAAAACTCGGTGGCAGTATCAGTTATGAGCAATCCATTATAGCTGTTAGGAAGGACCAATATCTGAGGTTGAGTTCCCGTGAAGGCTTTCGTGGAGTCTTAGTGATAGAAAATTGTTTTATGAGTGTTCTTCCGCGTTTATCCATTTTTAAGTACAGTCCTTATGTCCTTAACAATGGATAAACGCGGAAAAACACCCGGTTAACTATTCTCTTTTTTTGAGGCAGATATTTATTGTGTATTTGGGAGGGGTTAGGATCATCTAATTTACGGGAAAACGATTGAAACCACAATTTTCTTCTTAAATAAATGAAAAATATGAGTTTTCATTGTCAACTGTCATTTTCTACACGCTGTTTGAAAGAAAATAATCTCCTGTGTTCTAATGTATGTTGGTGTTCTGGGAAATAGATGAATATTATGTCTGAATGTGATGTGTTCTCTCTAATATTCTGAGAAAATAGTGATTTTGTTTTATTGAGACTTTACCACGAAGGCATACTTATAAATAATATCTACCGCTCATAAACATAACGCAGCAGAGGAGCGTAATTTATTTTATCAGTTTACTTTTTGTATGCTGCTGCTTTGTATCACGAAATAACAATTTGAAACCCATTATACAGTTCTATCAGTTGAAATATACTCGAGAAATATCTGTCCACCATTTCACCTCACAAAACCTTATCCTTCACAACTTCACGCGGCTGGTGTTCTGACATCCACTGCCACACGGCCGTATGGCAGTATGTAGAAGTAGAACTTTAGGTGGTGCAGTATTTTACGGTTGAACACTGTGAAAACCCTTTTTGATTGCAATCATTTACTGGTCAATTGTATTTTCGTGTATTGAACCAACCGTTCATCTGCGGAAAACATTAATCGCCTACTATGAAAATTATTTGGTACTCTTTCTCGTCTTGGTGCAAAATAAGTTATTTCCCGAGAAGTTCTCTCAGCCTTTAATGAAAAACCCTGCGGTTTTTGGAATTCGATTAAAATATCATTCCCCTCGGGCATAGACGGGTAGTAGTGGCTCAAACTTTTCTAGAGGAACCACGGTACGTTGCCAGAAATAAACAATGATTTTCAATAATTAGTGGATGTGGCTTGGACACTTAATGTCTCATGCCTTAGCTATGCCCATGTAGTACTAGCTTTAAAGAAGTTCAAAATGATACAGTTACGTACTTATTCATCAAGAATTCGATGAAAAATGCTTCTGTACCACATGAGAATTTATATGTATATGAGAGGTTGAGTGTCAAAAACTTCCACGTGGAATTTTGCATGAATCTGAGATACGGATGCCGTCCGCTCATCAGTATTAAACTCTACCATACTGCTGAAGTGTTTTTCTGCATAAGTACGCCGAGTGCCTGGGTAACCATATTAAAGATAAGGTAATTGTACATAGTGACCTGTAGACTACTCAAGAACATTAATAGCTGTTTTTTGTATTTTATACGCTGTCAAATAATTTTGTTTGTTTTCAGGTATGGCGGAAGACCACCAAGAACCTTCCAATATTGGGGTGAATTTCAAATCCTGCAATGTGAATAATTAAATTTCGTTTCTTCCCTTTCAAAACTTTCAACGTGTATCCGCCTGTCCGAAAGCTTTGGCCCCATGTTATTGCACTCACACTGCCTTGCTTTGCACTTAATATAACCAGTCTGTTGTGAGTTGAGTATGTTGACAGGTGAGGTGGAGGGTGCAGGAACAGCTACACAATGTGCCCAGGTGAAGTCAGACGAAAAAGTCGACAGCCACATGAATGCAAATAAGCAATTGAAAAAAGGTAGATGTACATAGTAATCTTTACACTACATATGAACATTCCTCTCTGTTTCTTATTTGATATCGTATAAAATAATTTTGCTCGTTTTCAGGTATAGTAGTAATAGTTTAAGTTAGGGTGCGTCGACGGCTTAGGTCATTTGCTTTTCAGGTATGGCGGAAGACCACCAACAATGCCGGAAGTCTAAACCAAAAACCCAAAAGCTTTTCAGTGAATAGCCTAGACGGAAACCGATTATCGTGGATTCAACGAAGCCTTCTATGAGTGCACGGCTATTAATAAGTACAAACAAAATACGCATTTATCCTAAAATATTCCAGCAACAGCATGCACTATGGGATTTTAAGTTTCCCAACAAATGGAGCGGCGCCACTATTGCTCTTGGAGGAAATTTGACCTCCTCTCTTGTGGCATATTATTCCAAGACCTCGCCCACGACGAGGGAAATTTAAATACAGTAATGTCGTAGGCTCATATTCGAAGTTCGTGACGGCCGCCGGCGTGCCCCGATCGCTTTTCGCGCAGTGCATCTTGGGGGCAGGGACGCATTAGATGGGCATGCAAATAATCATATATGAAACGTCCTATTAAAGTCTCTTTTGTTCTCACAGTGCTTGCTTGCCTTCCCTTATTTTTTTCTCGCGAATTTTCCTTAAGCCTTGTCTCCACCTCTTGAGAGAGCTTAAGGTGATATTTCAAATGCATACAAGGTCATGTAATGTGCTCACGTCCTCATGTCCTGCGGGAAAACGCTCAGGGCACGCGGATGGCCGTCCCCAGTTGGAAATGTGACCCTACTGCCTGTGCTTGTATTTCCCTCGTCGTGGCGAGGCCTAAGAATAATATGCCACGAGAGAAGAAGCTAAATTTCCACCTAGAGTAATTGTGGCGACACTCCACTTGTTGGCACACTTTATAATCCCGTAGTACACCAGGGGTCGGCCAGATCCAAGTACCGAGCTGTGTACCGAAGAAAAGAGACAGATCGCTAATTTATAAGGAATTGAGAGAAAACAGTCAAAGGTGAGTAGCTCTACAACCACAGCATGCACATGGAAAAAAGCATATTAAACTTAAGCGAAACATGATCTGATGTGGACACAAATGAATTGCCAATCGGCATTACTGTTGCAGACACAAAGATGGTTATTGCTAAAAAAACTGCTTGTGAAGCGTATTGGTTTGCAATTGGGAAATGATACTCATCATCAATATTAAAGCATGTAATTGAAAACAGAAAAATAAATCAGAATGTGAATATGTCGATGAAGATGATAAAATGTGAAAAAACAAAGACCGGCAGAAGTAAGTCAAGACTTTGGTTTTGTGCAAAAAAGTACCTATTAATTTGAGATCTTAACCACTAGTCGTTTTTTTCATATTGCAAATTTAAATATAAATATGTAGCGTTATGTTATTGATTTTGAAGGTTGTACTTACTCAAAAATCTAAGCATTATTTTACAGCGTTATCAGAAATTTAAGTTTCAAAACTGACAATTTGCAAATAAAATACAGAAATATCTTAGCTACTATTTATTGCTTCTGATCTCCCAATATTCTGGACACTTATGTTGATTACGGATGACATGTAGTTCCCCCAATTTTAACTTTGTAAGTATAATAGTAGAGAATGCATAGGTTTTTCTCGTTTTTCTTAAACTGTTAAAATATTCACGTGGCTAGTTTTGAAGCTCACCTTCTCTTACGGAAGATTGTTATAAAAGGTCTTGGATGCAATCTTCCTTATCACGGACTGTTATCTAAAAAAGAGCCAATCTTGAAAAATTCCGAATACTGCAACTAAGGGGCATTTTTATATAAACATTGGCGAAATCAATTAGAAATATTCATACGCTAATTATTATATGGAATATTTTACGCTAAAATGTGATGAATGCTATGCGGCTTTGATGGTGCTAGCTGGAGGATTTTTCAGGCTGAGAACGGAAGAACCAAAGAGTAGTTTGCTGATTGGGCTAACCAAACTCTCTCTATTCGTGAAACACCTTTGGATACCAAAAAAAACTTAGCGGAGGACTTGAAACGTCGATTATCATTTCAAACGTGCAAAAGAGCGTGATACTCTTTCCTAAAACAAAGCTTATTCTTTGAAAGGAAGTATTATCATGTTGCCATAGAATCGGGTAATAATAAGTAAATACAAATATGTTTTCCCTGGATTAAGCTCCATTGACCAGCCTAGCCGGAATTAATGACGTCGAAGCACGTAATAAGCTGAATATAACTTCATTGTGTTTAGTATTTGCATTTTGGTGACCAATACTAAAAAGCCAGTTGGAGCATTATTTTAAATTTAACGTTAAGATTCTATGATGGCATTAGCTTACTTCTTCTATCACTGACTGACAAGCGGCGACCATGAACACTAATGTCACGACTTTTGGACATGACAATAGAAAGATTTCCCCCAATCGGTAAATTATATCTTGTTGAGAAGTCCCATTGATGGCAGAGTTGATCAGCATGTAGAACTGAAAAGCTACGTCCAGCAAGTCGAACATGGATAGCAGCAAAGCCAGCATCCCGTAAACGTTTCCCAGTCGCGGGCCGAGATGGCAGAGGGAGAAGTGGAATCCAGCGTACCTCCTGACGCATATGGACACTGGGTCTTTGGACTCTAGGATGTCCTGAGAAAAGGGAGACCTCTTCTCGCGACTAATCTTGTCGCGCGTAGCCAGAATGAATGTAAAGGAATCGCGAATCCCGGTTATTCTCTCGTTCACCATGACCAGAAGCTGCTGCAGGAGCAGGAGCTGATTTATGAACTGAAGACTCAGAAGCAGCGTCGCGACGAACGAGAACAGCTGGAAGATGACCTCGTATTCCCTGGGTTGGATCAGGTCGCACGCGATCGCGTAGTATTGCAGACCCGCGAACCCTACCGCCAAGGCCATCACCGTGGAAACCTCGGCTATGAGCAGGGTCCTGACCTTGCCGAAAAGGGTGGTGTCCTCCGGGATCAGCCTAGCTTCGATGGCCGCCATGTCCCTCATGGCCTCCTGCAGCTCTCCTCTTTTTGCGATCAGCACCGCGAAGCTCACCACGGCCACCAGTCCGGAGAGGAGGGACCAAACTAGCTGGACGGCCGACTGAATCGCGGGCTCCCCAGATTTTTCGCGCTCGGTGATCCGCCTCTGGGCTCCGGCGCAGAAGAGGGCGGCCACCGCCGCGAACACGGCCACGCTGTAGGAAAGGTGCAGCTTGGACGTCCCGCCGCCGTCCTGCTGCGCCTTTCTCCCTTCCAGCGTGTCCGTGCGGAAGGGAACCAGCCCCAGGGCGACGCACATCCGCACGAATGGCCTGGTGGCCCACACAATCCCATCATTGCCGTCGCCACCGATTGTGTGGGACTGGGACTTGGCGTCCCCGGCCGCCACTTTGTTGCCGAAGCGGAAGGTCGCCGCCATGCCAACTACGGGAGCGGAATGATAGTTCGGATGAGCTCGGGGGTGGAAAAAAATCTTGGATGAAATATTTACGTGACCTTCTGACCACGGTGAAAGGTATTAAAGGGAGGGAGTTGCGGAGAAGGGCGCCCGTTTAAGGGATCGATTAGTTGTTCACAAGTTCGTTCCTTGTTTGCGTTGGCGCTTTTCAGTAAAGGTGGCGGTGGTCGTCTTAGCTTTTGTGACGTTTCACAGCGCAGAAGGCGAATACATTTTTCATGTTCCTCTTTCTCTGATTAATTTCCTTCGCTTGCTCTCGCGATCATTTCTTTACGACTACCAGCTATTGGAATTGACGATTAATCTTTTTTCAAGTTTTATGTTGTATGTCTTTGATTACGCCATCATTCAATTGACTGGAGTACAATGTTTTGGTGGGTGTTTGGAAAAATTACGCTTGTGAATTTATAGTTACAAGTTAACATAATTACCTGGCCGGAATAACAAGGCTGAAAATTCTACTCTGTGTATGCATGTAGACGATTGTTAAGAATCACTGCTCCAATTGTAAGTTAAAATAAAAAGAAATTTCAGCTCTCAGTTTAATACTTGCTGCTCTTATTATGACTCATCCCTTACTAAGACATATCCAACTTGCCTGTATATATTTTAGTGTGCCTTAGTCGTTTACGATGTCTCCATTTCTCTTATAATAGTTTGAAGGGGTAGTTTTTATTTGTCAATAATTTTTTCTTCATGCTAAAAGTAGGATAATATATTAAATATCTTATTGATAATTTTTAAGATAATTATCTAAGTTTTTGTGGTCGCGAGTAAACAAATGTTAACTATTTATGTAGGAAGGCTGCGCAAGAGCAATATAAAAATATCAGCTCTTTAAATGTTGCTTATGTGATTTTGTACTTAAATGAACGAGATTGGTATTTCATACTGCAGTTCTACATCAATTTTCTATCTCAAAGTTAAAGTGCTATTTAAATGTTTCCTTTGCCTAGAAATTAATTTGTGCCAGTGTTTGTCTTGGGACGGGAAGTAAACGTTCGAATAGCATGCAGATGGCATGATATCCATCTGAAGCATGTGCTTTCATGGAGACTATTGATTTTTACGCGCTTTAACCTCCTTTCCACCTACTAGTCACTATTATTCAACTTGCGCTGGCGTGTTTGTTTGTGTTTAATTTCGTCATGTTTCTTCACATTTACTTGTCGTAGAGAGGTCTGGAAGAAAGTAATCTACGTATGGTACTCTATGTCATCACTTACAATAATGTGTTTCGGAAATTGGCCTCTTTGAATAGAATCCGCAATTCGATACGGTGAGTACAATGGCTCCTAAAGGTTCGTGTGTGAACAGTGAGTCTGGTATCGCGGGCGAGGAGGGGGGCGACGCATTCGTATGAGGTTTAACGTATGCTGAATGAAAATTATGGCTTTATTTATGGGAATATTTGTGATCCTAACTGAAGGAATTCATAAATATGCCCTGGTCTTCGTAGGCTCTACAAAACGTGTTATTTAAAACATGTAACAAGAGAGTTTTAGGATATAGATGCCAAGTTTTTAATTAATTGTTGTGGGACCGTAAAGGTCTGCTGCAGATTCAAAAAAATATAAATATGAAATAAAATTACTTTAAAATGCAGTGTTTATACCTTGTAACGCTTTAAAACTTGAATTTCATGTACTTAGCATTAATACTTTCTACAGATTCAGGCTTCTCTTCGTGAAAGTTAATTGTATCCTTACTTAAAGAATACAATTTTGTTCTTTTCCTTAGAATTTTATTTTGGATAGTACACTATATATATCTGTACTAATATTGCCTGAATGTTGTACCTGATGATGCTGATGTCGGTAAAACGCGTCGTGCCATCCAAAATAAAATTCTGTGGAGAAGTACAAAATTGTATTCTTTAAGTATAGATTCTTAGCATTATTTATGATTTCCTCTGGAAGACTTGAAAGTCATCGTTTAGTACTTTGCCGCTGTTTTCCCTCTGAATGCCTTTCTAATGACAGGAAGAATTTTGAATAAAATTTAGTGCAGCTGCTCACATGCTGCCTTTTTGTGTTTGTATAAAGATTGCTCGGTGTTTTCCGCTTTCGCCATGCCTCTTGTCATCGAAATATTGATGACTCTCACGCCACTCCAGTGGCGTGAGAGTTTCAAAACACGCTGATACTCGTTCATGCTACTTATGTGGGCAAACATGCATAGTGGAAGCTTTTGAATTTTAAAATGGGCAATTAAAAAAATGTCGTATTGTTGATATCCAGTAAGGTGACGGAACTTGCTATAGGTTTTTGCATATTATGGTAACTACAATTCATTGCCGTCTCCTACGTGTAGGAATTGTTGAAACCGGACTTAATTTTCATATATTTTCCATTTTTCATCTTTCTGGAACGTCGTAATCTTAAACCGCTCGTTTCTCCGGCCTCCTGCGCTTCCTTTTTGTAAGAAGTCGTGCCATAGGAGCATATATTCGGTTTATATAACAGAAATTCATTTATAAAGAAGGCCCTCAGCTACCTTTTAATGTAAATATGTTTGTCTCCTCCTCATATTTTATGTCGCCATTGTTCCAAGTACGATGTTGATAATGGGCAGCAAAAAAAATTGAAACAAGTATTTTATGCTGAATCTGTTGATGAACATTTATTACCCATCTCAATTGAGTTATAGATTTTTGAAGCTCGAATCTAGTGCTAGGCGTGGTTACTCAGCTGTTTAAACGCACTGCTACGTGAAAGAAGATTCTTAATCTGTGATAAGTAACTTCCATCTAGATCCCGATTCATTCTGCTCTGTAAAATCATCCCAGAACTCCGCGGCGGAAAGTTGTCGGCACTGACGAAGAGGCTACCTACTCGACATGGTGCCGTTTCCTTGGACGAACATACCAAACGCTCCTAGACACTTCCAAAAGCTAAACGACAGAGGTCTCTTGTGCGAGCCTTTTGATACATCCTCTTTACCCGTTGGACATATGTGTCTCACTGACTATGCGGTAAGTTTTGTGTGATGCGTGCAAAACAGTCAACATTGAGATGGAAAAATTGTCATATAATCTCAGATTTGTGTATTATTTTCCATGTAAATGTGATCAATAATGAAAAATCAAAACTTAATCTTTGTGTGTCATTAAGTGTTAAATTTCTGTTTTTTTTCAGCCGCGTACTCCCAGTCGATGATATTTGTGTAGTGGGATGCATTAAAGTTTAGTGGAGGGATACGAAAAACCCTGATGCCTTCTTCCGGTGATTGCCGCTTTCTTGCCTGAACGATCCGCAAGATGGCCATTCTTCGCACTTCGGCGTTCTCATCATTCACCATTGCGATGAGGATGTGCCCTGGATGGGCAAAAAAAGCGTTGTTCTGTATGGATTTCTCAAGTACCTCTCGGCACTTTTTAGGGAATCGCCTTGATTTCTGCAGCGTTTCCCACACGTGTTTTGCTCCTTCTGTAATCTTCCAATTTTTCTTAATTGTGAACCACATAGGCATGTAGAGCTTCTTGATAATCTGACCTATTGTCTTGAGAGCCACAGAAGGTCGTTTTGTTCCTACGTAGATGCGCATCACTCTATTAGCCGTCGTTCTCCATCTGCTGCTGTCCATTTCTCTAGGATTACGCTGAGCCAGCTCTTGAGTAATGCACCCACAGGCAGGCTATTCCTCGAGTCATGTCGGGCGAGTATTTCTGATGCGTGCTGATGAGTGACGAATCCAGGTCAGGGTCAGGCAGATCAAGACCAATCGTCTGAAATTTTACCACAGACAGCTGAACACCAGTCCTCAGTTGGCGGTCTATCGGCCCACAATAGCTATTTGGTCCAGTCGTCGGCCCGTCAAATGTCTCGATTATATGTCGAATTACGATTTCGTTTCAATGCAGCTGACACACAGGACGCTGTAAGGCACGTCCTAGACGCATCTCAATAGTACGTATAGCGCCTCCCTTCCATCTGGTGTTCGTAGGGCACCCATCACACCTGATGCAGCGTAAGAGAGACGTGTCGATATCAGTGTCTTCGACTAAATCAAGGACAGTGTTGCCGAGGCATCCCGCATTTCCTGTTTCAAAGGACGAATGTCCCACATAAACCCCACCGAGCTCGGCGAGAACTACTACATGCTCTTCGGTGGCGGTCGTAATGCGCACTTTATTGTTGCTGAACAATTCCTTGACTTTCGTTTTGTCTTTTCTCCCATCGAAGTACAAGGCTATTAACGGTTGGTCTCTTATCTTCTGTAGGCCCTCTGCTATTGCTGTCTCTCTGTATTTCTTCCTTTAACGCGCAATTTTTTTACGGTCAGCCACCTTTGACGTATCTCCAGATGTGACGCACATGGGCAGTTTTGGCAGACACTTGCATTGAACGACATCAAATAGTCTTTTGGCGTTTTCTTTGAATTTCTCAAAGTCCTTTTGGACTACGAGTGACGCCTTCTTGTTCGCTCTTTTCATGGTTTTTCGGCTTTTCTCATGATATCTCAAAACTGCAGCTAGGATACCACGGTTTGAGATGGCAGGAATCGATGCGTCGGTCCACACTTGCTCGACTCTGTCGGCAACAACCTGCGCTATTTCACGGGCTGCTGGATCAAATCCTCCTCTCTCTTGCCGCATTTTCACCTCCACCCAATTGAAAAACTTCATGACATCAATAAACGTGGGTAAATTTCTTCCAGACAGCTCTTGAGGTGTTCCGGAAAGAAGACTCTCCACTGACGATCGTGTTTCCACGCTCATAGCACCTGTTAATTTCGATTCCTCTGAATAATGAGAAATAAGAACTCAAATACTCAACACTAGTCTAGCCGGACCGTGCGCTAAGCAGAAGAATTTCTTAAGTGCCTAACGCTGCAATGGGACCCGATACGACTCAGAGCCGGCATTGCTCTCCTCACAGGGAGTAAGTCGCCCACGGGCAGTTCCAACCGGTGGCTACAAAGTAGCACCTAAGTTGCAGCTGTCATGAATTACAATTTAATCCTCTACTCAAGGTATTGGCTGAGGCTTCAACAAAATCGCTCATCGTGGACGAAAAGCTGCAAAATTTCGAACACAGAAGCCCCTTACAGTAAACGATGTAGTGCATTGATGTGAGTTCATAGGCGGGGCATAGAGGGAGTGGGTGCAGGAGGAAGAAGGGGGGGGGTTTCCTGGTAGGGAGGGAAGGAACTCATGAGAGCTAACTTTCCCACACGACCGTGTCAAACTACAGCAATTATTATATCTAATAAATCAATGAAGTATTACTTACAAATCATTGATGAAGCTATTTTCTAAGTTTTCCACGTTTAGTTGCAATTTAAGGACATTTACGACAAAATCCCGTGTCCTCTGGTAATTACCTACACAATTACTGACAAAGCTGACGCAGGTTAGACCAACAAAATGTCCGTATCGTGTCGTTTAGAGCCGAAAAAAGTGAGAAAATAGGGTGTGCTTTGCGGGTTGCCCACCCTAACGAAAAACTGCCGCGGCACCGCTAGAAGTCATCCTATCGGAACATTATTTTACCACTGTTCCTCGCGTAGGACGGGCTACATTTTACCGTATGTCGAACTTTGAATTTCGAAAAAACTTGTTTCATGACCGCCCCTAACACTCATTCTTTTTTCATGCATAGCTTCGCAACATCACTTATTCCGCTGCAATCCATTTATTACTGCAACATTTATTAAGTTTTCTATGAATTGTCTCTCCTTCGATGGATGTGTTTCTACTATTCATACGGTTCTGCGATATTTTCTTTCACTCGTCTCTCATGGAGATAGAACGTAATTATGTCGTGCGTAATCGGGTGTCAGGTTGCTTTGATCTTATTTCCAGAGTTAAATACTCCTCAATTTGTATTTTTGCGACTGTGGGCAGTGAAATAATTTCTCATCGTTCTAATGCCACTTTATAGCCTTCTTTTCTTGTTTAATCCGAAGTGCAAATTTTTTGTGGCTTCTAAGGGTTTTTCATTGATTGTTGTTTGAATTGTTTTTACTGGAACGCATCGCATTTCTGAAACCCCATCTGGCGGCCGTGAAACGTGTTTCCAATCGCATCTCTTCTTCTTAGTGGAATCTGTCTTCTGACAGGTTTCAACTGGATGCCCTCCATCAGAGTCAGTCCTGAGCATCTTCTTTCATTTGCCTAACTTCGGCCATTTTTATGTCATCGAGCCTTCCCATTCTTCTTCTTCCTCTATTGCCTTCCCCTTCTATTTGTCCTTCAACAATTCTTCTAAAAAGACAATTTTGGCGTAATATATGTCCCATCCAAGCTGTATTCCTCTTTTTGATTTCCCTCAGCAGTTTTCTTTCATTTCCTATTGTCATAAGTACTTCCTCATTTCTCATTCTATCCGTCCACTTCACCTTAAGCATTTTTCTCCATAACCACATTTCAAAACTTTCTAAGTACTTTTTTTCCTGCTGGACTGTGCTCTAAACAATCGATCTCATTGCAGGCTAAATTGTAGAAAATCGCTTCCTTGAAGTCATTGCAGTTTAGTTTTGTTCTATTAGAGGCCCAGACTACTTTCAGTTCTTTTTTCTTCATCGGATGAATCGAAATATGTAAAGATCTTAAATGGGATCGAGTGGTATAATCTTGACCTACATAACAAAAGGATATGACCTTTTGGAACTATAAGGTATCTTGAACTGAGTGTCGAATATGAATGGATATTTGGGACATGGATTAATGAACAGTGAGCATTTGGGACCCCGGTAATAAAGATATTACAAAAAATGATAACATACGTAGAAAATCTGCGCGCTTCGTTAATAACTGCTACGAGGGAGCATTTAGTGTTTCACAACTTTTCGAGGGATAAAGGTGGGAGACACTAGAGACTCGGAGGATACACGCTGGGCTTAGCTTCCTTGAGAAATTCAGAACTGGTGTGTTTCAGAGCGACACAGTGAATATTATCATGACGCCACACTACATCTCTAGGTCTGACAGAAGCGATAAAATAAGAGAGATACATTTCCGAACAGATAGGTACAATAACTCGTTTGTTTCCGCGCTCAGTAAGTGATCACAATACAAACTGAGCTCCACTAAATACACTCCCATAATACATGTCACCTTTTCTCCTGCCAAACCCTTACATCTCTTACAATCTCTTACATCTTTACACGGTTGGTGTACTAACACCCCCTGTCACACGCCGATGCGGCGGCTTGAAGGGCGTTATGTAGATGTAGACATTAGTTCTCCCTCTGAATGATTCGTGCGAACCTTTGAGATACTCTCTCGCAAACGGAAGCAAAATATTGAAAATATACTCTCCTTTTTGTTAGTGGATTGGGCATTTAAATGGACTTTAATAACGATGATGATGACAGTTGTACATTTCTACTCTTAAGTGGTGGGAAATGGTACCTTGTTTCATACCTCCTCGGTAGTTTCCTTGATTCTTCTCTTGCTGTTGCTTTTGCATTTCCTGATATGAAGGTTAGAAAGAGAGAGAGAGAGAGGATATGACGCACTTAATTTCACTTTATTGCCCTTAATCTATTCAGTTGTTATTGAAACTGAAAATTTATCAATAAAGTTGTAGAAATGAATCGAGTCTATTTGAGAGTTCCAGACCACGGTGATGAAGTGGTGTTTCACATGCTTATAATAAATACTTACGTGCTCAAATATTATTGTAGGCGTTTTAGACTGTGCTCATGCGTCAGAATTAGGAATTTTGAGCGAAGAATTACAAAAGCAAAGAATGAACGCTAGGTGCCTTTCAATCATCGATACAAAACAAATCCAAGACTAACATACTACAACTGTGCGGAGGTCAAATTTCATTTTGTTCTTAAAGGCCAGTAAACTTTCATTCCACTCCTTTTGCAAAGTTTTGACGAGGATGTCTCTTATCTCGCAGTCTTTTCAATGCTTATACAATGGAAAAGACTGTTTCTCAATGGTTGAGAAATTATTTGCCAATTATATCCGAATCGCTTTTAGCTAATTGAATTTTTGAATGACCTGAACGTCGTTTTAATATGTGATTAACTCGCGGACACTTGGCTTGTTTGAAATACGTCAACAGAATTCCCTGAGTCACCGAATCATATTTTTAATTTGTAATGAAATGAGAGTGGACCCTTAGTATAAACCTAAGTAAACTTCTATAAGGAGGTAAGGATTAACGTTGTTATGTAGTACTTATTCGTATAATTGGAGAAAAAATTTCTTCGACTCTCGTTGGAAATAAAAAGGAAGACATTAAGGTGTCTAATTTTTGTTATTGTCAACGAATGACTGCCACTTTTGCTTGATATTGACTTGCCGAGTGAAGGAAAAGTTTGTGGGGAAGTGAAATAATGAAGTGTAATTTGAGATTTTTGGTGTTTCGATAGGAGCTCTATTTTTATTACGGGCACTTAGTGTGCGTTGATAGACTAACCTATTAGTTCGGTAATATATCTCGTATTTTATCATTTCTACTGGACAAAGAGATATCACAGCATGGCTGTGTTGTTTGTGGGATAGGTATCGTTACACTATGTAAATAATCTTGTTATCGCAATAACAAAGTTCATGTGACAGTTGAGATTTTTTTCTCTATTTTTTTACTGTTTTTATTTTATATATATTTATATAAAACAATAATTTTTTTACTGTTAATAGAGATAAACGCAATATTTTCTCCGGAAAGGATGTTGCTGTGTTGGGATTTTTCTCTAAGGCCACTTAATCACTACCTGTAGGAACAATTTAGCACTATAAGCACACAATTCTCGTTATTTGTATGATAAAATGATCGGCAATCTTCGAGGTTGCTCAATGCTGAAGAAATTCCATGAGCATCACGAAGTTAACCGAGACTACTTCAGCTACTATAAATACATGTACTATGTGAGAGACAGTTTGACGTGGTTGTTTCCTATTTATTTCAGATTCCTGGCTCTCTATGCTTTTCGGTCAGTGGAACTTCTAAAATTGCCTTTTAAAACTGCTGTATACCATTTGAAGGTAATAAATGTGCTTGAGCTCACGTGAGATATTGGTTTGTTTCTAGATAATGCACTTGGAAGTTTCTATAGATGCATATGTATTCGTTGAGTTGCTTCTCTCGTGTTGTTAATTTATTTTTATTTTGGTCGTCTATCAGTGTAAAAATATTTTTTCTCTTCTGCCCTGTGATTTCAGTTTCATTTTGTGGACTACTTGTAATGTGCCTGGTGTTCTTGTAAAACTGATTTTTTATATGATAATCGTATTATTCTCAACAGTGTCAGCTCGCATGTTATTCTCCGTTTCGACAACAGCCTTACCGGTGACGTGAGTGCGGCGGCATGTATTCCCGTGGGCCGTATCTGTGAGAATACACGCCAGCACTGCTGAAGCCCGTTGTTTCTAACGCTTCTCAACCTTTATCGCTTGGTGCTGGCGTTGTGAGGGATGAGGTGGAACTATTTTAAACAAAATAAATCAGAAAAGAAATTACATGGAAAAACAACGCAATATTATTGCAATAATGGAGAGAGAAGAGTCATTTGTTTTTTAACCAATCCGAATATTGTAAAAGGTATCACGAATGTGGGAATTCCAATTTCATGTCAATGGGAGTACTTCGTTGGTTTGGCCTTGTCAAGATAATGAAAGCGTCAATTAGCTGAACACTATAGCGTGGGCAACGAGGAATTAAAGGTCGTTTTTGTGTTGTGAATAGATTTTTATTGGAGAACTCTTCATACAAAACTGCCGTGAGTAGCAGGACAAGCGGTTTATATACATGTGGCGAAGATGGAGGAATCATCTAGAACGCCAAACCAGAACTCTAGAGAACAATCTAGAAGTGTCCGAGAAAAATGGAAAAAATGTTTGCCGGCACCGAGACCCGAACTCGGGCCGCCCGCATGGGAGGATAGCCCGGGATGTAGTAACGGAGTATCGCCTCACAGGTATGCGATATTATAGCAAAAGGTGTGAGGGGAAAAGAGAGACCGCGAAAGTCATGGATTAATGTAGTAGGAGAGACTAACGAGGAGGAATATTAGGAGAATTAGAAGTAGGAGAGCGGGTATGAGACACTGTATGCATTTAAGAGTCGCGAAAGTGGTTTGCGTGGAAAAGACATGATCGAGGCAATCATTAAAAGGGAGCCAATTATTTTTAGGGCTGACCGCAGTGATTAAATTCTTTGACTTCGCGATTAGTTAAGTTTCCACAACATTACTGAGATCCACACGTTACGTTGATGCCCTCCGATCAAGTTCTAAATAATGACAGTAGGGGTCATGTTGATTGCTCCAGAGAGCATATAACAATCTTGTGAATTACTCTGAGCAAGTTCATTCTTCTTGCATGTGAAATAGTATTCTTTAGTTCTTTTTGCTGTCGGAAAATGGGAGTGAAAAAGAGTTAATGAGTGAAAGTGAAAGAGTGTTAGTAAGAGAATGGGAGATTTGAGGAACAGGAAGTAGTAGGAGGGTTAAAGCGAAAGACACCATCTGAAAATAATTAAAATGTTATTTTGGCCGTGAAATGAAATTTTCCCCTTGATTGATGGTTTTTATGGCCTCCTCTTCTCTGTCATTAGCTCATTTTATATTTTACCCTCCCGTCTGGTTTTCTTTCACCATTCTGCTGTACTCATGCATTAAGGGTAATTGAGAAATATTGATCGGTAGTGTGAAGGAGAGGTGGCAGAAACACGTGGCCGTACGTAGGTTGTTCCATATAGGTGTACTGCGGGTAGGGGATATATTGATCCATTGTCTGCCCTTGAAAAGTTCGTGAGAAATGTATCCGTGAGCTGAATTGTATCGGGCAATGTGGAGTAGGCACACGACTGAGAAAAAACGGCGCGTAGGTTTTGAGTGGATTTGGGAATAATTAACAACTTGTAAGAAGCTGTTATGAATTGCAATACAGTTGAGACAAGATTGGGCCTCGAGTGACTGACTTGAAATAAAAAGCTTACTCTCGTTTGAATGAGCGTAAAATCGGATTGAATTTATGTACCGTGCCTCTTCAATATGTTGATGGACCAATATTTTACAAATATATGTCATGGCGTGTAACGTGATGTGATTGGAAATACATTGCTGTAAGATTTCCTCTGTGAGCACTGAGTAGGATAGTTGTTTAAGACTTCACAGCTTGATGAGAAAGATTGAACCAGGAAATCATACGGACTCTCAATACTACATCTGGATAATATTTTGCACATTGATCGAACGCGTGTTGAAGGCAGTGTAATTTGTGGTCCATAATAAAATGTCCTATTTGTTTACTGCTGTATAAGGAAAAATTTGAATGTACCGGAATAACAAGAATACAGTCTTTTGAACACGAATTACTGAGGAAAATTCATTGGTTTTTGCAGTGATAATTGCCTTATTAGTAAAGAGGTTGGAGGTATGTGGTAGAGGTGTAGGCAGGACACGGATTAGGGAGGGATAGAACGAGAAAGTCATAGTTGAATGTTAGGTTGGTTATTCTTAGGAGGAGAATTATTTATAGTTTTAACTTCAGAATTTGTGCGATGCTCGAATGCTACAGAAGCGTAAGAGGATTATGGGATAGGTAACGTGAACAGGAGTTGGTTTTCATGTACAAAATATTTGGGTTTTTTGAGAGTGCGTGATCCGAAAGCAAGCAGCGTGATGAAAAGGTATACACGCATGTATGCATGGAGGACTATTATGGACCTGGATTAGATATATTGTTGCTGTAACACTTCCAACCCTGAGTGTCCGTGTTCGAGTACCCAGTGGTGGATAATTGTCTGTGTTATCACGTTGCATTTGGTAGCAATATGGTTAGCATATCAAGTACAGTCCGTCGGATGGGAAATTTGACTGTTTCTCTTCCCTAATTTCCATTGCCCAATTTATGCTTTTCTTTACTTAGATCAATCGTTGACGGGTTGACTTTGTGGAAATTCATTATAACGATCAAAGATAACACTTTTTACTTTCCACGGTTTTATTTGGCTCATCGATCGGTTTCAACGCTTACAACGTCATTTTCAAGAGGAGACAGAGTGAGTAATTTGTCTGACTTATATAGGTTTGAGAAGTAGGTGGGGCATTTCAAAATATGTATGGGGATAGAATTGTTAACGAGGTTGTTCCGATGACGCATTCACCTCTGTATACTATGCGGGTTCCTAAACCCCCTAAAATCATTTTCGAAAACCCTTACCTTGCTCCTTAAACTTAAGTCCCCACCTCCTGCCTCCTTCGTTATGCTTACCCCACCAACTTCTCAAGCACATATAAGTCAGACAAATTGCTCACTTTGTCTCCTCTTGAAAATGACGTTGTAAGCGTTGAAACCGGTCGAGATGCAAAATGAAAGTGTGGAAAATACTAAGTGTTATCTTTGATCCTTTTCTTTACTGGCTAACCTACTAATTCTAAGTTGTGACAATAGTCCGCACATACCAGTCACCTTAGAACAGACAAACAGAACAGAAGAACAAACTTTTGGAAAATGATTGCGTAGAAATGCAATTGCCAAGCAAAATATTCTGGCAACTTTAGGATGAGGATTTTAAATATTCATTCCATGCGTTTTGCGCAAAATAAGGGAGTTGTAGTGGGACCTGATTATGGATCCAATATTGATATTTTTATGAATAAATGAGACCACGCACTGCCCATGACACAGTCTGATGCGTTTCATAAAGTTGATTTGCATTTCCTAATGGGGCTTATCTAATCTTCCTCTTGCTTGCGACACGTCATTTTACGAGTAGGAATCCCTAACGCGTGAGATATATAATTGATGATGACCATTCAATTATTCAACAGAATTTCTGTGAACGAATTTTTCTCTTGGTGACGGGTTTCTTTTCATCGCAGTGGAAATCCCATTCAAGACTTTTCAAACGCACCAAATGACAAGTACTCGTCAATAATTCTTGAGCTACCTTTGTGTGCTTTTGGATGAGTTGAAGGCGCCAAGGGACTGGTCGAAATTTTCCGTGTATGAAAAGCTTTACTGATAATACGAGATAATAAAATGGGAGCTGTTGCATTGATAATTTTTTCAGGTTATCCACGGAATTGTTCGCGTAATCGATAGCCAGCCAGCCATGTAAAATGAAAAACATATTTAATATACTCTTATCATCTGAGTGCAAAAATATTTACGGAACAATTGTAGAATTCGTTGAATTGAATCGTAACTTTAAAGTTATGTACATACTATTAAAAGGTGCTTGCACGTACCAATACATCTAACTAATTATGGAAATCTCACCTTAATAATGGGCCTATTGGGGGAGGGCAAATGATCTACTCTAATTAATTCCCATAATTACCTATTCGCCTAGTGAACATGTTTTTGGATTTGTTCATCAATATCTCAAAGGAAAAAGTTGATAATGGTGAGCTTGTCAAAAAATAACTTGGAGTTAAATTGTTTGGTGAATTCACTCATATATTCGATACTAATATTTTTCGTTACCTTAACATAGTCGTTAATTCTAATCGTGAAAAGGAAAGAGAAATACTCATTTCTTGAGTAGTACGTGTCTTGATACTTACTGAAAAAAGTTCCCCGTGAAAATTAAAATATGAATTTTTCAGCCATGTAACAGCCCAAGTTTTTTCGTTGTAGACATTTCTTTTTATATTATAATTCGTTAAATATAGTGCCCTACATTGAATTTCCCGAACATTCCCATGCTCTTCGGATTCGAGAACATCTTTTGGACTTTAAATCGGATTTTCTTTGGCAAGAGCTACAAAAATCAATTGAATGTGTTTATAAAACACATGCTACATAGTCCAAGGAGAATATCTATCAGTTAATTAATATAGCGCAAGCTCATAAAATCTTAGCAGTTCATTTGCGAAGGATTCTTTCCTACTCCGCTTTTAATGTTTATACCTGCTTTTCATGGTCATTAAATTAATATGCATATAGAGTAACATAAGAAATGCATTGATATGGACAAAAGAAAAGGAAAAATCACCTCCGATATGTTTGCGAATATCTTTGTTGGACAGTAAAAGTTGTAGAATGATTCTATCACTGATGAAGGTGCGGGCGACCCACCGAAAATTTTAAACTCGTGAGTTTCCATTTTACGTTTTATGTTTAGTGTCACCCTGTGACGAAGCTTTACATTGTTTGCCACGTTGGTGGAATCTTCGCAAGAACTTATATATATATATATATATATATATATATATATATATATATATATATATATATATATATATATATATATATATATATATATATATTTATTTAGGCTGCAGATAAAATAGCAATGCTTTATCGCCTAGAATGTAAATAAAAAATGTATTCAGTTTGTAATTATTTGCTGTTCGTCATTGGATCATTTATGTGAGAGATAATATCATGACGGCGAAGTGAAATAATAATGGGCGCAACAAATAATATGCGTAATAGTTGCAATTACAGGTGACCTGAAGTTTAAACTAGAAACTGTAAACGACGCCCAAAGTGATAAGTTGCTATCAATAGAAAAGCTGCTCGATGCACCCACATAAGTCGATACGTATGGAATACTTAGCTCCTTTCGAGGAGTCATGAGCCACTTCGACTTCCTCTTCTTTGTGGTTTCAGAGATTAAAAGCAAAATGGCTTTCCAGGGGGTACTTTCTGCCACAAACTCATTACAAAGCGAAACCATAAAAGTAATTGACAGAAAATGTAGTGCTGACATTCACTAACGACACGCTTCCTGACTGTTCATTGATCAAGAATCGATCCCAAAAAGACCATTCATACCAAGCCCTATGCGCTGCTTCCACCGACACCATTTTGGCCTCATCGCAACGAAATGTGGAGGCAACCCCACCAGCCCACGTTGTGGTAACGACGAACACGAAGTTACCTTTCCCAGGTTTGAATAACGCTATAAGTAGTACAAAGGTGGATAGTGTGTGTAGTATTTGTGCGATCTACATGTTTCCAAGCTATGCTTCCGGGAATACCTTACGAATCTTCCATAAAACTCAGTCCTAAACGGTGAACATGAACTTTCCTTAGTCCATAGGGTTTCATTATTCTCCTCTTGCTGTGAATTTGGGAATTCACCTATTTAACATTTGAATAACCGGGGTTTAGGATTTCCAACCGAAGCTCCATTCAGCTCCATTTGCTGTAATTCAAATGTTTAGCAATTTTTTCTGATTCTCGGTTTAATATGAAAGAATACGATGAAATATGGTTATGTATCATTTTTGAAAACACACTACATGCAGCGGTTAAAAATTTTTTTTCTAGTATGAAGAATATTCTCAACCTTCTCAGCAAGTTTATAGAGCTCGTAAGTGACACAATAATAACCATCTGAACTGGATTATTGTTACACTTAGCTCAAACAAGTACATATATCGTTGCGTGAAATTAGTTGGAAAAGTTTACGCATGATCTCAATTATTTCTCCACATTTCCCTCACGATTGCTTCTTGCACTATTTCTCTTGCCCACCCTGCAACTATTAATTCTTGATAAATGTTCTGAAATTTTAAGGCATGTTACCTCGTACTCTGACGTAAGTTCTTCCGTCAATTGATAGAGAAATTTCCTCTTTGAAGTTTTTACGTGTCTTTTTCCTGTCTGTTATTCATGAATTAATTCGTGCAAAGTCAAGAGCATTATAAAAAGAATATAGAGGCCATCGCTACGATTTACCATAAACTGAGTAAACTCTTGACACTTGGTCAATTTTGTTAGCCTTATGCTGTTGTAGTATCTTATTGTTTTTAGGACCTTTTTCTCTTCATCCTCAATGCGACAAATGTTATGTAATGAGCTTTGCAGCACCACATTTGTATTCCTTTTCCCCTGTTACCTGCGAGAGTCACATTTATAATTTAGCTGTTCGCTCTTTGCTAACAAGCTGTCTTAGTGCCTCCACTGTGGTGCAATTATTTGGTGATAAATATAAAAATGTCTAAGAAACGCTAATATATACCGCTGGTCTTCTTTTGCAAGTTTTATTTTGGCACAGGCGGTGGCACATCTTGTTGTGTGGCTATGAAAAGATCTGGAGTTAAGAGCTAAAACACTGTCATTCCAAGCGCCAGCTCTAACTGTAAATTCTTGCATCGGTGGTAATATGTGCTGACGGTTTGCAAGAATGAAGCATAACCTTGATGGTGATGCAAAAGTAAAACTATTAGATACAGAAAAAAAGCCTTATTACACATTTTCCAGGAAAAAAAGATGTTACCGAGCTGTACATATTGACACTAATTCATTTAAATGCAGTTTTGAAATATCTCTCCGTGATAACAAAATATTATTTTAGATTACATGATTGTTTAAGTAATTCATTATAAATTAAATTGAATAAACAACTCCGATTTGCATGTTGAAAAATAAAAATTTGGACAAATCTATAAATTAATGTTGCAAATTTCGTCATGGTTGTGGTAAAAGATTGGATAACTCATTTGTGGAACAATGGGGCGTGTTTGAGGCTTTTAGTTAGGTCCAATAATATTTTTATTCAAATAATGAACCCTATTTGTCAAAATATTTGAATGTAAAGAAAATCTCAAATGATAAAAAGTTATTGAATTTGACAGATGGATTTTCAATAATCAAGGAATAACTGAAAATAGAAAAGTCGAATAAGCTGGAAATCCGTGTGCGGTCCTCATAGTATTAAGCCATTATCCACAAAACTCTATCCTTTCCTGCCTCATCGGTAAATGTTCCCACTTGAACAGTTTCCCGACCAGTTTGTGGAGTAGGACGCAGTGGAATCTGCGACACTCCGTTTTATAACTTTATTTCATTTTAATAGTAAGAAATAGTGCACAATTTGAAGACCGCAACAGGAAACAGACTAGTCCGAGCTAAGATATTGTTCATGACGAAAAGGCATCTACTATGTTCAAAGGAAATAAGAGTACGAATGAAACAATATGTGAAAAAAATCGTGTGGAGCGTTGCTCCGTATGAATCAGAAGCAGGAATCATTGAAAAAGCAGACCAGAACAGACTAGAAGCCTTCGACATCTGGTGTTGGAGGATGGTACTGTAGGTTGAATGGACTGATTACATTAATAATGATGAAGTATGTAGAAGTATGGTAGAGGAAAGGACAATATGGAACGCGATACTGAGGAGAAAGATGAGATGGACTGGGCTCACTCTGGGGTCAATCTGAGGGTTAGTTATGAATATAATTGAAAGAAATACAAAGGGAAAACCCTAATAAATGCTCAATTTTAAAGTTAATGTTAGCGTTGATAGTTATCTTTTCCACACAGCTTGCATAGCTGTCTTAAGACATATCTAGTTAAAGACTACTTAAATTGAGACGTTTAGGATATCTTTAACACTCACCTCCTTTGAGAGTTCCGTGCAACTGCTTAATATCAGTATCATTTGCACAACAGAGACCATTGTCACCCACAATGCATAAAGGGACGCATTGAATTTGAATGTTGTAAACGTAGCATTTCTTGTAAGGAATACAATCACGAAGTAAAGCGTACTCACTGTATTTATGAGATTCATTGTGGTGTAAAATAGTTGAGGAATTTGATAGATATCGTTCACCTTAGCGCAAAGATGATGCAGATGCAACTGACGAAGCTCCAATCGACGAATCTGGTTTATGACACCTTGCCCTGTCTTCCCTTTGCGGCGTGATGAAAACTTAGACTCAACAATATCTTTACTACTCAGAGCACGGACTTCATTGTTGAGGCATGAAACTCGTTTCTGGAGGACAACTAAAATAGCTCTAAATTGTAGCTCTGGAATCCCAGTCATTACTTTGCGAGTCACAGTTAACGCCCCCTTGAGAAAGTGGTATATGCTAATCGAGTGTACTACGCCATAGGCGTTAATGACTATAGAAGGGAGAAACAATGCACTCGCCAAAGCAACAATCAACTTCACCACAGCTCTCCTGGTGTCATCGTGCTTGAGATTTCCAATTTCTCGAAGGCCGTCGTCGTGCAACGCCAGTTCCCAGAAGAATTCCTTCGTGGCGTGGCGGTGTCGAATTAATAAACACGTAGCGACAATGAGTAATCCATTCGCAAACACTGTGGTGAATGTCAAAGTGTATAAGCTAACCGGAGAATCTTGCGTGAATCCGTCTTTTCCTGATGCGAGATTCAAGGCGGAGACCGTGATGCCAGTTGACCACAAAATCAAAATTACTGCCGCGTGATACAAATATCTTCTTTCTGGAAATTGCATGCGACTGATTCCATGTCGATCAATTGCGTATGGCGGTAGACCAAGGAATCTTCCAAGTTTCAGCAGTGGTTCTATGGACCAAAAAACATCAAATGCGGAGTTTCCTTTACATCTCCGAGCAAGAAGGTCATCACAGTTGGAAGCAGTCTGTTTATTTGACACCATTGGTAAAGATGATATTCGTGGGGTGAGCTGCTGTATTTTTCGAGTCAGTGATGCCAGTGTAGCCCAGAGACCGCGACATGTAGTAAAAAAATTATGTGCTGTCTGGTTTATTCTACCTATTTCATATTGGTAGATATGTAATTCATTAAGAATTCATTTCTGATGGCTGTCGAAGAAACCACTCTCTGAAATACTTTCATTGTGTTTAAGTGGTAATAATGATAATTCTCTATATTATGGTGTCCTCGCTAGTGATACGCATCTTTTATGTTGAATAATAAGATGATTGGCGTAGCGGGTTAAGCGACAGCCATTATCGAGCTCATCGATAGAAGAAGTGTTGATTCTTCTTTGAATATCATTTTTTATTACATTTTCTCTCCATTTCTGTCGGCGGAATATGCTAGAATTTCCAGAAGAATTTCTTATCATAACTTTCGATTTTCAATATTGTCTATATACTTGTTTATTAATGTCCAATGAATGGATTATTATGGATATTCGAAGAGAGCAGCGATGAAAGAAGGTAAACGAAAGAAGGTACATGAAAGGGTGTTCTGTGAAGTTGATGATGGTGAGGGCGAAAATTGAAAAGGAATGAATAATTAGAGTTGACTACAAGTTTTTCCCTTAAAGAATATTTTTGACGAAATTAAAGGCTTTCTTTCCTTTGGAAATTTGCAATGGAACTCCGCAAAAGAGGTCGACAGAGTAAACGAAATGAGTCCCATTTCAGAATATTTAAGACTATGAACCTGATTCTCGTTGACAAATACCGAAATGAATCGTTTACCAAAATTTAAAGGCACCGGATACGCTTCGATCTCACTTCACGTCGGACACATTCAGTAATGGTTTTTGAAAAATACCTGAAAACGCAATAGCTTGTACCTAGGGTTCAATTAGGGTTTAACTTCAACTAGCTGATGTCCACATCAAGGAAAACGAGCGAGAAGTCCATATATATATAGTATTCATGAAAACGAAAACGGTCGCGCGCACCTAGCGCCAGCTAGTGGCTCTAACAAATGTAAACAAGTGACATGAGAGATACGCTCTGAAATAGATGAAAGCACCGAGGTTATATTTGATTCGGATGATTCGGACTCAAGCTTGGGGTAAAATTTCTGACAATGAGTCTTGTTTTGGCGGCTCAATTCAAGGTAGGTGTTCAATTTTAATGAAGAAAATGGATTGTTTGAATTAAGTACTTGATTATTACATGAATGTCTTTATACCGGCGTTCCGTTGACCTGGGATCGAAGCTGCGCAGATGAAGATTTTCGGTAAAGGATCTGACGAGAGCTCGAGCGGCATTATCTTGGAAAGTGGATAAACTCCTGTTGAAGACGATGGTCGACTGCCTTTCCGCATCCATTGTGCATTTCATTCTAACGGAACATCAGCGGGTAAGTAATGCAATAGCAAAACAAAGATAGTGGTAAAGCGTTTTAATGGCCTTCGATATGTGTCTGATGGTGGATGTTGAACCCCTATTGAAATTTCACTGGAAAGAATTAGAGTAATTGGTGCTACTGATCAGAAAATATCTGAAAAGAGAATATATGGTATCGAAAACACTAATACTTACTGCCTGACACTTAATAATTTGAAATGTGATAATAGTTTCTTGCATCTGAAATTCGCTGTTTAGACTAAATTTCGGACGCATGCATTATCATGCACATGCATACTTGCGTACAAGTATCAGTTCTTCACTAAGTTGGCTCAAACAAGTGTAAACAAGTGACACTTCAAAATATCATTTTTTAGGTTTCAAACATACTGTATCAGAAAAGATTCTCTTTTGTAGTATTCATTGTACAATGCATAATCTCCAAGAACAAAGTTTGATTTTAAATGATTTTGTGCATTTTGCATTGTATGTATGTTTTAGTGGGGAGGGAGGTATTATATTCTACCAAGTGTCAAATTCTGAAAACTTAAGCTGTCTAGGGACACAAGACACCAAATATCATTCCATTCGCCATAAATATTCACTTTTTTACATTATTCCGTTGGCGACAAATGGAAAAAAATAATTTAGAGTGAGTGAAGTGTATGGGAGGTGTAAAAGTGTCTCTTGACCCAGAACTTTCTTGTAGCTTTGATGTGCATGGTCAGATCAAGCAGCTACTGCAATGCTAATTGAGTGCCTTCTTAAGGAAGCTTCCTCTGGTTCTTCTCAAGTTATGATTACTCCAAAAAAAGAACTTTTATGGAATGTGGAGGGAGATGGAGCTTCTCTGTTCAGATCCTCCTAAATATCGATGTGGCCTATCCAGTGGGTTATTGATGAAGGTAGTCCCCAATTTAGAATCTAAAATCACATCAAATATAGATCATCATATGGCTTGGGAAATCAGATCCAGTTTAGCAGCTTTTATTGGAAAAAGTTTATTGATGAGGCTTGAAACTTAGTGGTGCATGAAGTTCCCAAGAGGCTTGGGAATGAGATGAACTCCAAATCAGCAACCTTGTGCTTTTGTGTGGACTCAGTTGCAGGACCTTAAATTAAGAATAACACTCAATTCAACAGGTATTATTGAATCTGGTCAATATCCAAGGGCTGGGCGAACATTGATTTGACTTCAGGATGTCCCTGTTTTCTCTAAACGATCAAGCGAGACTATTTTGGAAGACTCGCTGATAATATTAACTGTGTGCTAATAGGCGTCAATCGAGAAATTTTAGAGCTGTGCATCTCGACTTCTAGGAAACCATTTTATCTTGGCTTCTTCAAATGTAGGCCATCTTAAAAATTTAAAAGATATCATACGGAATATCTCTATTTAATTAACTAATATATTGTTGGTAATCTACGAGTAGGTATTTAAGTAATGCACTCCGTCTATTCTTATAACATTAAGTACTCTGGTTCTAGTAGCTCTCAAGACTGTATCTGAACCGTGATTATAATGGAGATAGGAAAGAACCAATTTTAGAACAGCTGCTAGCTTCAATGGAAGTGATTTTTTATCTCACAAATCTAATTCTTTATTTGGGGACACCATCTTATCCTGTATAGCGATTCATCGTTACAAATGAAGTACTTTTTTAAGGTAATCAAAATTGCACAGGAATTTGATGCGACAACGTCACTGTTATCGAGTGGCATTACGGAATTGGGAAGCACTTGCCATTATCCTTGTCTACACTTGGTGACAATGTCTTTCACCAAGTCACCGAGACTTGCATCAAGTCTATGTCACCAAGTGCGGACAAGGATGACAATGTCTTTTGTGATTTCATATTTCTGGAAGGGAATTTCTCAAATAATCAATAAATAGTTCAAAGAACTCCCTATTTCTTACAGTATTAACGTAGGCCTGTATTTGAGATGAATTATTTTTGCAAAATTATTTAATAATGAAATAAATTTACCCTAAAAGTGATCAAATAAAATTTCAGGGTCACTTTGTATCATTATTATAAAAATTGATATTAGGATGAATGTTTCTTGATTTCTGGCTAATGCTTCATCTTGGATTCTAAGCATAACGAATGGTGTGGTGGCGTCAAAGGGTGTCTGAAACCATCCCTGAATCAATTGTTCTTTACTATTGGTTTCCAATTTATTAAAAAATCCAGGTCGATGAAGCTCTGCAGAGCTGCTTGGAAAGACTAACTGCTGATGGCAGATAATCATGCAATTCATTCTTTCGCTATGCATACATTGTTGTTTTATATAATTCAGCATAGCTATTTAGGCGAGTGTTCTAATTCCATTATCGTCTTTTAATATGTAAAAGTCGGGTCAGAATCAAACGGTTTTTTCTGAAGCTAACTTTCAAACTATGGCTATCAACTTGTAAAACGTTTAATTTAAAGGTGAAACATATGATATTATAAATCGTAGTGTTTTAATTTCCTATATAAGGAGTTGTTATTTCTTGTAATCAACTGTTATCAATGTTGCCACATTTAAATTTTACAGACACCGCGGGACAACTAAAGAGAGTTGAGCTGCGAGTACCCTGGCTGCCCACGAGATAGCGCCAGGTGTTTAATAGCTTCCTCCTGGCCTCTCCAGCAGGTATGGCAGGTCGTCACTTTTCGCTGATAGGTGTCGCGTCTTCTTTAAAGGTTCCGTCCTGTATTTTTTTTACTTTCGTTTCAGCCAACTACGGGCTGCGATTACACAGCTTTCTTCGTTTCATCAGTTTTGTTTCCGTTCTCTTTTCGCCAGTATTATTTAATTCTCTGGCTCACTCTGGCTCGTCCCTCTTCCTAGAATACTCTCTTGGATCTTCTTGGTTTCTCTTCGGAGAGAACTTTTATATATGCGCTATTTCACTGAAAATTACTCCCTCCTATTTCTTCTTCCGTGATCCCACATTTTTTAGTCTTCATGAACTTCTTTCACCCATGGGATTAGTGACCTCTTATCAGGGAAGTAGGGATGTTACATCGGTTAAAAAACTTCGAGTGGTCGATTTTTCGATGATTTTAAAAATACTCACCACTCATTCACAATTCATCGACAAAAAACATCGATGTTTCGATACACAGAATGTTTTACGCCTTCCCGCAGTGCTTTCATGTCTGAGGTGTTTTACGCGTAAAAAATTGCAATGCGTGTTCTGAGGTGTAAAAAATTGCAATTTTGAAAATCCCGCTTCGAATGGACCTCGTTTAGGGACATTTGATTAATAATACGCGAATATCTTTCAATTCAATTTATTACTAAAAAAAGGAAACAACACTTTTTCTTGTAAGAAATATAGTTGCACGAAAATTATGTATTAATCAAGTGGCTGGATTTAAACTTCCTAGCATCCCAGTATGTCTAGGGAGGTGAGGAACTCTCTCTGCTTGACGTGCAGCGATCCCAAACTGCTCCTGCTGTCCTTCAACACCAAGTTGAGAGCCAAAACAATCCTCTCAGAAAGTACTGATGTGGCCATGGCGGTCATCAGCTTTAGTGCTACATTTGACATTGCAGGATTCATGGCATTTGCAGCGTACCAATACTCTATAGGATCTATATCCATAGGGACACAGGGTGTTTTCAAAAATAGGGAAAGCTCTTCTAGCATACCTGTATGAATTTCATGTACTTGGGCCGTGTATTTTTGCACCCTCTCCTGATGCTTTCTCCACAGACCAGACCCAGACCCGTTTCCAGGTTCTTACATACTAGGTGTTGGCGGTAAAGATGAACCCAGTTTTCTATTCTCTGCTATTACCTCAGCAGCCAGAGCATTCAGATCCTGAGACTCTAGAATAGGATTGTACATGTAAGTCCTCTGGTAACCTAGTTAAGCTTCTTTGAAGCCCTCTTCTCCTTTGCGTTGCCATCTGTGATGGACCGCAAGGGCCTATAAACTAGTTGCCTTGTATCCACCAAAAATTTCCATGGGAATTAGGAAGCCTGGATAGCGTAGTGGTCTGCGCATTGGTCCGGCAAACCAAAGGTCCGTGGTTCGATTCCCGGTCCAGGCCGAATGTTTGTATGGTTAACTCACGTTCATAGATTGCTCTCCTTAGCCATGTCTGTCGTAAAGTAGGCTGCGTGGATGAGTATGAACAGGGTCGTTCTTGATTAGAAACCACTAAGTCTTTTAGTCTAGGGAAGGCACTTGCCGGTGATACCGAACGTGAAGGCAGTGAATGGGATATAGTACTTCCTTCTGGAGAATTTTTCTGTGTGGAAATTTGAAATATTTATTGAAGGTAAATTAACTAATACATAAAATATAGGAAATTTTGTACTATGCTGTACCGTACCTGGGTCTCATTGACAGGGTCATGTGCAATATTCTCTCAGCCTGGTGAATTATTGCGCGACTCAAATAGCTCTCCCCGTCGTAATTGTTGAGTAGAGGAGGCTTACATTGCTCGTGTGCATGCAAATGTTTGGCTTTCAAATGTCTGAGAAAGTTGCTGGTATAAACTGAGGTTTTCAGTTTTTTTGAGCAGAGATTGCACTTAGCAAACCTTGCTACTCACTTTATGCCGACGTGTAATTTTACTCTCTGGGTACAACTATTCAGCAACAAGATTAAAAAAATATGCACAGTGTGTGGAAGTATTTGTGTGTCTTCCACGGCTTATTCAATCAACAATTCGAGGGAAAGAAACACAAGAAATTTATGCCTTCACTTTTTTTCATCGATGAGAACGATAGATCGCAGAAGTACGGTAGGTTCGTTTTTACCCCTCAAAAGGCTTGTGAAACCCTGAAATAGCGAATTTGTTGGTCAAAAAGAGTAATTCGTTACTCCGCGCTCCTATTTCAAAACATCAGAGCGATGTTGAGTGTTTCAAAAACATCGAATAGATGTTCCATCGATTTTTCTGCCACTCGATGTTTTCGATGTATTGAAAGAAAAACCTCGAGTAGTTCGATACATCGATGTCGAGGTGGCTTCCTTGGAAGATTAGGATCTTGTTTGCTACTATTGTTAGTACAATTCTTCTATGGTGACCATAGAAAGCCCGTTCTTAATCGTTGTCGACATTTTCTCAAACTTTTCGTTTTACTCTCGGTTTGATCTCAATTGGAATATAAACTCGTTTGCTGATACTTTTTTAGGTCCCAGTATCTTCCTTAGAAACGTCCTTTGTTTATTTGCTCTCTCTGAGTGTCCCATTCTGTTAATGTCTTTGCCGCGGTGTAACTCCCGTTTCTTGGTGATTGAGTTGAAATTGGCAGTACAGAGATATGGATTTTAAAGTCTTCTGGTAGAGTGTAAATGCTACCTCCATCTTTCTTGTCCTTTCTTCGATAACAGTCTTCTCGTTGATGTTTGAGATGAGAATCTCATCTAAATATTTGAGCTTTTGGACCCTTTTGATGCCAATATATTTGGCCGTCATTTTCTGGGTTTAATCTTTGGCGTGTATGCTCAATATTTTTGTTTTTCTAAAAATCATTAGTCGTCATGGCTGATTTTTGGTCCGCTATTTTCTTCAAGATTCCTATCTTTAATGTTCTTTAGAAATGTTTCAGCTAATTATTGAAAAAATAGCTTAAAGTTAATACCAAAAGCTGCCGTTTACTTCGCCGAAAAGATTTTTTAAGCATTAAAGTTTCTATCGAAGGAAGTTATTCTAGCTGTGATATTTTCATAATGCAGTGATAATTATCATATGACTCGTCAAACATAGCACATGGACTAAGATGAGAACACACAGGGTTAAGTATCTTGAAAGAGACCGAAAAAAATCCTGAAATTTTCTCTGAATTCCCTTTAAAATAAAACTTTCTATAAAATTGTTCATTGGGACTAAAGTAGCTCAAAAGCTATTGAGTCTCTTTAGAGTGAAGTGTATTTAGAGAGTTATAGAATTTATTTGAATCTGTTCTTATGCCCGCGAAGTTAGTCTTACCACCTGTTGGTAGTTCTTCAGTAGACTGTGAGGAGGCGCTAGCGTTCACTAACGTCCAACAAGGTTCTTCACGTCCAAAACGCTCTCTGGTTTCTGTTACAAAAAAGGCCACACCAAAATCATCTAATTCATATAAAAAGCCATTGAGACCGTTTAGTTTCAATCATGAATTAATGAAATGGTAAAGATGTTTTATTTCAAGATTTACATTCTATTGGCTTTGCTATTTTAGGAGCTTATCTCACTTTGATAGTGTTTTTTTTGGGGTGGATTTAATATTAAAATCGACAGTTTTTTCGGATAGCTTTTTTCCTAAATTACCAAGAGCCTCACCCATTTCCACTTGGATTTTTTTTATTGGACTATTTTTCCGTGAGACGAACAGTAGCTATAAACGCTTCACATAAGTTTGCTTTATTTGGCCTATCAGCAAAATATCTTCTGTGTTTTCCGCAAAGGTAACAAGTCTGATGAGGTCCTCATAAAATGGAGTATATATGACTGTCAGTTAATTTAAAAATATCTTTCAAACATATGTTCTCTTATATTTACCTGCGGTTCCGTCTGAAATAGTTATTTCTAGTTTTTTTGGTTGAACTTGTTCAGTTATTCTTTAAGACTAATCTTATCTATGAAGGCAGCATAAGTCTGATTCTAATCATAAATTCAAAGTGTTTATAGAATAACTTATTTTATGTGTGTAATCATTCGGACAATTGCGTTTCCATAAATATCTGAGATTGTGCCATCGATTTTCACTTCTGGCCATTATCTTTCACTTCTTCAATTTTTCCCGTAGCGTGGAAAATTATCAATATACTTGGCCTTTGATTACATTACATACCTGAATGGGCTTTGGATTAGCTTTATGGGCCACAGTCCGTAGAAAACGAGTTTTTTTTATCGAATCGGAATACACTAAAAATGGGAAATAAAGGAAATTATTTTGTGACATTATTGACGAAGAAGTAGAATTATTGGAGCGGCTGTTTGGCTGCCATGCAGTTTGATGTCTTTTTTTGGTTATGAGAAAAAAATCTTAAAGTCATGACCAGACTGAATTTTTTTATAATGTGTATCGTATACGGATTGGGTGTATTTATAAAGAATTGGCGAAAAACAATATCCTTATTTTAAATCTCTTTTTGAATGAATGAATGGACTTTTTAGTATTTTTTGCCACTTTCTGGAATTTAAAACAATTGCACTGTTTTTTGTGAATTTATCTACCTATGTATCTTCATTGAATTTGTTAATTTTCTCGTTTATTTGTTTCATAGATTGTAATTTGCTCTTGCCTTGAGAATTTTCAGGGTGTCATCAGTTAGTACTACTGCAATAACCTTTTCTGAAAGTTCTAGTTTATTATCGTCAGCGGCCGTAGTATTTGCTCAAGTAGATCCCAGATTACCTTTTAGTATCGTTTTCCTGTCGGATTTAATTTAGTATGAACACTGTAATTAATAAAAAAATGTTTTATTTGACAACTTGAAACTGTTTGTGCATAATTTTTACGTTGTCTCTCTGAATCGGAATGCTTAACAATTACTGTCCAAATGCTTGGCTCTCTTTTCTGTCGAAATACTCCATAATTTGTGTATTAATTAGTTAAGAACTAGGTACCACATTCTACCCCTAGTTTCCATAGCACTTATTAGTCGTGAAAGGGAACGTGAAATGTGCAGGGCTCACGCTGCAAACATAAGATAAGTTTTACAACATACCTAAGTTAATTTAGTTTTCAAACATAAGCTTAGTTTATTTGGTACACTAAGTTTATTAAGGCGGGACCCTACTACCTGTGCGTTATTTCGCTTTCATGACTCATGATTGACGTCGTGACCCCATAGGCGAGTATATATGAGTAAGTCACCTGTTGTTTCGCGATTCATTTGGGCGCTACGCGTTGCGGAAATTCCAGCAAGCTGTTGCATCAAGTTCAATGAGTAAAATCCAGGAGAACCCTCGTCAAACTTGAATGCTCCGTAAATGAAATACGCGGAAGGGAATGGGTGCCCTACTCACGGTTAACGACTAATTGTAAATCTGTCGTTTATGAAGCAAAACTTTTCTGGTTCAAAATGGAATCCTTCGAATACAAGTGTGGTTGGTGAAAAATACCGTGTTCACTTCTAATTCACCCGCGGCGCAGGGAAGAGACACTTCAGTGAACAAAATATCCGCTTCTAAAAGACGGCACGAATGTTCATCAACACGTGTAAACACATCAGAAATAAAAAAAAGGTTGAAAGGCGGATAATCCAACAGATCCATGCTACATAGTCTGCGGCTTTGGGTTGATCCACCGCTCTTGAATTTGATAACACAGAGATTTGTTGTTTCTAACGATTATCACACTTAGATTTTCAACACACGAGTATTAGGTCCACATTAAAGAGCTCACAGAATATTGCATTTGGCAAACAGGTAACAAGGTTGATTTTGCTTAGTTAACGATGCTAAGCTAAGATGTTTGTGAAATAATCAGTAGTAGGAAAACCATACATTTTTCAATGGCTATGTATAAGCCAGTCGTCAAGATAGCAAATCTTATGAACATTAAAGTTTACTAACTTCAGCAATATAGCGTCTTCAGTCCAGCGCTGCCAGAGCAAGTAAGGGGATCTCTGGAGTAAGGGGATAACCTATGGGTAATCTTGTAAAGGCATACTTCTGCCTATTTTATTGGATCCTGTGGTACTTTCAACGATTTGAATGAATCTAAATGAGGTAAAAGGCTGATTCTAAATTGAGTTAAAATCGAGATAAAAAATTTTATCATTAAACTATACCAAGCAATTTGTGTAAGTGCTTTGGTGGGGCCCAATAATGGAAGTTGTGGCTTTATACAGTATTTTATATCGGTGGGGACAAATCCAGAATAAATCGGTATGGGCCGTTTAGTTGTATAATTGTAAAACACCGAAAATTGAAGTTAATGTCCTAGGGAATAATAACTTATTTTTCAAGGAATTCACTGATGAATTCACCCATAGTGATAATTGGGGTACTGCGTTTGGTAAAGAATGGTTCAGCCATTGTCCCGCGTAGAGACGCAACCACTCTGAATGTGTGTTCAATTTGGTTTTTTCGGGTAGCGGAAGTGTGAGATGACACACTCAAAGTTATTTACTCAGTTTAATAATAATGAATTTATTATTAACTTTTAGTTTTTTCCATGGACTTTAATTTGTCACAAAAATTTCTCTCTATTTGATTTACATTTGAAGTAAATCACATACTTCTGTGATTAGTCACGCAAGCATCAGCAATTGTAACAAGCCTTCCCCAGGCTGGTGTTTTTTTAAGTCGCCCGACATCTGAGAGCTGAGTGATAGCTTAATCAGTAGTGCAGAGTAAGCAATGCAAATCCTGACGTAAAGTACAATTTGTATTTTTCCACAATGTATTTTCAATCGGACAAATAGTTTCCACGCAAAGGCGTCATCCTCAAGTACTATGCCTCGCCTTTACGTCGAAACTAGTTTTACTATTTAAAAAAATTGTGGAAAAATAAAAAGTGTGTTTTACATCAAGATTAATTTGAACGAAGTCACGCCTAAAGCCACTGAGTTTATTGCAAATCGTAATAAAAGAATTTGATATTTTCCAATCACTCAAACGTCGGGGTTGGAATTGGTCTAACTTTTTCTATCCTATTTCAGAGAGTCACTCTGGTTCTGAGCGGTGACTATGGCTCTCGTAAAAAGTGCCTGGCGCTGCGCAGTGAGCGACTTTGTGAAATGGACCATGGATCCTCAAAATCTCTGCAACCCGTGGAGGAACGTAATGACGCGGATATAGGTCACAAAAACTTTCTATTTTCTGAAAACACTAGCGCTTTGAGATTTGGGGCGACTCGAATCAGACCACAAGATAGGGTCCATGGTGAAGAAATGGTCCATGGATAACACATAACCATGGGTGATTTTAACCTTCACCTTTCGTGTATGTGCACCTTGTCTTTTTTGTGAAGTTGTATGGTTCCTCTGCGTTACAATCTCTTGATGCCACTCTCTTTGTCCCCTCCGTATTTTCCCTAGTGTTTCCCCTTTCCACTTCTACCTCACATTCTCTCCGCGTGGGTCTGCGCCATGAAAGTCATTGAAAGCTATGTCGGAAATCACTTTGCGAATTGGCTATGGGATAAAGTAGCTGATAAGCATTAGGAAAAGGAGTGGTTTAAATGATACAAGACGCGATATCGTGTCGAATATCCAATCATTTTCCGTTTTTTTGCAGAAGATATATTCGACCCAACCAAAGATGGCGTGTGTAGTAAAAGTATCGGACCAAGCCATTTTTGGCACCTCCTTGGGAATGGAAATAATTACCTTAATCCCTCCGACCGATGTCTTTCTGAACCGGCATCTTAAACCAGCCGATTAGAATTTTAATCTTTCTCTTTTCAAAGTGAGACAATACAATAGAAGTGGCAAGTAGAGTCTTATTATGATTATAAACTTTTTACCACTTCACTACCCTGAAAATCTGAGGACAACTTGTCTATGAATTGCTCTCCTCATTTTCAGTCTGTTTCTGTGAATTGGTGGTTATTGTCATATAAATGTTCCCCTAAAAATGAAAAACTCTTTTATTTGATTGCGATGGCACACCATGGATGAAACTCTTGACGAAGATGCCCTCTTTACTCAGTTGGCAACAAAAAAAGAAATTAAGTAATTGGTTCTTCGTCAGCCGTGAAATGGGACTCGGCTCCTGAGTTAATGACTGAGGAGTCCCACTTTCTGCCATTCTGCTCCCAAGGTAACTTTTTGGATTGATAATCTTACACGTACTTTTCAGCAACCTTTCCACTCCATTCTAAGCCCTTTCACACTTCATCACAATAAATAAATGAAAAAAATTCATTTGAGATTTTTCTCGTGCGACTTCAATAGCCGTATTTGGTACAATGCCAGTTATCCCAGTGGCATACGTTGAGTGAAGTTTCATTGTGTCTTTTAGTTGCGGGATTACATCAAGAGCAGGAAAGGGGGAAGATACGGTTTAAAATATTTGAGCTGAGTGGAATCGACAGCAGTTTGATGCTGAAATAACGTGACCGGGAAAACTTAAATATCCCTACTGTCTTCAGTTTTAGATATATTATTTACATCTGGTTGCTGGTATGGGTGTCTATTGCCACCATGAGGAAATTGTCTCGAGCTATATGTTATGCCTAGGATATGGAAGCAAAAAGAGTGTTTTTCAAGTTGGAAAGAGAAACGGGGTAGAATCACGTTTAAGTTGTAAGGAAAACCTCGTAAAGGTTAGAAAACGTTACGTATCTCTAGATATGAGGATATTTACATTTTTTGGGTTAATGCACGTCTCTTTTGGCTTGACAATTAATATTATTTCAATTTTACACCAGTTAACATATTTTTTCAAAATTGTGTATTAATGAAAAAAAATTACAGTTGTTACATTGAAAAAAAGGGAATAACATGACAACTCAAATGATTGCGTTTAGTTTGGAATCAATATGAGCAAGAATGGTGAAGGACTCGTCCAATAAAACTGCAGTTTCCTCCTGTTCTTTGAGTTATGAAAGAGATATGGGCCAGAGGTTTTAAATTCAAAGCGGTATACTTTAATCGGACGTCTTCTGCTATGGAGATACATGGATGTGCGAAATTGACGGTGAAAAAATGATTCTCCTGCACTGGGATCAGTTTGAACGGGAAATAGATTCTCTCTTTTAAACGCGATGTAGAAAATATTCGCCTCGGTGTGGATTTTTTTGTATTCATCGGAAAATATATTCTTTGTGATTATGAGCCTTGGTGTGCCAAGTATTTTATCATTATAAAAATTTTTCCAGGCTAATTAATTCCTTAAAATTAGAAGTGAAAAGTCATTAAAATGCTCTTGGTTGTCAGCGATAGTTGCGAAGCAAAATTTTAATGGTTTGCGTTCGAGGAACTGTCTCCTTTTTAAAGACATAATGGAACGAGTGTTTTTCGATGCAAGAAACGATAGTTTTTCTGCAGACTTATGGTTATCATTATCAAATTGATAGTAGGCTGGGCGTGGGGATTTGGATTACAAGGAAATATGGTCATTGTAAGCATTGTAGGTAGCCATACCATAGGTGGCAGGAAAATGAACCACGATAGTCCCCTATATTTCGCCAACTACAATGTATAGTGCAGTTGGCGCTATGTAGAGGACTCTTCAACGATAGGATAAAGGAGTGCTAATTGCTGTTATTGATTCAACAATGTCACTTGTATAAGGTGTATGAATATCTGTAAACTGCAATAGTTTAGGATTGATCGCCAATGTTGACTGACAATTCTGTCAAGGAAAGTATCGGCTGCTGACAATATTCCATTACGCAATCTATGTATTTTTTCCAGTGTAATTAGTAAATTGATAGACGAATCATCTGGCGTCTTATAAAGCAGTGGATTTTGCCATTCTTCTCTGGCTAGTTAATGCTTGCTTCCTGCCGGTAGCAATTATTTAGGGTAAATTAAAAAAAATAGAGCTGCTATTTAGGGTAAATCATTTGTGTCAAAAATGACTTTTAAGGCGATTCCGGTCAGTAATTCCAGGAAAAAACGTGTTGATTCATATTTGAGGTGGGGAATCTTAAGAGTCTGTCCTGGAAACTTCTTTTATTACAGAATGGCTTCCTTTAGTTGTGATCGGGAATTATCTTAGAGTCACTGTATCTCGATTATTGTGCGTACTCTATTTTTTTCTAATTCCAGGCATCGTTTCTCATTTTTCTCCTTGTTTGACTGTAAGGCGATGTTAGCAACGCATATTCTTGAAGATGAAACATAATTATACCTTCTCGTTTGTCATTTACTCAATGGTTAGCGATTTGCCTCTTTAACTCCTTCAATGTCACTACACGAATTTGCTCTATGGTTTTTCTAATTTTTGGAAAATATTAAGAAGAAATATACTGCGTATTCAAGATGCCTTGAGAATTAATGCTGAGGAATTTATGAATAGTCAGTGGGGGCATTGCTGGTAGCCACAAAGAAAGGGAGTGAGCCAGAATACATCGTTAGAGAAGACGCAAACGTTCTTGGTGTGCCATTTAATTTCTTCTTGACATGACATGACATGACATCTTATTTTGAGAAAATGACTTTGCGGTAGGTATGTCAAGAGCAGAGCATAAATTATTGTTAAATACTTACTCGGAGAGAGCTCTGGTGAAGAGACTATGTACAAAAAAGAAATTTCGGTTTTATTTCGAAACCTTAGCGAAATATAACATGCAGATATGATAATAATTCAGGATTAGGTCTCCCATTCAGTGATGAAAAGAAATGGATAGTGAAGACTAATTTACGTGAAAAGTTTAACAAATGAAAATTATACTGGTGTTACCTAGCTGTTAAACATTGACAGGAGTCATCGGTTGGATTGTGTGTGATCACAGTTAAGATGAGCTAAGATAACTGGGAATAAGTTATCCCAGAGAATAGATTTATGTCTTTCAATCAAACTCTTCTAAACTATTTATTATTCAATAAACAGTTTTGAAATTGAGTTCCAACCATAGGAAAGGCCTAAGTGTACGTGCATTCAAGGGGTCTGATGTTGATCAATGAGCCCCCTTAAGTTGTCGCTGTGACAAGCTCTGGCGATGTTGTGTCGATTTCTAAAATTGGGCGAGGGGTAATGGATCATCATACTATCAAATGAGCTTATAATACTGACGTTTGCGATCTTTGATATTCCATTTATAAAACTGGTATCATGGAAGTGGTTTCACTGCAATGTGGTTTGACTAGTAACCTAATGAAATCTCTCTATGGAAACAACAGAGGTGATCCATTTTCTCCTCAGACTGATTGGCACATGTTGTAGAATGAAAGCAATTAGGTAGGAATTTGTTTGCTTTTTGGTGACGGAAAGTTAATGTAGTAGTTTACTTAATTTTTCGATGTAAAATCTTTCAAAATTAATGGTATCCATACTTCTCGAAAGTGATCACGATTCCCCGGTCTACCCAAATACTCGAAGAGCTGACGGGAAATTTCACTTACTCTATGAGTTGCGGGCGAGTTATGAAAAAATGAATCATGAAAAACGCTAGTTGCTAGTTATGCTAGCTAAAATGCTAGTTATTGGGTATAAATATACACAAAGCGCATGAAATATGATTTGCACTTTAATGAAATTTAAAAAGTGGAGGCAAACATTTCTGTATTTTTTATTGTGCAGCGAGATCAAAAAACGAAAATCCAAGCAGAAATAATTTTCAGAACTGGCGATTTGCGGTCGAAGAAGGGTCAAAGGGAAAGTAAGGTCAAAGAAGAATATCTTAAATATAGTCCAATTTTCACTAATTTATGCATTCTGAAATACAGATTTATTAATCGAAACACGAGTGTTGTAATTTAGATGTTCTTAACTGTAGACATGTCGTTTTTCGGAAGCGAGGTAGAGAATTTATTTTTAAATGAATAAAGAATTCGGCAACGGAACATTTCGCTCATGGCTGACGTTGTTTTCCCTGTTTAGTAAGTTATTGTTCGTACTCTTCGATTAAACAGATGTGCAACTCGTATAAACGAGAAATAACGATGTTGTTCAGCGGCGAAAATGATTCAGGGGATGAATCAAAAAGGTTTACTCATTCTTCCAGTGGCATCCGGTGGGTGATAATGTATCGCCTGTGTGTCCGAGATGCTACAGTGTTGGGTGCCCTAGTTTGCTGGGCATGTAAAAACACCTGTTAATCACCAAAAATGGGAGAGCAGCAAGGTTTCTCGTCTCTTCCCGTTATTGCCACTTTCAAAACACACGTTTTTGAGTTCAGAGTATGCCTACGTGAGCGATTTATGAATTTGATTCACGAGAGTAAGGGCATTTGGAACTATATTGCGGTGCATGGAAAATGAAAAATGCGTGCATGGTCTTTCATTAGCTGCTTCGTTGCCTACAATTTATCACCAACTCTTAGTTAAAAGTGCTCCAAGTGTGATTGAAGTAGTGTTTTCAACTCCGCATCAAGATAGTCATATTCATAGAATAGATTTATGCATGTGCCTGATCTCAAATAAATAAATACCATCACGTGCACGATGGTTGAGGCTGCGAATTTGTGGAATTTTATTGCGACATTATTAGGAAGTTAAACTAAAATTAGTGATTCAACTATAGATTGCATTGGCGCTCTAAATAGTTTCACTGCGTTATAGCATTTTTCAGAAACAACCATAGGTTCTGGTTCATAAAGATTCTACCAAGAGTAGAAAATATGCAGTTCAAAAAGTCATATTCTTGGAATTAACAAATATATTATTGAAGTTTTCCTCAGAGTTTTGACTTTAACCTTTTGGAGAGTTTAAAATTTGACAGGAAATAGAAAATTTATTAGGATAGCTATAATCATATACCTTTCATTTCCTGGAAAAATCAACTATTCCTTTCCTTCTAGAATGTTTTCCATTTTGTTTACTCTTCTGAAGAGCATTTTCTTACTCTTCTGAAGTGCATAAGATCACGAGATACTGGTAGAATATCGGAAAAAATATGGTATATTACTTATGGATATTGTCAGTCAATATATACTTTTCATAGGTTGGTTAACTATCACTTTATACCAGGAACTGTAGCCTTTCTCAATTAAACATTCACCCCACATTTATTAAATATATAATCGGAAACCCATGCTTCTAGCAGTCAATTCACTTGAAATATTAATGTGAACACTATTGGAAAGAATCAAAATTCCTTGCAACTTTTTCTTAGCATATTACGATATTCCATTGTTCATATTTTTTTCATTTCCTGTTTCATTTAGGGAACGGCGTAGTAAAAATATCTTAAGCACCAAATATCCGGTAGTTTCTCAGTTTTTTCAGATTGATGTTTACTTTTATTTACTAACGCTGACCAGAACATTTTGACCGATAACTTATCTGGAATCAGGGAGCGATAGAGATGTTTGTTTGCTAGGGACTCTACTGATTGCGACGGAATGCTAAACGAGTACAGAAATCCAAGACTCAAACCCACTATATCTTGCTTCTATAATGTCGATCTCGTTGGATTGGGAGAGGAATAGTATACCCAGCATTGGTAACAGCGGTGACGGGAATGGCCTAGATTTTAATGTTTGTTCAGCTGATGCCTATGTTCTCAAACTGCCAATTAATCTTTGAATCGATTGATTCCGTCTCCCTTGGTTGTTAAACATTTGCTTATGTTCGAATCGCAAAAATAATGTGGATAAATGCTCTCCCGGATTAGTCTTCTTCTCTCGTACGTTGAAAATCAATAATTAGAGTGAGTATGGCCATTTCTAATCATTCCTCATTTCCCTATCTCCTGCGTTTCTTGATATCTTTTGGTTGTCTTTTTTTCTCCCCCGATTTACTCCAGTTATATGGAGTTACAAAGTATGGTCCTCTGCAGTAAATCAGCAGATCCCTTAAAATGTATTTGAGGTGTAGGTGCCTGAGAATTTACGATATCATTTTTACTTTGTGAACCTATAAAAGATTTCTAACGGTGACATCTTTTATTTTCGTGTGAAAGGGACTGTTTTTTCGTCTTCTGCCCGGTCCCGGTCATTCCTAATTCGTTTAAAATATTTCGGTCAATGTCATGCCCTACTTTCTTACCGCCTTCTTGTATTCGCAGGAAGTACATGTAACAATTGTGTATGTAGTTAAATAACCCTTTCCCGTTTTTCTGGGGAGAAGCTATAGCTTGTATTTGGCCTGCAAAGAGCATGAAACGGAAAAGATTGTAAATAGTAAATTGGTAATGAATTATTATATTCTACTCCAGAAAACGTTGAACACTGCATGAGTATACATGAAAAAATGAATGATCCTCTGTCTTACTTTAAAGCCTCGCGCAAAAATGTGTCCTGAATTACAGAGAACAAAAAGTATTTCATATAGGTCCTCTTGGGCGATACGATGCCCACTTCATACGAAACGTTTTCTATACTTTCTAAATAAAATTTGTAAGCCATGAGATAATGAAAAATCCGACCTCAGGAGCGTGTTTTGAAAATCTTTTTTTTATGAGACCTCGTGACTTTTGGTCGTCCATATTTTACTTTCCATATCGCTAGTTCACATATTACGTGCGGAAGGAGTTTCATGCGCTATTACATGCTTTTTTGTTTTTTTAATGAAATTTTTATATTCTGGTAGTTTTGATCATATTTTTATATTCTATTTGCTTCAACGGTACCTTATTACTCCTTCCCTCCGGAAATCTACCTCGACAATGTCTATGCAGCATTGGGGTTCATGTTAATTAATCAGTATCCTGCTCATCATCGAATCATCGAATCGAAGCAAGCGAATCATGATTACATTGAAACATTTTGGCATTTTGTGTGAATTATAATGTAGGTTTTTTCATGACACCATAATTGGCACTTGCTTTTTTTGGATGTGAGATCACATTTATGCAACTCCATGTTAGCTAGAAGAAGGATTGCACGCCTCGGTAGCTTAACTGATGAGAGCACTCGGCCAGAAATCGAGGGATCTGGGTTCAAGTTCCGGATTAAGACGGATGATTTTTCCTCTATGGAATTTTGCACATCGTGGCTAGTCTCGGTATACTCATAATTGAACCTAGTGGTGGTGTATAAAGGCAGTCTGAGAGAATTTCTTACCTGGCTGAATTAAGTTTTATCTCGTTTACAATTGGATTATTTCTTGCCGGAGGAGTTGAATGATTTGAAGGTCTACGTTTCGAGCGTTATATGATAGATCTATGATTTCAAACTTAACTCAAAGGTTAAAAAAAAGGTAATGTTTAACTCCGTTTAATAGCATGAGCAAACAAACATTAATTTGTACATTTTTGGGCCAACTCGTAATGTGGTTACTGCAAGAGTGATTCGCCGGTTAATCATTCATACCGTTGTTTTTTTTCGTGAATAATGGGTGTATGCATCTCGTTATCAGTAGGAATTGGCTACTTCTTTGAATTACTTTTGAGTTTTAATGCAATTAGTAGCACCATGAGGAGATCGTGAAATCGAACTCTCATTATTTCTGCAATGCATATATTTCTTGGTAAGGATCTCCGGAAATATGGTGGACTGTTTAAAAACCGATTTCAAGACCTGAGTAACAGCGTTTAACACATGGGCTAATAGAACGGCAGTGATGCGGGTCTATTTGTATAATATTTGTGTTACTGATATTCTATTTAAATGCTTCGTAAGTAACAACAAATATCTAAGGAAATGGTTGAAACTCTAAGGCTAGTTTAACAAGAACTATTATGATGAAGAGAGTGTCTGGTAAAATTAGCGTTGATAAAGACAATAAGTAAACTCTCATGAAAAATGATGGTTAAACTAAAATCATCATCAGCCCAAAGCTTAGTATCCACGGCTGCATACTTAGAGCAGAATGCGACAGCTAGTTTCGAGAACATATTGAGATGAAATAAGAACACTTTGTACAATCCTCACAGAAATTTAATAGTATGACAGGTTTCAACACTGTCGTATCATTCTCAAGGGACTATGCAATTCATTTTTTGGCGGGCACCTATTTATATTTTATGTCGGAAGAGGGGGGGATTGGGGGTTAAGGAAATTATGACTAAGGATAAAGCTTAAGGGTGAAGCATCGGGCTGGAGGTGGACGTCACCAAATATTATCTGGAAGGGGGGGATAGGAACTTGGTAGAGGGGAGAATGATGTAATGTTGCCAAGTCATTTAACAAATCGAAACCAAACAGCTTAGCGTGCGTTATAATTTCAAAGTTCTCAATAAAATCCAGCTTGGCACCTTTGTCAATAACATGTAAAACATCCAATTTGAAATGAGACTCATGATTAAAATTTGCAAAATGATTAGCGAAAACAGGTTTATTGTCACAATTGATAAAAGAATTGAAATGTTCCCTTGAGAATGACACGAAAGTGTTGAAACCGGTCGGGCTCATACCATTACAAGTTTTGTGTGGATTATACAAAGTGTTCTTATTTCATCTCAATATGAACTCGACCACAAAGTTAGCTCGCATACCATTGAAGATATAGTTTTGAAAATTTTTTTAGAAATATCTTTTCTAGTGACCAATGCGATTATATTAAGCTATTAATTCAGAAGAGTAGAATTTTTTGCCATAACTGGGAGACCGTGGTGGTCCAAAAATAAAATTAATGGAGGGTGGTTTCAAGGTCGTTTTAAAGGTTAATATTTTCACGGTGACAAAATTCCTCACATATTTTCATCCAACTTATGAGAGTAATTATCTCACTTTTCATATTTATTTTTCGTTTTGTTTGGCTCTGCTCTGGAGGAATTTCTAAAAGTTTTTTTAGACGCTTTCCTGTCAAATGGTGATAAAATACGACTCCGTAAAGAATATGTTTTATCGTGAAAAAACGTGCCCCTTTTCTAAGGGTTTGAAGGGAATAATCTGAGGTTATCAATAATTGTATATTTTTTGGACTCCTTTGGTTTTTGCCTGGGGTAAATATTTACATTCTCTGAAATACAGATGTGTTGAAGTAAGGATTGATCGTGAACACTGGAAGCTTCAAAAATAGTAAACCGATGAAATCGTCGATTTTCACGGCATTCTTTGAGGCATTGGCACCTTATCTGTACCCTGTTAATTGACGAAAGGTGATGCCCTACTTGAGTATCTCCGCTATCTAGGTCGCGTGATAGTGCTGAAAGGTCATTGGTACTGACCTCTTGCTTTCTATAATCAATGGCTGCGACGATAACGTGATTCAAGACTGAAATAACACTTAAAATATCTCAGAAATGAAACTGGGATGAAAAATTGAAAAAAAATGAAAAATTGGATCGTTGAGGAATGATCGTTGCTTCAAGCTATTTTCATTAAAATCGTTGAAATTCCTCTTTGCTTAACAATCTGAGATAATGTATGAGCTCAGGAAAATGAGAGCTCCAGAAATATTTCACACCATAGAACAGAGCAAACGCACGGTGAAAAGTCAAACCATACGCTCCATCATTTCGCCTATCTGTTACTTGAGAATGAAATGAAGGCACAGACCAGAACAATGACAACGTTGTTAGAGATTTGTAGTGATTGTTATGGTTGAAGATGGAATATTCTTCAGAATTTTAAACACATTCTGGGAAATTTGAAGGTATTGCCAGCTATTACCAGAAGTAAGTTTCATTTCAAAATGAATATTCATTGATGTCCTTTCAGACCTTACTCTATCCAGATTTCGTAATGTGTAAATCATCAAGGAGGAGTTATCTTGACGAAATGTACGTAAAAATAAAATTTTTTTGAATGTTAGATGAATATGTCCAACACTGGAGACAATTTAGGATCAGAAAGAATTGGAAGACTAAAGGAATAGAGTGATAGACTACAGCGGTTGATCCATGTTTTAGAATCTAGTTGGCTTAAAACACAATTCCAAGTCTCACTTCCTGTTGGTTACATTATCTTTGTCTTCAGTGTTATCACGTTATCACCACAACGTTGCCAAACTTCAGTTTTTGTGTCGTCCTGGTTGATAGTATTGCTAAGTAAATGTTTTGTCTTGTTCAATAAAATATTTAAGGGTAATTTGAAATAACCTGTTGAGAAAACGTAAATATATATATTTAAATAACATTGTTCTCAAAAACGCTTAAGACGTTCAGTTATGGGTTGATTATGGCACATCAAAGTTTTATAATCATTTCATATTGTCGTCGTCCATGTTACTATTTTTTTGGGTTCGGCGGACTTGCCAAGAGAACCTGGACCAATTTCCCACCAGTACTCTCTGCCTAACCATTAAAATGCTCAATTTATGCCAATAGGCGTAGGATAAAGGATTATTCCCCAGAGAACCTTGAGGCGGTAATCAAGGCAATTGGCATCAAAAGATTCCATGAAGATGGCAATGATTTTGAGAAATGGTAACGCTTTGCCATAGTAAATTTTAGGAGCGCAAATAGTTGGTAAGGCGTTTCCCGAGTCAAGAGAATTTGTGGGAGAGGTTCGAGCATGAAACTTATGGGGTGATGTTGAAATAGAAGCCAATGTCTACGAATTATTAACGACAACCTTGGTGTTATATCTTACCTCCACCTTGCGGGGTGAAGATGGTACAAATTTATCTCGTTTTTCTGAATATAAAGTGGTTGGATTTCTAAAAGTTGTAAGCTACAAAAAGATAACACTTAGTTGATAGATTAAGCTTATTCATCAAAACTTTCAATGACAAAGAATAATAGGTGAGTACAAGAGACCCGAAAAACCCTAACAAATTACCGGCTTCTCCCCAGTTTTACAGTAATGAACTTTAATAGGGTCTAACTTCCATATAACAGCCAAAATATGTACCTCATCCAAGCATTAGTGGCATCTAGTAATAGCATAGACGTCGGTATGGCATTGTAAAGGGTTTATTGTGATTAATCAGAGTAAGTCATCAATTTAAAAATAATAAGGTTAAGAATTTGCTACCTTATCTTCCGTGTCAAAATCAGTTATAAATTAGGTTTAAAGAATTATCGTGTCATAAGTACATAGAAACTTGTTTTATACCGAAATAATACTAGTTCTACATTTTTTCTGGTATAATGTTTTTAATGTAACTACAGACAAGATGAACATACATCCACAGTGGGCGTTTGGAGCCAAGATGTATTGAATTTCCCCTGGAAAAATTTTTACGTATTTTTCGAAACGAAAGTAATCACCGCCACATCGAGTCGGGTCACCGCTTGAATCTTCTCCCATAATAACCAGCTTTAAGTAATTTTTCCAATTTCGAAGCTCCTTTCTGTCGAATTGCCAAAATTTTTCAGAGACTGAGGCCAAAAACATTAATGTGATTTTTCCAGCGGTGGGGGATTTCATTTCAAAAGTGTCTATCCTTCAGTGTATTTGGAATTGTGCCTACGATGGAAACACATGGCAATATATGACAAATCATGCCTTCCTTTTACTCTCAATTCAATTTGGGAGTTCAGGAGTAAGTTTTGAGGACAAAATTTGCTTTAGCAACGCAGGAACTCCTTGCTTCTCCTGCGCTTCAACAAATTCTGGAAATAGTGAAGCTTAAGGATGAATTACATTGTTATAAAGAAAAACTACTACAGCCATTTTTAGTAACCACCATACCAGGAGTTTTGTGTACAATCTCTTGGATAATTGTAAATTTTCTTTTTGTTGGAAATATCTTACATAAAAAATATATTGTACGATGACGCTGAATCACCGGCCATGGTGCGATTGTCTGTGTTCAAATAAATTTTATTTTGTGTATTTATGTAAGACAAAGGACTTGATAACATATGCTAGTAAACAAACGCCGCAATCAAGTAAATATTTGGTTGATTTCGATATTTAGAAGAAATATGATATTTAGAGCAATACTAGGGCATCACATTATAATTTACCTTTACAAAATTCAATTGAGCGCAAAGTCTATAAATCGGCAGTTAGTTCTCCGCACCTTGAATGGGGTGACCTACATTGGAAGCCTAATGTTCATCGCCAAATACTGGAAGTCGCAAACACAACGTATGAGTTGACCGGTTGACAGGTCATTCGTCAGACGTTATCAGCTGTTGTTGCGCGGTGCGGCTGTGGCTTGCGATGGTGTTTTCTAATACGTGTGACTGTTAACGTTAATTTTTTCATGCAGAAGGCAATGACAAAAGTCCATTTGTTCTAGAATAACTTTTCTGAGCCAATTGTAGTTTTTGTGGAGCTAAACAATGTACCAGCCTGTACGCACGTTGATTTTTGATGATGTTTTTTAATAGTTTTACCTTTATTTTGATCAGTGTAAAACTTCATCTATAACTGAGATTGACAGATAAGATTTTAACGATTACTACTAAATTTCTAGTTAAGCTTTGTGCCATAGAATAAAATTTTATTCTTTCCGTGCGATATGATACGATTTTTGCAATTATGTAACTGTTCTGCCAACTGTTGAATTTTCAGGACAATGCCATAGTTATTCATACTTTCAAGCCTATAGTTCGGTTTCACGTGGTGTCTTATTATTTGTTAAATAGTAAGACCGGTTAATGATCATTGGATTTTATGTAATCCATAGGTTTGTGCAAAATCCTCATCTGCCGAGCATCTTCTTTCAGGATATTTTTGTCAGCTATTTGTCGCAATCTTGGATTGTTTTCTGTAACATATTTCAGCGATATGCTCAGGCATCAAAGAAGTTAAATTAACACTATATGAATTGATCATATTAAATTTCATTGCTTCAAATTTTGGCTGCTAAGTAATGAAGAGTGTTTGATAAATGATTCGGCCAAAGAATGTCAACATTTGCCGATCCGTTTTCTTAAACGAAGCTTTGCAGTTCAGTGGATTTTTCTGACATAAAATAATTTAAAATAATTAACTTCGGCAAGAATTAGATATAAATTTACTTGTTCTTCTAAATACAGCAGCTTATGATTTTCAAAGGACCTAAAACCTGGTCAGCCCTCCGTAATATCTTACATGCATTCGGAAAATCGTCGAAAATAAAAAAAACTGATTACTAGGTGAAATATATTGGGCTAGGAATCCTCAGTCGTTAAGTCAATGTTTTACTTCTTCTATTATGTGAGGTAGTGCAGAATTACTTATTGTTTTGTATGACTTCAACACACGTTCAGTCATATCATAATAATATAAACTTTTTATTTGTGGCCAGGGTCCACGAGGCAACTCAACACCTTCTTGGGCGTTTTAAATTATTTGGACAAATCTATGAAACTCACAATGGAATAGTCATATCCTTGTGCTTGATCCCCGTATCTCTCCGTATGAAATTTTAAATTTAGTAAATTCTCTTTTATTTCAGACTCATTAAATCTTTACCTTTTCCATTTGTATGTATGTATGACTTTCGCATCGCCTCAAAATCCTCAACCGGGGCTTCAAGTTTGCGACCGTTAGTTACCGAAGTTACAGTCTTAGAATATTATCGCAATTAATTTTATTATCGACATGCGATTAGTTTTCGTCTTTTCTTCTCTTGTACAAATTACATGTAAATCCTATGTAAAATGTTATACGGTCTTCTGAAACTTAATTTCAGAAGGTAAAGGTCTGGAAACTAATATCCCATTACATCACTATTGATAAAATTCAGTAGTCACTTTTCAGATAATATACGAAGTGAATGTATTTGGAGGTTTCTTGGAATAACCGAATAGTTTCCATGTTAACCTTCTGATATACTAGTGTGCCAACGGTATGCAGAGTTTTAAAATTTTCCATTTTGCCAATCTTGCGTGCTTCATGAAGGACTGTTAATTAATAATTTTCCCGGAAAAATATTTGGCTGGTTCATTATCATTTTCATAGTGTAATTTATCTGTTTTTAGCATGTAAAATTTTCTACTTTTCATGATTTTTCATTAAATTATTCCTCTTTCATTGATTTTGGATGAAACTCTAACTTTTGTTTCCACGAGGTACCATCTTCAATTTCTTAAGTAGCCGCCGACTTTAATAGTCATCGAAAAAATATTGTACTAATGAATCATGGGATCATATTGAAATATCTTGACTTCAGATTCTGAGAGCCCCTGCAATTTATTATTTTTTAAATCTTTTTCTTGTCGTAGTTTTTGCCATTGCCATTGGACCAGATGACCTTAGCGACTGACATTAATGATGGTTTAGCGCTCTTCTTTTGGTCACATTCCATTTTTCCCCGTCCTGAATTTTCCTCCCTCTATCTTTCTTTCTCTTCTTTCTCATTAATACGATATCTCATCCTTTCCTTCATCTACCGCCGGAGATCTGGTGAGGTCACATTGAGAGTGACTGAGAGCGACCTTAATTGGTCATGACTCATGACACTTGGCTAGAGCTGACCTACAATGGTTCCTCTACGTCGTGCCTGTAGCTCACTGCATCACGCATTAGTCCATGAAAAGCCCTCTAAAAGTGCATAACGGAATATTAAACAGGTAGAGAATTTATAAACTGGATCTCAAAATGTAAGAAATGAAAGCAAACTTCCTTTACTATATAATTACCTGGAAAACGTCATAATTTGCCACGACAAGGTCCATTGCTTGTGCGTTAACCTTTGATATTTGGTTCGAGTTATTCAATGGTCGAGCTCATCCTCTTTCAGGGAATATTTATTTTGGTAAATTACTGCGGTTAAGCTACTGAGAATTAATGAGAATGCATGTGGCCCATTCATGAGGATTCATAACACATTGCTACACTCATTAGAAGCGCTGGAAGAAAAAACTACATCAGTGATAATTGATTTTCCCGTCTCGTATTTGCTGATGACGTGTTCATTTCCTCTCCGAATGTATTCCGTACAAATGATATGTATCACCTCTATTTTGGTGGAATTTAAATCGTATAAAATGTATGAGCGCACCTATTGCTTTGCCTGAGTGACCAATAAGTAAATACAGGTGGAGTTTATCTTTGGATTAGTTGTGGACGTTTGCTTTTGTAGGAGTTCATTCACCTCTACGCAGACATAAACGATTCTGACTGTGATACTGCCTAAACTAAACTGGTGACTAATACAACGCGGCAAATATGCTCTGCAGCTATGATAGAGAACCAAAGTTAATTTTTTTTAAAGGCTTGACTTGCGATCATTGCTTAATCTGGTTTTTTTCATGATTTCTCCCTCTTAGGCAGACGTCCTGTGAACCTTAAAACGATAGAGAACATGCCAACTGGCGCAATTCAATTCGTAGATCCCGAGCAGCAATTCAGCAGCTGGTCGGGAAATAATGGAAGAGAAAATTTTACGCATCATAAATTATCTTTGAGTGAAAATACAGCCAAATGCTAAATTGCTGAAGCATGATTTCGTAATCAAATAAGACTTCAAATTTTGGGAGTCCCTATCCGATCAAAATTGGAAGTGTTTATCATTACCCTCAGGAATGTATTGTTCCCAAATAATGGTAATTTTCATGGAGATTTTTGGATAAAGCCATTGAAATTTTATTTATTTAGTACCATCCATATTACTTTGGATAGCATTGATTTTTATATAAATACACTGTTGAAAATGTATGACATTCTTAGCATGCTTAGCCTTCATCAATAGGGGTTCATCATTCATCTGTTTTGCTCAAATTTTAAATTTCCTCATGACCGAGCGCACCACAATTTAAAATGACTGCAAGGTGTGACTCGTCTGTGGCGTAGTTGATCATGACGTAGATGCCTTGCGACATCGGCAGCATCACACTATAACTGACTTACCTCTAGAATAGGATGCAATTTCCCTCCTAACTGCAATTGCTCTGGTGCATTCAAGCATCACATCAACCGCCGTAGTTCCGCCCTCTCACCTAGATTGAGGAGCTATTATGCGATTTGGATCTCGTAGCGGGCTGCAAGTTTTGGGACTTGAGTTTCGGGCGTTCATTAGGATGGGTGGCATTTTGTGACAGGGCTGTGCACCTCTACCGGCTCTGCATTCTTAAATGCAACGAACCGATCTTCTAGTGGAGGCGTTAATTATTAACGACCTATTATCTACTATTTATAAATATGTGAAATATACAGAATAATGTATTTAGTGGAATTTTTCTCTGTGAAAACTATCTGAGCATTGGATATAATCGACTTTTCACACGTTAAACTTATCGCCATGTCGCTGAGTTAGACGCACCGGATATAGGTTTTTGGGAATTTCGGAGTTTATGTGACGATATTAACTGAGATGAAATATGATGGTGGTGGTATACTTACAGTAAAATGACCACTGCGTAAAATCGAATCATTTGTTTACCATTAATTGAGATTTGATAAAAACTAAAGCTAAAAATTTATTTTGCAAAGGTGCTCGAGGGTAAGAAATTTTTCAGGAGTGTTGATAGGTAGACCATAGTGTTTGTGGCGAAGGCACGAAGACGCCGTGACCGACCTCGAGCGCGGATAATCCGCCTTCTAGCCTCCTTCCACTGCCGTGCACGTCGCCCCCCCCAATTTCTCGAAAATTCACGAGCCTTCCATGTCATAATTAGAGAGGAGTCATTTCAGGAGTCAAGACTTCTCATTTAATCACCAACATCTTTATCTATAGTGGTGACCACGACCAGATGTTTACCTGCTGGCTGTTCTGCCTGTGCATTTTGTGGTGGTGCTTGGCCGTGAAGTAGTTGGAGGTTCTCCCGTTGATGCGAAATTACGCCCTGCTGCTGCTCCAAGATTTGTGCCAGTTCTTGATTTTGCTCACGGAGTTGATCCAGCTGCCTCTGTAGCTCTTCTGTAGCCCACCACCGTGGCGTAAAAGAGTCAGTCACTGTCGAGTCAGTCAGTCAATATCGATGTCATTCTCACTTTGATAAAGCAGTGAGTCTCATTTGCAACCAGTTGGGAGTTCATCTAAAGGTTTTTTTGAATTCTAAAACAATGTAGTTGATTGAAAGTTGATAAGATCGTTACGTTGAAGCGAAGCCCTCTAATGTGTGAGTCTCATGTGCAACCAGTTGGGAGTTCATCTAAAGGTTTTTTGAATTCTAAAACAATGCAGTTGATTGAAAGTTGATAAGATCGTTACGTTGAAGCGAAGCCCTCTAATGTATAGCCATTCTTGCATGTCTGTTGTGAAAATTGCCATGTCTCTTACCCATGTATTTCTTCTTTTCTGCATGATATTCTATATAGTCCTTCCATCTTCTTCTCTTCTATAAACTTCTCATCATTTCATCAAAAATCATTTCTTATTTTTCCGGCCGTTTTATCTTTAGAATCCTCCTCCTGCTTCAGGTTTCGAAAGCTTATGGTCTTTTCTGGTCTGTTTTTCCAATGGTCCATGCTTCCGATCCATAGAGTGTCTCGCACCACACGAGTGGTTTCACTTATTGAACCCTCTTTTGTAATCCTCTCTTCTTTGAAAACAGCAGTTGTCTTTTTAACATGAATGCTTTCTAAGCTTGGGCTATTCTTCGCTTGATGTCCATTGTACATCTTTCGTCCTACGTACTGGTACTTCAGATGTAGGTGAAGGAGTCCACTTGCTCTAATTTTTCTTCCCACTCAAAGTGACTTCTTCAGTCAGTTTCTCTCCTCACATACTTGGATTTTAGTCTCATATTTTTTTCGTCTCGTATATTTGGATAAACTGGTATATTGTGTTCAGTTTCCTTTGGAGATCATCGCGATATCATGCAAAAGATGACTGCGAGAGAAAGTACAGCATATGGCTGACATATCGTCTGTGAAGCTGAGTGGCTTGCTTACATGTATTGTTTTCTTCACCTACAGGTATTGTTTACTCTTCGGCAGAGCATAGCCTCACTGGCTCCTCAGTTCCTCTGATTTCCAAGAGAATGTTTTCAATTTTTCTTTCCATCGTTTGGATTGTTATTTGAGTATACATTTTTAATGCACGTCATTATAGAATCAAGGTTCGGAGCTGCCGACACTCTTCAGTCTTTTTCTTCTATCGCGTCACAATCATTGTACTTAGTTTAAAGTTCTAAGTAATTATTCCACTTGGGTAGGTGTCATTGATAATTTCGCACTACTGTGTGGGATTTGCTCATCAGTATGTGCTCTGTTCACCCAGGCCACCCTCGTCCGCTTCGCTCTCGTAATTATATCCGAAGTGTTTCATCACTAGTTTGTATGCTGTGGCGCCGTTGTTATTTAGGTATGTCCAAGTGAATGCAATCGAAATCACTCCAGTTAAACCAAAATAAGTCATTAACTAATCCAGAGCAACTAACTATAACTAAGAACTAAGCACCTGACTATAGACTGTTGTCATACTTCTTGGTTCCAAATGACACTCGGGTAATAGTGTACTGTAAAACGATTTTGTTGATTCATCTGAGAAAACTGAGTATTGATGTGTCTTTTCTCCCTGAAAACCGTTGAGATAACCGATCTGGTATTTATCTTTATGTTACTTGTAGAAGATAGGCAGCTATCTTTTCCTTTAAAAGCTTCAGTTTTAAAGGAACTTGGCTGAAATCTAATTTCAACGTTGTAACATTGGTTTTCCCAGGGCACAAAGTATTTAAGTTGACGAAGTTTGTCTTCCCATTAGCAATTGGCTGAGATACATATGAAGGTGGATAATTAAGGAATTTGATATGGAGGGGAATTGTTCCGAAGGCGGAACGAATTCCCGAGATGGACTTTTTCGGCTTTAGTGGGAGCCATTAACGGACATCGTATACCCTCCGTTCGTCTGTTAGTTACTGAATGGCTGAGATCGAGAAACTTAAATTCGTCGCTTTCTCATTGGAAAATTTTCCCCTAAGAGAAGATGTTGAACACTTGGCAAATTTCTCTGTAGATCTCTCTTCGAAGAAAGCTGTTATTGGATTTTGACCCCTACTTGCAATGTCGTTGTATGCATACAAGAAATAATATTAGCATATTTGTATATTTAACTTTAAATCTATAATGTACCAGTCCCAAAACTATGTCCGTATATCCTTTTTGAAAATTACTGTTTCACATACCTCATCTCGCATTCATTTGTTGTTCTCACAGTAGACCAAATGACAAAAAGCCGCTTCTGACTATTGGTGAATTGGAGAGAATAGTAAGAATGAAGATGGTAATCATCATCCCGATAATAGATTGAATGAAAACTACATATAAAAACCGTCCTAGAAGATGGAAGAAAAACGGTTCTACATACTTCTCATACATGATCCATCTCTGCCGCGTGGTTATAGATAAACGGCCACAAGAGTGAGCAAATGCTCTACAAAACATTGAAAAATCGCCGTAAATGTCCTGTTTTAACAGAAAAATCTCGAAAAGTTGTTATTCTCTCGGAGAAATTGTGATTTATCAATACTGGCTGAAGTTCATTGAAGATTATGATTTGCAGAAGGAGAGAGTCAATTGGTCAAACAGCAATTGAAATCTCGGCTTGAATAAAAATTTGCCAAATTTTCCATTGTCTCTCCTGCCGCAACAAAGATGGAAACTAAGAAGCAACCACCTACATAGCGTTGGAGTGGCATTCCGGGATGTGGGTAATTGTCAAGCAAAAAATGAAATATTAGTAAGTTTATTGCTAGAGAAAATATGACTCATGAATCGGAGAGCGTATTCATTTGGAAGCGCTGGTAAATTTTTTCCACCGTCTTTCAGTGTTGCGGAAAATAGAATGCATATAAGTACTACGTACATTTCACAAGAAAAATGTAGATAATTGTAATGAGTGTACTTTGTACTAGAGTTTTATATTTTACTATTTCCGAGGACCTGACTTCTTTGTAGGTATGTAAGTTTAATGATTTTATATTTGAAATAACTATTGAACAGTAGAGTATGCAAACTTTTATGTAGTAGAAAATGCGAATGACCAGAAGCCTTTGAAATCTGGTGTTGGAGGAGGATGCTGAAGATAAAATGGACGGACAAAATAAGACATGATGAAGTGTACAGAAGAGTGGAAGATGAGAGGATCATATGGAACACCATACAGAAAATAAGAACAAGACGGATTGGACACACCCTGAGACACAATGGGTTTGTGAAGAAAATAATTGAAGGAAAAATAGAGAGAAAAGTCTCCAGAGGAAGACCCAGGAATGAGTTCATGGGCCAGACAGAGTAAAGTATATAGGAAGTGTTACCTTGAGGTAGGGAACTAGCATTAGACAGGGAAGTGTGGAGGACTGCAGTCAACCAGTCTTAGTATTGAACGACCAATGAAGATGCGAACTTTTATTTCTCAAAGCATTAATCTTTTCCATGTACACCATTAATTTTCTGATATATTTTGCAAAACTATTACGACCTGTTGAATTTTGAAACATGATAACTTTGATGAATTAAGAAAAATCTGACTCAGACTGCGTTGTGCTAGGAAATACCGAGACGGCGCGAGTTGAAGCAGCTGCTGTTATGTGCAAATCCACCTTTCTTTAGTAATGTGACTGGTTCAAACCTTTTTCTTGCCTTGTGAAAAGCCCCAAGAACTTCTTCTCCACAGCAACGTGAGGGAACCATTTGCTGCTTGGTCATGACTTGCGTCAGGCTGTTAGCGACGGCTCCTCCGCCATGGTGGGTTTGATGCGTCGATTTGATCTCGATTACTTAGCTAAGGATTTATCCTTAGTATAGCATACCTTACATAGCAGCAAAAAGGCACATTTTGCTACTTGGGTAGCTCACCCTTACGGCCGTTTATTCTACGAGGCTGAAGTTAGTTATACAGATATAAGATGTATATAAAATCGTTTTCTTAACGTCCTGTGATTTTCCCCGATGCCTAACCGCCATTACTCTCTGTTTACCCGTATGGGTGAACCCATATGGGTGAACAGAGAGCAACTCGAAATACGTGCACCCAGATGGTAACTTCTTTTCTTTGATTGTCTGCTCTATCCCTTCTCACCAAATTATTCTAGGCCTTCCTATGTTTTACTTCCCTGTGGATTTCATGTTAAATTTTACTTTGGCTACCTCTCGTTTGGTATTCGTTGTATCTGACCATACCAAACAAGCTGTTTTTTAATGCCATCGGATATCGTGTAGGCGACTCCCATTATATTTCTTGTTCTCTCATTCGCAATCATTTCCAGTCTTGATATATCCGCAGATCGTCTCCAGTAATCCATATCTGTAATGTTAAGCATTTTTTCGTTTGCTTCTTTAACTGCGATTACTCACTCTCATAAACGGGTTTGCTTAAAATTGCATTATATATTTTTTTGAATATACTCTGATCCCATAAAATCCTATTCAACATGGATATTGCCGTTTTCCCATGTAAATTTCTTCCTTTACTTGTACCATCCAGGGTTCCATTCTGAGTTATTTTAGCAGCCAGGTAGTTGTATTCTTGGCTCTGTTATATTTTTTGTCCGTACTCCAGCACTATGTTCCCTTGTGCTCCTCCAATGCACGCATTTAGAATTTTTCCTGTTATTTATTTCCAGATCCCATTTTTGAATTCTTCAATTAGCTTAAGTGCCATATAACATAAGTAATTGTGGTCCTGAATTATCAGTATATGATCATCCACGAAGCGCTAGGAGTATAAGGAATTAGTACTAATCAAAGGGATTCCGATTCCATTACATTTCATATTTATCATTTTTAAGGGTTTGTTCTTGGGGTCTGGTGGGGTGGCCCAGTGTTAGCGTGTTTGACTCCCCTTCCAATCGAAGTCAGCACTTGTGAAGACAAAAAGGACTAGCTAGTGTAATAAATTCAATGGAAACCTATGGGGATATATATTTTGTATAATCCAATATGTAAAGGAATAACATCGAAAAGCAAAGCTTGGTGGAAGGACGTCATAATAATCGACAAATCCATGGTGTCTTCCGCAATTTATTTACGAGTTACTGACTGGTTACGGCTGTCATGCCATCATTGGGTACAAAATCTCTTGTGTCTGTCATTTATATATATTTCAGAGGATTATGGGTTACACTTAGTTTTGGGAGAAGTGATCGGCAGGGTCAAAAGTTTTGCCGATCATTATTTAAAGGAGTTACGGCATAAGAAATGAAATTGTTGAAAACATATTTGAACACTTGTAAAACACGTATGAAGCTACTGAAAATATTATCGCAACAAAACGTTTAAGGAACTCTAAAAGGAACTACAGAAGATTCTACATTTTGAGTTCAACAATCATGAAACCAAAAGAACGTTGTCGCAGCAGCATAAAAATAGAAAATGCCTTTTTTGCGTAAGTGGAGACATTTTCAAAACTATATCTTCCCCTTGCACTTGTGTAAAGTAGGATTAATTTGTGAACTCACTTTTCAAAGTTAGGACAATCAAACCACCCTGATTCTTTTATCCTCGTACTGAGTGCTTACAGAACCTCCCGCAATCCATGATGTCCACATGTGCTCCGACTTGTACGCAATTTCAAAGATAGAGTCACTATGACGAAGTTGCTGCATACATCAACGAAATACTGCCCTTGGAACTATTCATATGCCTCTCTGTGCATTTCACTCCTCTCTGAAAATTCACTCTGTTGCAACCGGAATCGTCTGTGAGATTAGATTCATCATAATTGAGAATGATGCCTGGTGGAATGCCTCTCAACGGTTCTCACTGATGATCAAAGTAGTTTGACAGAGTGCTGGGGTCAACGTTAACTCTAGCTCCGAAAATTTTCTGGCACTTCCTCTGATCCAACGCCTCTTTGTGGCTCTTTATGACGGACTTGCATCAGCCTTTCCTTACTTATTTATGAAGTTTTAATCGCTTTATCAATGCTCTATTTCTATTGTCTCACTACAATCTTCACATCAATCGATGTCAGTGGCAACACAAATTAGAATCTAATGAAGAATTTTCTCTTCTTTATTAGAGGACAAAGCAGTTTAGCCTCCAACTGATTTTTTATGCCTAGATATTAGTGTATTGACTAGGGTTTTTTTGGAATGTTATATTTCAAAGCTGCTTGCCTTGGATAGTTCTTGCATCATTCACTGTGGGTATCGCTGCTTAAAAATCATTGTCATTAAAATCCTTGTATTTACGATGTTCTGCTAATCTACTTTATTAGAGGAATTTATACGCACCACGTCGCTGAAAGAAAAAAAATGCAAGGCAAATATTATTAGACTGAGTGATATTTGTCATTGCGATTCCAAGTCACTTTATCATTAGTGGGCATATAAAACTTTAAATTCTGATAAATCGCGGGGCGACCTTGCACTCTGCCACTAACATATCCCTCTTCAGGTGCAATATGGGAATTCCGACATATATTCGATATACATTATATGCCTAGCAAACAATGATAACCCAGTGTACTTACGTGCTGCCCAGTTATGTCCTGGATTCAGAATATACCACACATCGAAATCACCCAAACTGCAATATTTATGAAACAAACGGCTCCCGAATAATCCACGATGCCTCACGGTTTCACGTGTGGCCACATACATTAGTCAGCCCACCAGTCGCAGCGGAGAAGCATTTCAATTTCGTGTAGCAGTAGGAGGAGTAAATAATTTCAGCAATGAAACGTTTTTTTTTTCGAAAGTGGGCTTAGTCACCATGTTTTACGGTATTGAAATTAAGTCGAAATTATTCTGAAATTGTTTTTCTCGAATACTGGACTCTGCGTAATGCTTTAAAATTTTTCAGCAGCTATTACTTTATAAATAAATGTATTTTTTGCATTTAGAAGAAGAACATCTGTTCACTTGTATTCGAATAGTCACGAAATTTATGTTATGTGTCACGAGGCCGCGTGTTAAAACAGCGTTGAATTTCCGAAAATTACACATTTGTTGCTGTTCAATTTTTCCAATTTTATCTACTTATATCAATAATGAGAGAGCGTATGTTGTTTTACGCGAAAAGTTAACAAAATAAAAAATTATATCAAACACCTTCACTGGTGCAGCCAATATAGCGAGACATAGAGAGCTAGCTTGAAACGCTATAAACGCTCTAAGTGCTTTATTGGTGAAACATTTCTGCTGTGGTCTTATTCTGAAGGAATCTTTGGCTATAATAAAATACTTTAAAGTGTTTCAGCCCGTTGATGGGAAACATTTGTGAAAAAGGCTATAGTGTCCGAATTAGCTTTTTCTATGTTAGCTGTATTGTACTAATTGCCGAGATTGTAATGGTTATGACGGGACGTAATTCAAGATATCTTTCTCCAGAGGTGAGGCTATCTTATGATGTCGCTGATACTTATTCAAAAATGATAAACACGAGAGCGCTTGGTCCGATCGGATAATAAGTATAGAAACTCCCATTAAAATTCACTCTGCCTCCTGTCAAATCTACCGTCTTCCACTCCACTACATTTTTAGTTCTGCTTCGTACGTAAACCCCGTGGAGGGAAGCAGGCATTAGCTCCTCAGAACTGATGACGTCGAAAAACTCGAAATTGGACTTCTTGTTTTCCAGGCCCTGACTTATTCATTTGTCTCCATTCAACGCCCAAAAAAATTGAGAGGCAGATAATGAGTTTCCTCTGCCTCCCTCAGAAAGTCTCAAGAGGAGAAGTATTTGCTCTCATTTTCTGAACAGAGTTCGGTTTTTGGGGTTCGCGTTGTATCTTTTCTAGTCCCTTGGGAAATTTATAGTATTTGTAGTCGAGGATGTAATATTTTCCATTCAGGAGTTTGGGTGTTCAAATTGAAGCTAACTACCAATACAACTCATCTCTCTATCTCTCTCAATTTAATTATTTACTTTAAAATGGGGATAAATATCTGCCCTGCGTAAATTACGGTGTTAACTTTGCCATATCATATCCACAGTTTCAAATGACGACTGGGTTGGCTACAAATTTAACAGGTTGCTTACAGCCTACCCATTTTCTAAAATCCATTAACAAACAAAAATGCGCTACTTTCTACGGTTTTCTATGATGATAAAAATACTCTTGTGCAAAAAATACTGGGAGTTATAAAGCTCAAATAGGCATGAATGCGTATTCGCCTTGATGAATACTAATGTATTTTCCGTTCCTATTGTCTCAGGCGCGAATGAAAATAAAAGTCCGACGACCTTTTCTGAACGCAGTTTAGCTTACTAACTTTAGAGCGACGGGGTAACTCCTTATTCAATTTTTACATCGTCCGCTTTGATTCCCGCATCGCCCATTTGTCTCTTTTCCGCAGCCATTAATTACCCTTAATCTTAATTTTTGATTATACGGTTTCAATTTTCTAAAATATAATTGGATCGGGCTCGTGAATTACCCTTTTCCTTGGTGGCGGATTTTACTTTGTCTGTCGGAGAGTTTAAGTTTCAATAATTCTTCTCCGGAGGAATGTGAACAACATTTTCTTAAAGATAGAATCTTAAGTCAAATCAAAAGCTCTGATTTATTTGGCGCCTTTTCATCGCATTCATTTTGTATGAAAACAATTTTGGGAATTTCTAATGACACCAGGAACTTAAGAGTTAACTCACAGGATCTGTGCTGGATTAAAGCATTTAGCGTGAGAGTCTTGAATTGATGGATTAACTAATGAATGTGCTTTGTCATGCATTAAAAGAAAACATCTTATTTCTATGAAGGCAAATTTTCGCTCCAGTTCGTTACGATAATGAACCATAATTGCATTTAATTTTCCCACTCATCTTTAAGATGGATTTTTCTTGTAGTAGAAAAAACCCTTTCTTTTTAGTGAAGAGATATTCACCAAATACCAACCAATGTGTTTGATTATTTTTTAGACTTGACTGTTTTTTACGTCTTAAGTTTCCGCGAGACCTAAGGTGTGATACAGATAATTTATAAATGAAAATCGGGGATACACAATGGGAATAGTTTTAAATCTTCATAATAAAAAACTCGAATTGTTTGTGAGCTGTGGCATGCTTTTTGGTGATATAATACCCCCATTATTCAGTGTAACAATGGCTAATGTAGATAAGGTTGAGAAGTATTCACGTGTCTGTGATCTATTGAATGCATGATGAAAATTCTAATGCGATGCGGCAGACGCAGAGCATTCAGTTGTGTTATCATGCTGCCTGGTGATCGCGCGTCGGCAGAAGTAGTAGGAAAAGGCTTCCTAAAGATCACTATAAGGGACAATCCATTTCCTGTTTTCTCTTGAATTTTAAGGTTTTTAAAGGGAAATGGGAATATGGAAAATTATGTGATATTTAGTCGTAGTGCATGAACATGTTCTACATCTCTACTATTTCCAATTGTAATAATTTATAATTCAACATTCCTGCTCTAAGTTCATATACGCAGTTATGTATTTATACTGTGTTCTTCACCCTAAAATATTTTCCGCAGTTAATCCGATAGTAATTGTAGTATCATCCCAATATATATATAATCAGATATGCATCGCTATGAACATGATCGAGTTTAGTCCGAAATGAAAATAAGGAGGTATTTAGAAAATTTACCTGTGGTTAAAATATTTATAGATTAGAACAATTATTTTTGAAACGGAAGATTAAATCGATTCAATAACCTAATTTACTTCGGACAATTTTTTATCTTAGAGTTCAAATTAGCTCCTAAGTTGCATGAAGTTTTTAATGGATGGCCGTAACTGCGTAATTCGAGAATTGGGTGAAAAGATAATTGTATATTCTGTATACGTTGAGTAAGAAGAATTTTAAAGGGAGAGAGAAGAGAAATATTTTAAAATACTAATTAGAAGCTGTGCCAAATTTTTTTTGAGTATTTAACTAAATACAGGCATTCTAATTTCCGTCACGGTCTTAGATATATTTATATTGGTTCTTATCCAATTTTATTAATTTCCTAGAAAGTTACATTTATGGGGCAAAAATGTGTGGAAATTTACGGAACAAAATCAATTGTTTTGGCCGTAATCCGATACCTGCAAATAAGATATTCCTTGATTAGAAAGTCTGAGACTCGAAGGCTACTCGCTAGATCTAGGTTGCTTGAGAAATTCAGAACTGATGTTTTTCAGAGCGGCACAGAGAATTTTATCATGACGCCTCACTAAATCTCTAGGTCTGACAGATGCGATAAAATTAGAGAGATACATTGCCGAACAGATAAGTACAAAAACTCGTTCTTTCCGCGCACGATAGACCACCACAATAAAAACCGAGCTTCACTAAATAGACACCCATAATACTCGTCATCATTTCACCTGCCAAAACCTTACATCTTTACACGGGTGGAGACTAAACACCCTCTGCCACACGCCCATGCGGCGGCTCGCAGAGTAATATGTAGATGTAGATGTAGAAGATGTTGGTTCATCAACTTGTTACCATACGCTGAAGAGCGCACCGTCCTTTTACGCCCTATCCACTGTAGTGTTTTGCAGTTAAGGTTTACTCTGTAAAAATTCATGCTGACATTCTTGGCTGAATTGGCTTCAAGATAAAATACGAATGCGCATTAGATAAAATATGCAATATTATCGCACTCGGTGTATTTTAATCTGCTGCTTCTGAGGTTTTTCAAATTTGAGAAAAATACGTAAGTAGTTTGGGAAGTAACCTGGGACATCATTTCATCCTGCTATCCATCAATGGTGAGCATAAAAAACTATTGTATCATAGTTACCTGCATTACTAATAATAGAATGCGAAGTAAAAGTTATTTATAGATTTTGTGTACATGGTGTGTCCTGGAGACTTTTCTGTGCTCTTCTTGAGAGATGTTACTCGCAATATACTATCTTTTTTTCTAATTCTTTATTCTTCGTTCACTTTTCTTTTTTATTTGAGTAAAGCTTAGTTTGTTGCTTACTTCAAGACGGGCGAATGGCTGTAGTTGGAAGAAAAATGTCTGGCCCTGGTAATAGCTTGGGTAAAACACGGCAGTGACCTCAGATTGAAATTTTATCAGGGATTTAAGTCAGGTGTGCGCCAGAGAGGAATTTCCATCAGAGATCTCATCTCTGCCCACTCGTAGGTAAATTTCCCAGGAATGTCTTCACAAAAGTTTGTATATCTTTCTCATGCTGAGATTGTAACCGAACCCACTCTGGCAACTTCGCTGTTACCATCTTGTTATTGCTTTATTATTGCGGTTACTAACCCAGAGAGCTTTCCTCGTGAGTCCAAGCCGTGCAAACATCGGAATGGATTAGTTGTGGTCGTATTTTATTCCGTATTTCTCGCGCTGTAGCTCAACGGTATTGCTGATTAACAAAATGTCTCCTAACTTTTAAGCCTTGCAGGTTAATAACTTTGAAAAACTAATAATTAATTGCTTGGCCTGGCAAGGAAATGTGAAACCTGTATTAAGCGGCCACCACCGGATCCATGTAATAATAGCTGCATAAGGAGGTTACCGCTGATGATAGGTGAAAATAGCGAAAAATTTACATTGATTTTTTTTGGAAAATTTCATCCGTTCCCGGGGAAATCGGCCGCTTAGATAGGTGATCGCTTAAGGGAGGTGGCTGCAGAGTTGGTTTTCACTGTGTGTATAGCAATTCTTGAGCGTCTTTAGCCCGCTTCATATATTATTATAATGTACGTATTACGGTGCAAATGGTACTGTTTGCGCGGTATTTTACACGAAAATTTTACGAGTCGTAGAGAGTAACGCGTACATAAGCGTTAATCGCTGGTTTAAAGCATGGAATAAAAAAGTCTTCAAATCAAACTAATGCCATATAATGAATAAGGCCTATTATCTATGCATATTATTGCCTCAACTTTACGCGTTTCTGTCTATCTATCCTTTTTAAAAAGACTTTTCGTCGAGATATTCACATAAAATTTACTTTGGATCTTAATAACATATTTCATGGGCTGGAAAATTGATAAAGCTACGAGTTATTACCACGCCTTTATCTTCATAATTCCACCATTACCACCAATTCTAAATAATGGAGTTATAATCGATTTTTTCGTTATTTTTTAAATTATTGGCGTTATAATAATTGTTTGTCCTTTGTATTTCATATTGCTGAAGGAATGATATTTCACACACCTTACTAGAGACCAACTTTATGCTTTTTTATCAATCATATTTTCGTCTCCTTGACTAAACATACATCTACATAATACCCTTCTAGCCGCCGCATGGGCGTGTGGCAGGGGGTGTTAGGTCACCAGCTGTATAAATATGTAAGTTTTTGGGAGATGAAATGGTGACATGTATTATAGGAGTGCGTTTAGTGGAGCTCAATTTTTTATTTTGGTCACTTATAGTGCGCGGAAAGAACGAGGTTTGGTACCTATCTGTTCGGCAGTGTATCTTTCTAATTTTGTCGCATCTATCAGACCTAGAGATGTAGTGAGGAGTCACGTTAATATTCTCTGTGCCGCTCTGAAACATATCAGTTCTGAATTTATCAAGCAACCTAAGCCTAGCGTGTAGCCTCCGAGTCTCTAGGGGCTCCCACCTCAATCCCTCTAAAAGTTGTGAGACACTATATGTACGCTCGTAGCACGGAGGGCTCTGCTTTCATTTGTATTTTATTAATTTTTTTACATTCTTGGCTGTTGATGATTAAAAATTGAGTAATCATAGAAATTCAATGTAATTATATTTCAGGACATGTATATCGTACAGGGATTTGTTATTTTAGAGGTAATTTTCATTTTAATCCTTCAATTAGTGAGACAAAAATTGTAATACTCACAGTTTTTCTATGCTTTAATATAATATCATCCAAACTAGATGCGTGGTGTTTCGTTAAACGGGCGTTTTTCACTGACCAAGGTAATCTGGCCGTTATAAAATGTTGCCTTTGCCGTTACATTGGTACATTGAAAGTAGCAGTTCTTATTCCCTCAAAACTAAAATCTTCAAATGAAATCTACCTAGGAAGAATCACACGCCATTGTCTTCTTCCGAGTTAAGAAAATATTTTTGATAGCAGAGGGGAGATCAATCGTAGAATAAACTGTGTATGTCTCGGGGCTCATGAAAGTAATGAAAATTCTTCTCGAAGAATGATCTGATTTTGCACCCAAACTAAAAATATTGTCGAAATGAATTTAATTTGGAATGTTGTTTTTCTTCAGTGAAACGACTTGAATATCATTTTATTCGCATTCCGATAAATTGCAGGAAAACAATGTTATAATTTTATGGCGGATGTTATATAAATTTCTAGTATCCATTTTTACGCTTTGTTTGCTTATTAATCTGAAAATTACGTGGAATAAAATGCGAAAGTAGATGAAATATTATTTATTATGTTCTTTAAATGCTACCTCCGTGAAAACTGCTTGAAAGAAGAAAAGTCTCCCAGCATTATTAATCTGAAAATTACGTGGAGTAAAATGCAAAACGAGATGAAATATTATTTATTATATGCTTTGAATGCAATCTCCGCGAAAGTTTTTTAAAAGTAGAAAATTGTCCCAAGGAATCTAATTGTAATTGTGTGTTTACAAACTTAGTTTTTCAGTTGCTGCAAAACTTCTGTAATAATCGAAGCCAAAATTAATTAGACCGATTGAAATTGCACTGTGGCCGTCGCAAATCTCCAGATAAAGCTTCAGTTAAAAATGTATTCGTAAAAATGTATTTCCGACTATATTCTTTTATTTCTTCCAAGTGCTATCCACTTTTTACAAAGAAAGGGATGTAACAGTCACGGTGTATGCTCTTCCTTTTTGTCTTTTTGCCCTTGATTACCCTCTTTCTCTTGTTCCGCTGTGACAAATTCGTGACGATAATTTGTATCGCCTCTCCTCACCTATTCATAATGGTTTTTTCGTTGGTTGCCTTTTCAATTCATTTTCTTGAGGTGAATAGCCAGCTGGAGTACTTACGCGTAGAAGTTTTACCTTATAATATACATTAAGAAGATTTTAATCCAAGCACAAAAGTGCCCAATTAATGATTAAAGCAAAGATAATGCTCATAAATTATATCCATACATTTTATGATACTAAAGCCATTGAATGCCGTCCTTTTAATCTCATCAAAGATATAGAATAGTAAGTTTTTATTTATAATGTGAAACAAAAATTGCTGTCATTTTTATGTAAAGAGAATTATAGTTTTGTCATTTCTTGAAATATATTTCAGCCATTCCGGAGAGCAATTCTTTTCTGGCGTTTATGTAGAGAGTACGAATGTCTTAAATTTAACGGTGAACTCTCTAACTTATTTTCAGTTCCCTGCCGTGGAGAATCTTAACGATGCCGCGTCCCATTTGTTTTAGGCCAGCGGTAAGCGGAACTTTTTCGCGCAAAGGCTATTCAGTTGGTACCTCAGTGTACGTAGCTTTTGTACTTTACTCTTTCCGAGGAAAGAGTAAAAAAAAAGCAGGTAAAAGGAGATAAAATTATAAAACTCCCTGGGCAATTAGAGCACGGGCATAATTCTTCGTGCGTGTCACAGCGAGCACCCACTCCAGGCGTTTTCTGGGCCCGGAATCCACAATTACGCGCGGCGGGGAACACAGCATCGGGTTCCCGAGGAACATGGAAATGTGTCCGAACTCTCGCCTGGGGCCCATAAAGGCGTCGACGAACGGAGGAGCAGCAATGAACTCCCAACAGGATTTTTGGCTCCGTGTTAGTCAAGGATTGCGTTACCGCCCGCCATTTCACCTCCTGGCCGTTGTGGGCAGTGGACAAGGACAGTGAGGCCGCAGGTCATGATGATGCAGGCGCACTATGGTAGCTATAGTGCACGAGATGGAAAGGAAGTGGGAACGTTCCTAGACGATTAAAAGATACCTAAATGTGGAAGATCTTGTCCAATTGGTCGCCGTTTTAATGCCAGCGTATATCCATTGATTTTTAGGACCTGCAATGCGGATAAATGAAGGTAAATGCTCTTTGATTTGCCTTCTTAATGCTAAGAGGCGTAATGTTTTCCTCTGGCTTGAATAATGTTTCTCTTCTTCTTATTACATTGAATGGCTTTAACTTATTTAGGGGTTAATACTTATCTAGTTAATAACGGAAACTTATTAACTCGTGTATTCGAAGTACTGACACTTACCATGGTAAGCGTTCGATAACTATCATCATTGGATACATTGGATATTTTCTTGTTTTTTTTTGAACTGGCGAAAGACTATTGGCATTATTTCCACCAATAGCTATTGTCCAAATACGAAGACCTATTAATGTTAAATTGGTTTCTAAGACTCATTTTGACGTTGAAGGATGATGTGAAACCTTGCGTCGGCGACCTCTTATTTACAGGTGCCCCAGGGGTTGATTTCGCATCCAATGAACCAAGCGCAATCGTTGGATTGTTTTCTACTTTTCTGCCAATTAAGTCGGAATTCCTTTCTAAAATCTCCGTAGCTAATAGAATTTGAAGCCGAGACCTATACAAGGGAATTCATTTCTTCATCTACAGAAAACTGCCAATTTCCTCTCCGGTTGATTGGTGGCTGCTTTCTTCAGGCAGGAGCATAAAGTCTGAGGTGCGAGGTTAAAGTGAAACCCAACAGGGGTAAGGTGATATGCGGCTAGAGGTCAAGTCTTAAAGTTCCATTCGATGGACGCAGTATGATGATCCGCGAATGATTCAAGTAGATATTCGCAACATTTTTATGATAGATTTGCGAAGGAACTAGACTAGCTTACCTTGATTGATGTTCATTCCATACCCTTGAAAGATCGGAAAAATGCAGGCTGCGTTACTGCAGTAATCTGAAGCGGTATTTTCTGTGTAGCAAAAGCATGCATGTAAAATAGGGTGGTAGTTTCGTGAAACTAAAAGTGTTTTGTTTTGTCAGCATTTAATGTGGATTTTCCTCGACCAGCTCTTAGTGAAGCTGCGTAACTTTCTTATAGACATATTGTAGACAGTAGAATGGGAAACTTAGATTATTTCTGATGGACATTTACTTTTCTTCTGGGCATAAATACTGTTTATTTGAAATATTATGGCAATATTTCCCAATGGATAACCAAGTTTAGATTTTAGGTAGTCGCGTGATATTTTAATTCTATATTGTGTGGATAGGATGGTGGCTATCAGTTAGGTCATTTATTGTTACTCATTAAACAGTTGAGTAAATTAATAATTCATATTTTTATATCAATTTTGAAATTGGAGTAACACCTCATAATTATACAATACATTTAAATACAAGCGTAACCATAGTGCCAAATGATTGCACGGTATATGATAAACTAGTCCGCGTACATTTTTCTCCACAGTATTTTTTTTTCGTTTAAAGATTAGGAAACGCAAGTATCATATAAATCCTACAATTACACTTAGTTTAGTAATATTTATGAATGATTTTTGTAAATTTAGTTATGTTATAGTTAAAGAATTAATAGATAAATATGTTCAAAATGGAAAAATAAAAAAAAATATGAAAACACACGGATTTTTTTGGTAAAATTTAATGCTTTTATTTTTCTGCGTCGGCTGTGATTGTTAAAAAATAAGCCAATGCAGGACAACACGGATCACCTGGAACAATTAATATGAAGAGAAATATTTTTCTAACATATTCCCGCTAACATTTTTTTGACTCGTTTCACACAATCCCTGATTTGTCCAATGATTGTCCCTCGTGGAAGAAAGATTGTGAAGGTTCGAACTTCATCTTCCAGGTTGCTTGTTATCGCTCCAATTTTGGAGCCTAAGTGTTCCTTTTGCTCCAGTCACCAGTAAAAAAATAAATAAGAAAACATTTGTGTTGAGCGCCATCACACGTTATCAATAAAAATTTGCACGACAATTGTTACGAGGAATAATCCTTTTAATAAATATCCCTGAATTTCACCGGCTACCACATACCTATTTCCTTTCCTTAGGAGTCTTTTAATAAAACCTGGCATAAAATACCTGTTATTAGTCCATACTGAAACACTCTTGCTCGGCGTATACGTCATCCGCTCGTGATTTTACATTTACCACAATTTCCCATTTTTCTGAAAAGATGGGAAATATTTTCACCGAGTCACGTGAATGTTCATCTTTCCCATCCGACCAGATACGAAGTCGATAATGCAGACACTCAGCGTATTTTTTTCTCTCCCCCTACTCATCAAAACACTTGTTTAAGCAATTCTGGGCCTCCGTTGTTCACTCAGGAACACCAGTTCCTGTTGAACTCGATGAGTGGATGAAAGGAGGCCACACGGAACTCGTTTGGGCAAGTCCATTACCTGTAATGTGACCCCCTGTCGGCTGGTGGAGGAAGAAATCCTGGAAAGAAAAGAAATAGAACTTTTTAGTCACTCATGCGGAGGAAATGTGATAGCACGGAATGGTTTGAGGGAATACGTTAGGGAGGCTGAATGCAGATTCCTCGTGTGATGCTTGGAAATGCATTTGATAGCCTCTTTCCAGATTCCAATCAACGTATCCATGTGTAAAAAGTCCATCTCATTAAGCTTGTCTCAGCGATTCAATTCGCGTTCAATAAATTTAATGTAAGATTTATTGTTTTTGTCTCATTTTGAAGGCAAATGACATAATCTATCTAATGATGGCAAAATATAAATTCGTTAATCAGCATTACTTACCCAAATATTTACAATAAAAGAAGTAACTCTTCGGTTATTCAGGGGTTTTAGCGATCTGCGTGCGACAAATATGCAAAGTTAAATCCTCAAATATATGTATTTTTTTGTTCGTTACAAAAAAATCGCACGATTAAAATGTTCGATAATATTTACTTAATGCCCCTTTCAACTTTCTAAACTTGAAGATAAAACTACTTGAAAGTTGACGTTCAGTTTAACGCTGTTAAGTTGGCTTAAAATCGTAATTTTCTTACACACGAAATTTATTTTACAACTACTCCATAGGTGCTTCCTCTTGTTGGCTCTCTTCCCTGAGGGAAGGTGAGATGGTGACGTCATCCCAATTCCCTTAGTGTAGGTCATATTTGTCATCCGCGCGAAATACATGAGTGGCATCACAGCTGGGGTCTACTCCCTATGGAACTGACCATTCTCTCTCTCTCTGCTTCTGCTGAATTGTACGTCATTTTTAGGGCATAAAGGCAGGGTTACCTTTTACATTCTAATTTGTATGGAGAGGAAAAAGATTTGCTTGAGTCATGGGAAAAATTAGGGTATTATTTGAGATATCAAAAGTGGCTAAAGTGGGACCGGGTACCCTTCGCGATTGGAAGCTACCCACATAAGTCCTCTTCACACGGTTCGGAGCGTTTTTTAGTTTATAAGATAGTGAATTTTAATAAGAGCAGTTGTTTTGTAAGTCGCGTTAACGTTACACCATAGGCCTCTCTCGTTAGCCTCTTCGATATTTGGCAACACATTGGTTTATTAGATTAATATAGCTGAGGATTATACAACACAAGAAATCTGTGGGACTATGGTAACTTCTTTTGAGATTAGGCAATTAACTGCCCTAGTAAAATGATATGTTCACCTCTGATAACCACCAAAAGATGATATAAAAAGCACTTGCTGATATAAAGAGTAATACATCCAAAAACATCACATATAACCATATCATTTACAGAGAATCGCTCATTATTTTTTCGTCGAGCATTTTTTGGCAAATTCTTTTTATCTTATCTAGTTTAAGTCCGTATAGATAATTTACAAATTAAATTCATGTTATCCTTTTCGTAATTATGTGCTTCTATTGCATATTAATGCTGAAAATCAATCTTATGCATCCTAGATTTCCGTGCATGGACAATTTGAGTTGATAATATGCAAATTGCTGTCGCGGATGATTCTAATAAGCTTAAAAATGTATTATGACTTTGTTTAGCTCATTGGGTAGCATGTTGGTCTATTTGGTTGCTGTAGTGCTTATCTTAGCCAGTGCTTAAACCAACGCATGGATTTCAAATGATGAATAAGTTTGAGCTTAATCTCTGAATATACATGAACTCAAGGAAGTACTTTTATTACCAAAGTGTTATCTTTATTGAGGCGAAATATTTAATCACTCTACACCGCTGGCGTTGTTATATTTGTAAATACCATCTTAGCTAACATTCTCGATGTGGTAAAATAAATTCGGAGCGGTTTGATTGAAGCTAGAGGACAGAGAGCTTTTTCTGTTGCGATATGACAATTTTCACGGCATTCAAAACATGTTTTATAGAGTACCAAAATATGTGCCTAAATTTATACCTTTTTTCAAGGCTCCAAGTATAGACTGAAATGGTGCCTTGGAGGAGTCTTATGGTGGCTCTACTGAAGCCTGTTCGCTGCGTGACGATACCAGTGTCGCTCATGTGTCAGAGTTTTGCTGCTTGCCGAGGGCCGCGGTGTGCCCTGTTTAAATATGCCCCGCGTAAACTTTGGCGCCAAAGCGGGAAAACACCACATTACTTGAAAATTATTGAAGGCATTGACTCACAAAATATGTGAGATGGAGCCAATGGAATTTTGGATGCATACCGTTAACTTCCTGGGTGAAATGCTCGTAAATTACTGGGATTCTTGCATGGTCATGAGACTTTAAGTAAACTCCGTGCTGATTCTGCATTCCTTGCACCCAAAGGTATCTGGCCGAAAGGATTCAAACGACATTAGATGGGAAACGACAATGTAGCAGAGGTTCAATGCGTTGTAAGTACGTGTATAACAGATTGATAAACATTCATGCGTCGCAAAAGCCTCTAAACGATGTGTAAACGTTTATTTCGTTCATTTCTCTGTGATTTTGAGTTCTGGATAACTGCAGCCAGAGAAAAAAGATCAAAAACGACGGAAATACGAATTGGGACAATTAGATGATGAATTGAGTAAAGTAAAAAATGAAGACGTTGGCAGAGTGAGAAAGTGACTAATGATTTGGACGATGGGAGAATGGTATGCAAAAAGCCGTAAGGAAAAGTCTAAGATTCAATATCCGGATGGCATAGATGTCAGAAAGTCCAATTTAATGAAGACTTGGAAAGAGATTACGATATCTTCCCGACCGTGAGCTTTCCCTCAGAAAATTCATAACATCCTTTCGAGGAGGAAACTGATTCCGGAAACGTCTTGAGTCGTACTATATAATGGTGAAAGTTTCAGGAGTGGAGGAGAGGAATGAAATATTTTCGGGCGGGCCTACACATTGCGTGCTGCGAAACCATTTTGATTCGTGTGAATTGACAGAACAGAGGGATAGAGGGAACAGAGGGTCATGATGAATTTTCCAATTCCAGTCTTCCGGTATTTTTTCTGCGCTTTAATTATTCACCGAGAGGCGTACCAGAAATTGCTTTAGGTGGAGGGAAGTGTTTAAAAAGTCCTCAAAATATTGATTTTCCGCCTGAGATCCACCTAATATATCCTCACGAGGTAATAGTATTGTGCTTGTATTGAATTCAATATAAATTAAATGTAACGGATGATGGATCAGTTTACCCTTCCTTATTCTTTTTGTTGCCTCACATTGAATTGCCTTCTAATAGACGATTAAAGCCATTGAAATCGATTGATAGAAACAAAAGCGTATTTCTTTGCAAAAATTTATTTTTGCCATCAACGTGATGATAGTGACAAAATCTCCGTAAGCTATTGTTAAATCTGCCATGGTTATTGTAAACATAGTTAATACTGAGCAACCTATAGTAAAATAGAGTATTTCTTTGCAAAAGTTTATCTTTTTCCATCAACGTGATGATAGTGAAAAAATTTCCCAAAGCTATTTTTTAAGCTGACATGGTTATTGTAAACATATTTAATACTGAGTAACTTATAGTACTCTTGAATTTAATGTGAAACTTTGTACTTTTGAAAACTTATAATATTTGCAGTGATAATGCAGCAAAATTGAAATAGCTTGCATAACATATATTGAAATTACCTTTAGAATGCAGTGATAAGTTACGGTAAACAAATATTCCATTTTGATCCGTTAATCACGGCGTTAAGTAATACAACTGCACTTTCACGTAGCCTTTAATTATCTTATATTAAGTAAATAAATCTCCGCTTCATATGTGACCACCTATTTCTTGCTTTAAGGGGCCATTGAGTTTTATCCTAGTCCTATATTTTGACGTTGACCCCAATTTTTCATGGTCGTTAGGGCAAGTCCTCCGTGTTTTTCTGCGTCGCCATCGAAATGGTTTCTAATCACGAGGAGAAGACCAATACAGTCGCCAGGACTAATGGCTTTCGTGGCTGACATCTTCCATGTACCCGTCTATCTCGAAGTTCCCCTCCCCTCTCCCCGAATTAATACATGTGCTAATTGCTCCCTTTCCGCACCGCACCAACATTAGACGAAGGCAGCAAATTTCAATAGACTCCCCGATAGGCCTTGTTTATGTGTGGTTGCGTGTGCCAGGGCGCTTATCGCCCTGACGCGTCAGCCCAGTGTGCGTGCAAACCAATCGTTTGCGCGGAGCTCAGAGAATCCCACGAGTGTCCCTCCGTCGGGATTCCCCTCCTGTCGGCCCGCTTTCAGTCCACATCCTGGGCAATCAGCCCTTGCCTTTAGGAACAGTGACTTCTGCGCTCTTGATAAGTAAGGATGCGTCTGATGTTCCCCATCGCTTGTTGAGCAGATCGGTCAATGGTCTGATGCCAGACGAGGAATAGTTCGGGACCAGCGCTAGTAGAATAATATGAATGATAATATAAAATTTTCCACGAGTAGAAAATTTTCGGAACAAAAATGAAAGCACAGTCTCCAAATAAATGGAGAGAAAATACTCTTCAGATGAATGGGGACAAAATACACTTAAAATAAATGGGAACAAAGACACTTAAGTAAAAACATACACAATAATGTACATTTAAATATAAGTGGAATGAAAATATGTAGATGTTATTATGCCTCGGAAACTTAGCTTCGAACAACAAGAAATAAAAGTATTTATACATTCATGAATTAGATACGGTTAAAGTATGGAGTAAATAGACCCCAATCCCCAACGGTTCTTTTCAAGTGAAAGGAGCGTAAGAAAAAGAAAGGTAGAAAAGAAAGCAGGGGAAGGTTAGAAATTACGAAAAAAGGAGACTTCCTGAGCTCTTAAGAATTAGCTTTTATTTAAAAAGTAATGTTTAACTAGAAACGCAATATATTTTAAACATGACCTCCACTGGCTTGGGACATCGAGTATACACTCGGCTTCCATACCTCATAGGCGCTGCTGTTCGCGCCTTTTTTGGAAGGAATTTACTGAGGAACGACAATATTGACTATTAAAGAGAAATATTATTTCACTCCTGTTATGCCTCCTATCGCGCTCATGGCGGGAATTTGGGGCTAAATGAAGAAAGCCTCTACTCAATACCTGAACAAAACAGAAGTGGTGCTACATTTTATTTTCATTATCATTTCCTCTCATCATATAGAAAGTGTCTGATGGAGTTATGAAATGAAAAAGGGGCATCTATAGATGCGAATCTGGGCGTGGGACAAAGACAACACCATGGGAGGGATGAAGAGTTAACAGAAAGGTCATGGGATTAATTCAATCCCGGGAACCGAAAACAGCGTTCACAAAAGAGCCAAACACTGTCATGCAGTGTCTTTACCTGCCTTTGTACCCTCAATGATTATGTTTCCCTTCCTCACCCTTTATTACCATGATGTCAGCGGCAAATGCATTTTTGGAAGCTTGCTTAGCGGCGTGCAGAGGTATAATCATAATAATAATAAGGCGTCTTTATTGGGGCGAGATTGAGACTAAGGCAGTCTCTTCTTCCATCAAACCCTTTGTCAGATAAATAAATGATAATAACGTGAAGAAAGATACATACATTTGTAGGAAAAACGTAAGGAATTAAGTAAGAGATATCCTTGAGGAAAAAACCCACTGCTGGAAAACACCCACACATGAAGGGGAGTGTGAAAAACCTGCCAAAACCTACCGACAGATTAAGCTAATGTAACATAAAAAAACAATGCATGAAATACACATGAATTATAATAATAATAAAAAGGATAATTTATGTATAACTCTCCAGAATCCAGAGAAAAGCGATTGAAGCAATCTCATTGTCCTTTGAGTTCATATTTAATGCACAATTTCTAGTCTCCAAATTCTCGGAGAAGACGCAGACAGGAGAACTAACAATCTGTGGATAACCTTCCGTCAGAGTAGCGTATTTTGTGGGAGTAGACAGCCGACCACTTTGAATGGTGGTATTTTGAAGCGTATTTGTCATTTTCTACCCATAATTGTACTCTCCATCCTTCTCCTGGTTTACTCTTCGAAACTTTCTTATCGTTGCTTCTTTTAATCCCCTAAATACCAGACTTGTGGCGTTATAAGTATTCGAATAAATGCTTATTTTAGAACGGCCTTTTTCTTTCCGTTTCTCCAAAGATTACTTTTGTTATGCATTTTCCAAGACGTCTGCGTTCCTTATGGCCTTACTGTTGGGTTCCGTTTTTTTCTTTTTATACTTATTACTAAGCAATATTCAGCATATAGTCATGTATGTTTCTAGTGGTTCTTTCAGACCACGATGTTTGAAGTAGGAGTTCCTCTTGAGTATTACTATATCTTGATAAGAGGAATAGCCAGAGATGCTGGGAAAAGTTTTTGCGGCTAAGAAGTTGACGGGTGTTCTGTGGAGACAAGGGTATCCAATTTCTTTGCGTGTCCCATGCCGGTAAAGTGTCCGTAACTTGAGGATTCCCACTGGGAGGTCACTAAGAGAGATGAATTCTTAGCTGTTGAAAACTGTGCGAAGAAATGTGGCCAAAAAATAAAATAAGTTCCAGAGTAAAATGTACTGTATTCTGACATGTCTACTATTGACTGAAACTCACCAAGGCCGAATGGATGAAAAAAATTGAGAAAATCTTTATTTAAAGCAAAAAAAATCTAGAAATGTCATGAAACGCGATGATGCAATACCTTAAATTCGTTCATCCGACTAATGGCCGAACGGAAAAGTAACCGAAATCTTTTGTGAACTTTTATCCGACTTTGACTAATTAAAGTGAGAATGTTCGACCGTTTTATTCAATTTTCAGAAGAATGTATATCAGTGGCACTATATTTATGTAGGATACCGTTTCAGGCTCTACTTAGGTAGTTCTTTTAGAAAGTAACAGTAAGAAATACTTAGCAGGTCCTCAGTTTTATTTTATAAAAAATATCTGTAACGACCGATATCGTTCTGGTCTGGTAACTTGAAGATTTAACTCTCCTAAAAATTCGGTCGTTTTTTTTGCGAGATAAATCTATGAAATTGCGAACTATTTGTCATTATTTTAACAATGTGCGTAAAAGTTAGAACTCGAGCGTGAGGGAGTTTACGCGTTATTTTTTATCAAGAATTTTCTTTTTTATTACTATTATTGCTATGGAATATGTTTACACCATCTGCTATTGCGCGCTCCTCTCTTAATAGGAAGCGTGGACAGTCATGGAGACTCGTTTTCTGTGTAAATTGCATAAGGCCGAGGGTGCGGTGTCGCTAGTAGCAGTGATGAAATGAAGAAAGAGCTGTGCTCAAACTTCATGCCTGGGTACCTCCCAATATACATGTATTATATCACAAATTAACTTGCTTAAGTCATCACAGTATAGAAAATGGCTGCCTTCGTGACCTTGAGATGAGCTAACAGAGCGTAAGTTTGCCAACAGCGTTATCTATAACGTTCCTTCTGCCTACTGTGGACCGCTCTATAGAGTGAAGGCTCGGAACACTATCCCTAGCACTGAAATTTACCAATTATTAAAATGCTCAATTGAATACCCTGAGAATTTGAGCTTGATTTCTTTGTGCCGATATGATACGCCTGGTTCCGTGATTTCATTGAGAAATTTCTTTTTTAGCTGCCGGACTTACGATTGAAAACTTTTACGCTGTCAAACTGATCGATTTATCTACCAACATTCCTAATAAGTCCTTTGTTCCGCTTCCGCTTCATGTCGCTCGTATTCCAGTCCTTCAAGCACTTCCTCACGTTTCCGAATCCCCTGTTGTAAGGTTAGACGTCCTAATTTAAAAGCTTAACACGAGCCTTTAATTTGGGCCCTTCTCGCAGGGCGCGGGAACGCCTGAAAATTCCTGGAATATCTTTCATTAAAGAGGTCGTGTCCGTTGTCTTAATTAAAGCAACCTGAGTTGGAACACACGGATAAAAATTAAGCCGAATATTCCGTAAACCTGTGATGTAAACTTTTTTGACCATTAAAGGGTTTCAGAGCTAAAATTCGACTTGAAATTTGTAGTTTGCTTTAAGTTAATAACACAATTAAAACTAGTTTAAAGAACAAATATGTACAATAAAAAGACGACCTCTTGTTTAAAAAGAACTGTTTATCAATTATTCTCAAAACTATTATCATTTTTTAATTTTTATTTAAGCATTATGGTGCATTTATGGTATATTTGGATTGCATCAATGTATTAATCCATTAAGGTTTACTTTTATTCCTACCTGGCTTGAACATTCGTTATAAGTTTTAAGAGAAACCTCTTCATCCCGTCTCGTAACCTATTTCAAGCTGAATATCAACTTTGAGGGCTCTGTTTTATTCATTTCACGGTACAGAGATGGGCGAAACCGTATTCAATCCTAATCAGCACACTTCACGAAGTTTTATCCACAGTGCCCCACTAAGTCTGAATGAATTAAATTTGCCGCCAATGCGAAAGAAAATCGTACTTGTATAGAGATGATCTTGAAATTAGGGCGCTTCTGTGTTTTGAAATGGAATTTTTACAAGACATTTGACAGAATTTTCTCATCAAAACTTGTTTTGTTGGATTTATGTGTCATTTATAAAAAGAATGGGCTTGGTGTTCATGGCTGAATGGCTGTGGGAATGGTGGCGCAAAAGACACTTAATATTTTTAACTGATTTGATTTGTTGACGACCAATCGCTGGCTAGTCGATCATTCATGGGATTTAAGGCTTTGGTAAATTTAGTAGAAAAGCAGTGCGTGAAATGTCATATGTAGATCAATAAAAACAAAAGAAATGTAGTTATCTCCGACATAGACATCAAGGCTGGCCAGAAAAGATGTTTAAACATGAGGATATTGAAGCAAGTAACTCCTTGGGTAGTTCATTGGGTATGTAGGAAAACGGGTATATCTGCGAGGAACCTAGAAAGAAAATTCCGCTCCCACTCTTGTGTAGGAATGTATAGAGGGGTTTGGTGAGTAATTTACTATGTAGTGTAGCATTGTATGAAGTGTAAACTTGTCTGAGGAACGAGAAAATGAACACGATGCTGGTGTTAGACTCATGTGTGCGGAGGGGACTGTATGAAGGCCGCTGGACGGAAAGGAAGACAATAGTGGAAGTAGGCGTGGTGGGCGTAGAGAAAGCAAAGAGGAGACCGAGTAGCTAGTTGGAACGGATAATGAACGAAGCAGAGGTTTTTAAGGTCGTAATTGAGGAATGGGATTTAAAGATTTTGACGGTTTGGGGTGAGAGGAGAAAAAAGAGTAGGTTTATTGGACGGTGTAATGAGGGGTATGAAGTATGGTGAGGTGAGGAGGGAAACCGTGAAGGGAGGTAGAAGCTTGCGCTTGTAAAAGTCTGGTGGGTTTTTTACAATTTCCATTTTAAACTCTCTGAACTGATTGAATACGATGATAATAATATCAGAGGAAACAGACGACATCCTGGTCTCTGGTCTTACCATTGGCATTTAGTGCAAACTGTTTGTTTCATTTTCACTCGTTGTTAGAGTGCTCTGAAGCCTATTCACAATTTATAAAGATGAAATTGTCTCCGAAGACTTGAAAAAGAAGGCATTGTAGAAAATTTGCACTAAATGTGCATTTTTCACTGACAATTAGATCCCACTTAATGATGTCATAATAATCAATAATGCGTTTTTATGTGTTTTGAAGCCATCGGTAACTATCAATTCAATTTGACCACCAATTGTAGCTGCAGATGAATCGCTTATACTCATATCAACTTCTCCGTTCTCACTTTATTCTTCTCTCTAAATCATTAAGTCTATCATATCTATCATCTTTTTCTCAGTTTAGAGCATCGTATTTAGCTCTGGTTAATATAAAAAGAAATCTTCTTTCTTTCTTCCTTCAATAAAACGTTGTTTCTAAACATTGAAGATTGTACTTCTTACTATGTAGGTACCCTTTTGCACAAAACACAATCTATACGGAATCCCAAACATAGAAGTTGATAAGTTTTGTTTGGCGTATAATAGAAAGGTCCTCGGATGAAAAAGTCAAAGAGAGATGCTACTTCGCTCTGGCTAGGCCAAAGTTAGAATGCGCTGCTAGAATTTTGGACCCTGGTCATAAAGATTTAACCAAAAAAATTATAAAATACAAAGAAAAACAGCGCGCTTCACAAAAAGCTGCTACGAGCGAACATATAGTGTCTCACAACTTTTAGAGGGATTAAGGTGGGAGCCCCTAGAGACTTGGAGGCTACACTCTAGGCTTAAGTTGCTTGAGAAATTCAGAACTGAGGTGTTTCAGAACGACACAGAGTATTGTCATGACGCCTTACTACATCTCTAGTTTTGAAAGAAGCGATAAAATAAGACATAAGTTACCGACCAGATAGGTTCAAAAAATCGTTTTTTACGCACACAATTGGCAACAAAAAAAACTGAGCTCCACTTAATACACTCCCATAATACACATGACCATTTCACCTCCCAAAACCTTACATCTATACACGGCTGGTGACATAATACCCCTGCCACACGCCCATGCGGCGGCTCGCAGGGTAATATGTAGATGTAGATATGTAGAATTAAGAGATCTTTCAGACGTTCCGTTGGTTGTTAAGTGTACGTTTTGTTTTAATTACCGGTAGCTTGCATATTTAAAATTGAATTAAAATACTAATTTTTGCATAGACCTGAAATAAATCTAGTCTTTGTGAGCTCTACATGACGATACCATAATGCATTCTTTGTTTTTAAGATAATCTGGCGTATAGATCTTCCATTTTAGTTCCAGCATTGAAAACGGGACCTTTTAAAATATTGGCAGTAGAACCCCTAAAAGGCCTTTTCTGAATCGAATTACGTCTCTGATAACGGCGATGATTTCGTATAAATCTGGAGAGGGAAGAGGGCTGTCTTCAATGAGAGAGCACTCTGCGTGGAGAAGCCTCGCAGAGAACCGGAATCAAAGCCGCGGAAATGTTACACAAAGAGAAGTGGAGAGATAGGAAGAAATAAATGAGGGAATGGGGGAGAAATATGTGAAGGATTGCCAACTGCTGGAGAGCTGTTCTCCGGAGAAGTCCATTCCAAGAGAAAAAATTCCAGGAGTTCGGTAGAAATTGGTCCTGGTTTTGGGAGGTGGCTTTCCAGATGTCTTCCCTTATTTTTATTGGTCTTCATATCGGTCTCGTGTCAAGGAGGATCTCTTGCAATGTGGGGAAGTTTTTATACCATCATGCTACCAAAATGCGCCTACGAGTGTTATTTCCTCCTCTTTTGGCCATGTGACGACGTTATATATGTTTGTCTGCTGCCGTACCTGGATGTTTCTTTTTCTATACGTAATTGCGTTTTCCGTGATCATTCTTATCAGCCACAATTCCGGTGTTCTCACTAATATTTATTGACCGCTGTTTCAGCTCTTCTTTCCACTTCTTATATCGCGAGTGATACTTTTTTGTGTCTGGACGATTATGTATATATTTTCCTGAAAAATATGAAGTGCCGAAAGACTAAGGCAGCATTATTCACTCTATTTTATACTTCACTTTCCAAGTTTCCGAAACTATAGATTTTAATATTTAATCATTCTTATCATTGCGTATATATTATCATTCAAAGAGCTGCCTGAACTCTATAATTTGAACTCTGTTTCATTTGATCTCACTGTACTAAGTGGTAGTTTGTGATCTAACCGTAGCATTTACCATTTTGTGCTAATTTACGCTAACAGCATGTTGTTGAGTGACATAAGCGCAATCTGTGATGTTAGTTACCATATAAAATTCTGCAAACGATAAAAATGGCTAGAATATTTCATAAAGTTTTGTTAAAAGTTTAAAACGGGGGAAATGCCTAATGACACGTAATTTTGCAAATTGTAATTGTTTGGTTTCTAATATCCCAAGCCGTGTCTTAATGTTATACGTCCTTGTCTCGTCTTAAACTCGTGTCTTAATGCTATACGTCCTTGTATTTTGTTAATCTTCCCAGCGAATACCTCTTTTAAAATGATAGGTAGCTCCCAGGGAAGACACCAAGACACATGTAGATGGTGCTTTCACGTCTGTGATATTTATAAAATATATCATTTGCGTCATCCATCATTCCGTTTGCGTCAGTTGTCACATTGTTCTTTATTTGACGAACCATTAACTCTTTGAATTATCACAATCGATAATGAAACGTAACTGCTGCTGTTAGTAATACGAAAAATATGTTTTTGAAATGATGTACTCGGTGAATTTAATGCATCAGGTTGCAATTAGCATTGTTGTTATGTGTTGGAGTAGTAGTTGGTTTTTTGGGGTGCATCGACGGATTGGGTCATATTGCATCGCACCTATATCATCAAAATAATTTCTATATCAGAAGATATGAAGCTATTTTTATAAAACGTTTACATTTGGTACTCTGGCAGTATTTAAATTACTATTTATTTATCTATAAGCCCTGTAAAATTTATAAATTCAAATTCCCGAGTAAGAGAATCGGGATTGTCTTCTAGGAGCATACCTAGCTCTCCTCTTATTTTAATTTTTTCCCTGAAAACCCTGTACTTAATGCATTCCGTCAGGAGGTGTTTCACTGACAAAGGACAGTCGCAACTTTCACACCGTGGTCGCAATCATTCTTCTGTGAAGAGGTACGAGTGGATTAAGGCGCAGTGGCCTATTCTCAGTCGAGTTATTACGACTTCCTCTGGACGACAGCTCCTAACGAAAGATGAACAAGCCTATATAGACGGTTTCATTTCACGGAGTTTATGTTTAAATCGTTCAACACGCTTGTCTCCACTGTTCCATGGCTACGTTCCGCATTTTTACATCGTCTACAGGAACCAGCGTCCTCATGAGATCGTCATTGTTCAGGGCTTAATTCACACGTCAGTCCGCCTTCTCGTTCCCAGGGATTCATGCATGACCGGGGACCCAAGCAAAGCACACGTCGAGTCCCTTTCTACTAAGGGAAAGAAGGAGAGATTGAATGTCTTGCACGATTGGGTGGAATGGAGAAAAAAGAGATATACATTGGAGGGCGCTAAGAGAGTCTGAGCAAACAAGGAACGATCCTTCACTACGGCGACTCTCCAAAGGAGCCGTTTTGATAGCAAACAGCTCCGAAGTGTGCACGCTACACTGAGGGCTGAGCTTCCCCTTGATAACACCAAGAATGGAAGAGCAAACGCGCAGCCTGAATTAGACTTTGAACTATCGCTATAAGTTGGCAGGAAGTTTTCGCATTCGCTCAGAAATTCTTGAAAGAGAATCTGGCTCCTCGATGCCGAGGTTAAGGTTTTTTTTTGACTTCGCAAGACGAGTCACAATCTTGGGATTTGGTAGCAGCCACGGTGGGTGGTTGGCGTACTTAGTTGGGTATAGGTCCGAAAGATTAAAATTATTTTCCGACATAAAATCATGAAAACGGACGCTAAGCGGCCTAGTAGCTCCTGCCCGTCGGTTAAAAATATTTAAAAAATCTGAGTTTAAAAATTATGTCAAATCTCGGGTGAGTCTTAACGGATAAAGTTTATAAAACATAAGTACAAATAAAAATTTTCCTACGGGTGCCTAATGGTGGCTCCTCGGTGTCAGCTAAGATGCCCTTTGACTGGAGACGTCCTGAAGCCCCCGTTCATAGTACTGCATTATGCACTATTATTATGTTTTCAGGATTAAAAAATAAGACTCCCGTCCACACGAGTACACAACGGAACCGTAGACTACTCTTGAACGAATAAGAGTACGATATGATAAAAGCATCATCATGCGGACTGCACCTCATATATTGCCGCATAAAAACTTCAAAATATTCAGCGTTTGACGACATTTAGTATTTAAAATGCGAATATTCTCACGCCAATTGAGTCTGTGGTCAGGCGTCATGCCTAGAAAACGGACAGACTCAACGAATTGGAGATTTCTCTCCCCCCAGAGCCAACGCTGGTGGAGTGTGGTACCCTCACTGTCTATGACAATGTAGACATTTCGTTTTCTCCTCGGAGAAACGGAATCCGTTGCTCTGGGACCATTTGTGCAGTTTATTGAGCGTGAGCTGCGCAAGTCTAGCAACTGTGTTGAGTTTGGACGACCTGTAAAAAATTCCCAGGTCGTCTATAAACTAAGACCCCATAACAGGCAGGACTATACATTTCTCCACGTCATGAATAGCAATAGAAAAACACGTTACGCTGAGAACCGACCTCCAGGCTATGCTGTTTTCCTGGCTAAAACTTCTGGATAGGTGATTTCATATCCTTACCTTAAAAACACGATGCGCTAAAAAGTTAAAAATGAACGTGGGCAAGTTTCCTCGAAAACCTCACTCATGTAACTGCTATAAAAGTTTTCGGCGCCACACTCTGTCATACTCCTTTTCGAGATCGAAAAAGATTCCAATGACGTGCTGTAGTAGAAGAAATGCTTCCTGGATTAAGTTATCAGCGCGGACGAGATGATCAGTTGTGTATCCAACTCTTTCTTTGTTATGTTTTGGGTTATTGGTTACTAAATTGTAAAAAAAACTACCATTTATCTATTTATATGAAAATCTTTTAATTACGATGTAATGGTGCTTAAGTCTTTCTTATTAAATTGAAAATTAAATTCAAACACTTAAGAAGGGAATTTCGATTTGAAGACGAAAAAATGATGAATCCTCTCTTTTCTCTATTAATATTCCAAAACGCAATTGTACGTTGATTTATCGACATCCGAAATTACATCACATATAGTCTACCGGTGGACGCTCCGGTCGCGAATGACACCAGTGAATTGAATCCCCCTCTGTTCCTCATTACGTGGGCCCCATTCGTTATTTTGATTTGCAGGTCAATGCAAATTACTCTCTGTTATGTTTAATTAACATGTGCAGTATCCCACGGATAAATAAACCTCAAATCAACTACCTAGGTTTCGATGTTTTGACATGTAATTCAGGATAATAGGTGAGTAAATCACTCACTTTTACTGTGTCCTTAGTTGAAGAACTATGGTGAATAGGAGGAGGCAGTTTGAATAAGAATAAGAGGTGAAATTTTCCTCTGCTCGAGCTTAACTCAAATGGTGTTTCTTAGCATTTTTCAAATTTTCCGTAACTTCAATTGTCTTTTTGGTGAAGATTTCTTTCTTTGGTAGCTGAAGAAGAAATACCAAAGTTCATATCTATTGCGATGTAAAAAACAGCTACATTGTTTTGCTGTTATACAGTTACCCTACGCTCTGGTTTCCGTTTAAGGCCAGTTTCAGTTAACCTCACTTTACTTATTTGCTCGGAGCTTACCCTCTACGGTTACATCAGCGTGTCTCCTTCCGGGATGCAGGAGATTAAAAAAAATACTCGTACAATCCTGAGAGAGTGCCGCAAAATCCGTGAGTGTTGGCAACCGTTGTCAAGTGGGTGGGTGGGAAAGAAGAGGAGATGCTTGCATCGGGACGCGTAACGAGTTTAGTTGAAAGTTTCCGGAGGACGTGCCCCGCTCGCATCGCGGAGGAAATCTGTCCCGGCGCACTTTCGCCCCTCCCGACGGCGGTGTCTGCGGGTTTGTGCCCGCCAACTTTTTTCCCCGGGACGATTGTTGAACACGTGACCGCGGATCCAACCCCTCTCGCCCTTCAACCCTTCTCCACATTCCTCCCTCCCTCCTCCCTGCAATCCACCGCGCCCACGTCGTCTCATCCCGTCCGCGGGAACTCTCCCCTTCTCGGGCATACTCGTGCATCGATCGCCTCCAACCCCTTGACTGAGGGAGCGGGGCGGGTGGGGTGTTGAGGAGGGGGAGTGCGAAGGGTGAAAAAGGAGCTTTAAGCGATCCATCAGCTGCGAGGTAAAGGCACTCCTAGCGCACCCCACTCCGGAGCCTCCAGATCCCCGGAGTGCTCTGGGGCTTTGCTCCTTCGCTCTGCCTCCTCGGGGGCTCGAGGACCGGGAGTCGGGGAAAATAAGGGAACTGGGAGGAAAGTGAAAAGTTCCTGGAAATAAATTCAGTCATTGGTCTTTCGGGATCTCCGACCGTGTCGACTTGTTAACTCTGTACAAAAAATATGAAGAGGGAACCGGGAGGGAATAAATTTATTTCAATTCGAATGACGTTACCCCTTATGTTACTGTGGGCAATGACTTCGCTGTTTATGTTACCGCGCTCCAACTCTTTGTCTTAGTCTCTCAGTCTTTATCATTGTCCATTTTACAGACATAGATTTACTGTATTTAGATGCTTCCATTCAAACATTGGGGGTTATTTTTTGATAATCATTCTTGGTTCAGCCGAAATATTTTGAATGGAGCTAGAGAGCAGAATGTGTTCTCGATATTCTGTTCTTTTTGCCATTTTGAATTATTTTGTGAAGGTATTTTGGGGGTGAATAAATATAATTCCTCCTCAGAGTCCTCAGTTTAAAATACATTCTTTCTTAAAAAAGATTAAAAACTGTAGACATTACTTAACTGTACTTAAACATTGCGATATTTGAATATGTTATGTCATTGCTTTGAACACTTACGAAACATTGTTCGATGAAAGCTGTTTGAGCATGCAACTTTTTAGGTGATGATGATTTTTATGATGGAAGTTTTTCCTTATTTCGTTTGTTTATTTTCTCTTATTTAATCTCGATAAGAGTCCAACTCTTTCATTAGATATACTGTATCCATAAATAAATATGCAGTTATAACATTGGTGTTTGATTAGGCCTTTCATACACTTCATAGGAACAGCTATTCTTCGCAGCCATTTAGGGTCGATTGGAATTTCCAGAATTGACGTAAAGTTACTCATTCGGTTAAAGGGGCTATATTAATTCATGTATTTGAGCAATAGTAATATTTTTTCGTTAGATCGGGCTCAGATTTGTCGTATTTTTTTTTATTTTGTATGTAGCTGTCGTATTTCGCACAAAATCGGTTTGACTACGATGATTAACCATGTATGCTTTTTTCGCTATTGTTGCCTGAGAAAATAATCGTTGAATATTCTACTTTTAGGATATTGGTGACACATTGAAACTTAGTTTTTCACATTTTTAACCTAAATGAATGAGCTTAACTGCACCCAACTATGAACTATAGTAAGTTAATCAACAAAGCATGGAATTTTTCACCTGAGAATCTATGAAGTGTACGTACTTTGCCTTGGTATTTTTCCCGTCCCGTCACTGGTTGCATTCTCTTGGTGCGAAGGGGAGTTTTCCAGCCTCTTGCTGAAGCAACAGTCTTCTTAAAGTGCTACATAAGACTGGTGGGAGAGCCAGAGTGTGCACCAAGCATCGTGCTCGACGTGCCCTGATCCTCGCTTTGAGGCTGGGCTACGTATAGTCAGCGAACTCGCCTACTGCCTGTAAATATGCCAAGAATAAATTTGATCAAACACTCTTAATTGGACGTGCTTGCACAATAACTTCAAATCCTACGCTTTTGAGACAACGGCCTGCCTCAGTGGCAACTCTAGTTTCTACTTTGTCTCCTTAGTTCGGGCTCAGCTCCAACCGGTTGGGGTTATATGCAGTTTGTTTGACTGCTGTTTACTTTCTCTGTCAGTGGCAGGGAGCCAGCACAGAATGGGCTCTCTTTCAAAATAATTTAAATTAAAATATAATTCCTACTTGCACTCATTAGTGGTTGAAAGTTTATTTGAATATGCTGCATTTAAAATTTCTCTCTGGTAATGATTTCTAAGCAGCATGAATGAGATGCATCAGAGAATTGTATTTAATACATTAAATCTGAAGCAGATACAATCAAAACGTGGTCAATGTTTTCGCAGTATTGCAGTAAAATATGCAAAAATGGTAGAAAAATCTTTCACAAGCCAGAGGTGTAAGTCTTGATCTTAGCTATTTTAATGCTGCAAATTTAATCAGAGTAAGACACTATTAGAATTGTTATGAATGCTATTTATACGAGTCAACAGCCAAGATCTGCTGATTTGATCGTCAAATTAAATACCTTAATGTGTCAAGCGTGAATTTGACTAAACCGCGTTCCCAAGAGAAACATGGTTCTTATTTAAAACTAGTGGGTGGCTTTTTGTTTGATTTTTATTGTCACTAATTAGAGTTGACATACAATAATGGCATTAGAAATGGATCTTAGATGGAAATATTGTGAGTAAATATGGCCTTGCCGCAAGTATTTGAGGTAGTAGATTTTTGTGCCCTTAGCCCTCTTTAGCACACCAACCATTAATAGAGAAATCTGCGTCGTTGCGTGTGAACCGCTCACAAAAAATGAAGCATAATACCACTGACCGAAAAATAAGTATTTCATTTATTAGTCCTACTCTGGCGTTTTTCGTTAATCCTTCTTCGTCATTCCTCCAACATCGAATCATTGACTTACTCATATGTGGATCCCGAAAACTATTCGTGAAGTTTATCCTGAGGCAAGGATATATTTCTCGGCGTTCTGCCAGATGTTGATACTGAGCTCTGCACACTATATCTTTTTTATCGGTCGATATATGTCTAAAGCTTGTGGTCTCAATCGTGTGTTCTATACTCATGAAATACTTTCTTTGATGATATTAATGCACGAAGTGAGTTCAAAAAGCATAAAATATTTAGATAACTTCCATGCAACGGAAGAAACAAACACCACATATAGGTAATGCCCCCATGTCAAAGTGAGTGGATTAATTCTCGTCTTCGATTCGTAAACCTAAAAGAGCGGGCAGCGGTAGTGAAATTTATCCCATGACTAATCTCGAGAGGATGCAGGATGGCGGACCACTATCATTTCCTTATTTGCCTGAAAAATGTTAACGTAAATGGTCAGCATATAATTCTCAGTAACTATAACTCTCGATATCATTGAGGGTGTTCTTATTTAAAAGACATCGCCTTTGGTTTTGCTTCAAACTAGTTTGGTTTTGTTTCATGCGCAATCACAAATCGGATTGAACCTTGCCAAATCGATACAACGGGAATATTTCGTCGCCAAAGGCGTGCGATGATGGTTTTACTGCAATTTCAAAGTTAGAAACTCTTATACGTGAACTTAAATTATACCCTTAGTTTGTTTGAGGAATTCAGAACTGGTGTGTTTCAGAGCGACAGAGAATATTGTCATGACGCCACACTATATCTCTAGGACTGACGGAAGTGATAAAATAAGAGAGATACATTGCCGAACAGACAGAATCAAAAACTCGTTCTTTTCGCGCACATTATGTGACCATACTAAAAACTGATATCCACTAAATACACTCCCATAATGCGAGTCATCAGGTCACCTCCCTAAACCTTATCCCTTACATCGTTATACGGCTGATGCCTTAACACCCTCTGTTACACGCCAACGCAAGGCTCGTATGTAGGTGTCGATGAAATCTTAAGTCGCTCAGCTGAAAAGTGAGCTCCAATTTACATTGCGCACCCTGTTCACTTCTGCCACCGTTCATCCAGAATTGATGTAATCAGTGATCAGTTAAATCAAAGAAAGGAGAGCCATGGTAGAAATTTAATAATATTTGAAGTTGATGATGGCAAAACTTCTAACGAGGCTGCAGAAAGGCTAAAAATCTCGGCTCTCATCACAGTGATCGACTATGATGTTGTGACCAGTGATATTAGCCACCACTGATTGGTGAAAACTGTAAATGCTAAAACTCATATATTAAAAGTCTTCGGCTTCGACAACACTGTGAATACCAGTCAGTTTCTCAAAACTTTAGGTGAGAAAATCAGCGAATCGGTCAACCAATTGAAGAATATCTCTATCTTTCGAAATAAAACCATTAACCTAACGCTCGTATTTCTGCTGGTGAATCGGATGTGACTAATAACTGTAGGCACGGAGTCCCAAAATATGGAAACAAAATGGAAAAAAATTAGTAAAAGCGGAAGAAGTTAATACTGGTGTAATCAGAATGCGGGGGATATTTGATTTAAAATAGTTTATTTGAGAGCGGGGATGAATAGAAGTATCAATGACTTTTTTATATTGACTGAAACTAATCTTACCTTAGACATTAATGATTCAGAATTGGTTTGCCACCTTATGATATCTTTAAAAAAGTTCATGATCTGAAAACAAGTGATTAGTTCAGTGGTGGTAGTGTAATGATCATCACACAAAACATTATAAATTACTCACCGGTTGAAATTGTACATGTAAATGTTGAGCAAGTGTTCATTTGTATTAATACTGTGAGTAATAAAATTGTGATCGTCGGTGTGGTGTACATCCCTGCTAGATCATTAAAGGAGAAGTATGTATCTTGCTGTGAAACCGTGAAGAGTGTTGTGCACCAGTACCCAAACTGCAGTCAATTTATCACATTTGGTGACTGCGATATTCCCAGTGCTAAGTGGTGTGATGGCCTTATGAATAATCCGACCGCACTTGTGGTATTATTAGTGAATCATTTCCCTTTTGCCCCTTATACCAATGTAGTACAGCTCAAAACTACCGTCGAGATTTGCTTGATTTAGTTTTTTCTTCCCGACAAGACAAGATAGTAAATTCAGGTTCTGAATGTTCACTTCCCATTAATAATTGCCATCCTCCAATATCTAAAAAACTGAGCGTTACGACTGATCTTACTAATCGACCTGGTGGTTGTGCTATGAATGATTTTAAGAACTGTGATATTTTATCAATTTATAGTAATTTAGAAATCATAAATTGGCCTGAATTGTTGTGCCCTTTTAATTTGAATGACGATATGTCCTGCTTTTATTCAATTTTAAATGATTTAATATGCTGGTATACACCTTATATTCTGGTAAGGAATATTACTTATCCCAAATGGTTCTCAGCAGACTCGAGAAAATCCATTCGGTTTAAATTAAATTGCTCATAAATCATTCAAAACTTCCAGGTGACTTTGAGCACATTATGACATTTTGAGACCTGTGGCGACATTTTAAGCAGCTTGGTAAAAATTGTTTTTTGAAATACATCAATACCACACAGGAGAATGTATCTTCTAATATCATTTATTTTTGAAGTCATGTAAATAACCTTTGCATGTCTCAACGATTACTTTCAGAAATGTTCTTGGATGATCAAAGGGGTGCTCATGCCCAAGATATCTGTAACCACTTTGCAACACTTTTCAGTTTTTTACCCTGCCACACCCTTGTGCCCAGTATTGTCCGACTTTTCTCAGTCTGTAGATACGATTTGAACAAAAGACCTGCTTGGTAAATTAAAATCTGTTGACACTTCCAAAGGCATGGAGCCGGATAATATACCACAACTAATTTTTAGGTATTATGGTGCTTCAATTCTTTATCAATTAAATGTACTATTCAATAAGTCATTAAGTAGTGGCACTAATCCTGAATGCTTTAAAAGTGGTTATGTTATTCCCTTACATGAGAGTAGTAGCAATAGAGAAATGAAGAATTATCGGCTTATTGTTATTCAGTTTGTCTAGGCTAAAATCCTTGAGAGTCTTGAGACAGACAAGGTTAGTGCTACCTTGGACCATGTCCTAGTGGATGATCAGCATGAAAGTGGTCATTTCGCAGTCAAGAACTTCCTGGTCTTCCAGATTTGGACTTTTTAACATTATCGTTAACCACTTTTGAGAAATAGGTGAAAAGACTTGTCACTATAATGTATAAAAAAGTGGAGGTGTAATGCTATTATATATGTCATATCAGTATTGCTTTCAAAGTTTTTTATTCATTCTTACTTAAGTCACCGAAAAGTTTTTCTTGTGATGATTTTTTTTTGTTCTTGTCAATGTATTTATTTTTTTGTAATAAGGGGATACTCCATGCCCGTTAACAAATATTATTATTGTTATAACTATTTGTCATAACCTATGGACTTAGAAAACTTTGATAACCATTGTCTATTGCTTTTATGGTATTTTGATTAGACATACATACTGAGAAATAACGTAAAAATATCGCCTGGTGGTACTACTTCCCATCAAATTATCGTTATGAGTTTCCTGAGAAAATACAAAGTCGCAATTTGAGTTAACTTCATCCTATATTAATCTATCAGCGGTTTTATCTAAGAACATGTATTACGATTCAATGCTCTCTTCGAATACCCGGGAATTTTGAAATGATGTAACGATCTGTTAATTTTTACAGTGAACGAAATGTTGTATTTTGTTCACAGTGAATCTTCATTATGTCTTTGTATTAACGTTTTACGGCTAACTTCATGATTTTAATGTAACCACCAATAAAATCATAATTTATTATCTAAATGGGCTTTCAATGGCAAATAAGTTGTGATGAAAAATTGGATTTAAATCCCAAATTACTTACCATTCATGGAGCGGCTGTAGCGGCTTGATCGACGGAAGTCCGACTGGCTCCCCGTGTGAGCCGTATAGAGATTCTTCGGGTGAAGGGCCAACGCTATGCTGTTTTCATTACTGCCCCGGAAACATCTGCACTGGCATATGACTTGTCGGAAATACGATCTGAACCTTCAAAAAAATATTCTTGATTACTTTTTCGGTCATATTTGCTAAATTTATGTTGGAATTGCCTTCAAATGATGGCTTAATGCGGATGTTGTCATTTTGAGGCCGCTACATATAATATAAAAAAATCTCGAACAAATCAAAATATTTTTTGCAGGAGGTAATTTTTTCTGCAGAATTTAGTTTTCCACTCGAGATGAAGAGAAAGTGAAAGTTATTTCAGGGACAAATTGTTTAGCCTTTGCAGCCTCTGGCAACGTCAAGCGAAATACGCAATTATGTTTCTGGAAATGCATCCCAGAAAAGACCATTCAAACTTTCTGCCGCAGTGATAAAAATGGAAGAAATCCCATTTCTCTAGTATTTAATTGCTTTCTTTGGTATTCTGCCCCGAGCTATTCTTCATTCTTTTCGGAAATCTGCTTCTTGAAATGGGAGAATTAAAGTACTTGCGGCCCAACTGAATGACGTCAAATAATTTAATTTCTTCGAAAATCAGCGAAGTATTTCATAAAATAAATGAAATATTCTTGAAAACCCATTAGGTATATTACGGCTAAAATGGGCCCTTGAATATTGTCTAGTAGAAAAGTGCAAAATATTTTTTGGCTGAGAAAGGAGAGTTGGAAACGATTGATTTCACAGAGCAGCGGTTCCCAACCGATGGTACCCCTTAGGGGTATTAGTTTGGTGGTTTAGGGGTACGCGGGGAAAGCTGAAATATGGCAAGAATATTCCCTCTTTGCGGTCGCCCAACGGAATGGACTGCGAAGGGTGTGTTATTTATTTTTAGGAAGCAATCTAAAACTGAGTTCATTTGCATCATCAAGGACAGATGTGTTGATAGGTAAGGGAAGTATCATTGGAGGAATGGAGGAAGAATGGAGAGAAACCCGGCGTCAGCGTTAGTCTACTATTAAGGAAATAACACAAGGAGATCACGGTTTACCCTCCCACCACACGAACGGAGAATTTTACCTTCAAATACTCTCAGCTGGTATTCAAGTAGGGATCCGCATTCTAATATTTAAGTTTCACCATCTCTGGGATTCGAATCAGATTTACCGCTATGGAAAGCCAGTCCTCAACCCAGAGTACCAAGTGTTACGCCAAGGATGGAAACCGCTGCTGTAAAATTTCTGGTACCATAGGCGGCATACCTGTCGTTCATGCAATAGTATATGAGTGGGTTGACCGCAGCGTTCGACATAGCCAGCCAGTAGAATGCCAGGTACACGTGCTGAGCGTGAGCCGCACCTGCTGCCCTCCGATGGTGGAAAACGTACAAAAAGTAGGAGTGGTAGGGAAGCCAGCAGATGCCGAAGCCGCTCACGACCAGCACCAGCATTCGCACCACCTTGGACACGAATAAATAAACAGGGCACTCGGTAATTACAGATTGAAATCATCCATGCTCACAACCTGAGCTCTTTTTTATGCCACCAGATACATTGGCATTACGAGCAACCCAAGAAAAGATTTTTCAAAGAAATTTATTTAATTGTGATAAAAATTACATTTTATTATTGTTCAATTTATATTATATGCATGAGTTACGTGCCTTAAAGTCTTCTTAAAATATTGATAAACTTAAATCTCTCTCACATAACAAAATATAAAATTTCTTAGGGTGCATGATGTAACAAATATGATTCACCAAAATAACAGCCAATGAAGAACCAAAGGTAATTGTTAATATTGCTCTTTTCAGGTATTCCCGTCGCGTGTTTGGTTTTTTTGACAACAGTTTCTCCCCTCTTCCTGGGGGCGTCTTCAGGTCTAAATTACAAAGTGTCCAACGGACCTGAAGACGCCCCCAGGAAGAGGGGAGAGACTGTTGTCAAAAAAACCAAACACGCGACGGGAATACCTAAAAAGAGCAATATTCACAATTATAAGAGTCGCGGAAGTCTTCAAAGAAACCAAAGGTTGTTTGTAAAACGTTTTGTACCGATTAAGAGCAAACTTTTATGCATGCATATGTAATACATACCCCTTTCGGGGAAGGCCAAGGCAAAGAATTAAGTTTTTAGCCCTAGCGATAGCCCGTTAGACCTTGAAAACTGGCTCCAATTTAATAATTATCTCATAATGCCCTATCCTAAAAAACCACTTCTGCTTCTCTTGCACTCGTGAATTGCTTCATACACACTCTTCTATTCTTGAGAACCCTTTATTCCTTCTCTTTGGAATCCCTCCTGCCACATTCACCCGTGAATTTCGTGGTATACTTCTACTTCACACCATTCACTCCACCACTATATAGATGTTCAGTTATTGGACTCTCATCCATTCTCTCGACATAACCAAACCTTTCACACGTGTCCATCACTGGAGTATCTAACGAACATTCTTTCATCACCCTCTCATTTTCAACCTCATTCATTCTGTTTCCCAAACACGCTTCTCAAATAACCCTTTTCGACAATATTTAACATTCTCTAATGGTTATCCTGCCTTGCCCAGGTTTCGCTGCTATGCAATAACGTGGGGCGGAGAACACTCCTGTACAATGCGATTTTTGCCTCCATAGACAATTACTCATTCCTAGATATGCTACAGGTATTACCTAAGATATTCGAGTTGGCATTCGTACTGCATGTAATCTCTTCATCAATTTTTCCCCTTTCGCTTACGTTCGGTGTGATACAAAATATCATGTACTTTCTGAATCACTTCATCATTTGCTCTTCCATCTACGCATTTGTCCTCGAATCTACGACGAATTTGTCCTCGAATCCATTCTAGTTGTTGCCTCTGAGAAGAAATTATTCGTAGAAGTTATCACGAGCCCTTATAATTACAGTCAGCTCTCAGACAGCAGAACTACATCGTCCGCGTAAAATATAACACACACATTTATACCTCCAACCATTACACCGACACTATCCCTGCATGCATCTCTATCTTATTTATCTATAACTAATACATTGAATAGCCACAGTGACTAATGCATCCCAGCTTTGCACCCTGTTGTATTTTAAACCAGTCACTCAAGGCCCTAAGTGCTCTCTGACTTTCCTTATTATTATCATCTACTGACTTCATTACATTAAGTATCCACTCATCTACTCCACAGTCTTTTAAAACGCTCACAGATTTTTCTATTTACCCTGTCATATACCTCCTCTAAATAAAAAAAATGCGTAATATACCTTCTTTCGAACGTTGTTTTCTATGCCTTAAACTGAAGTCCAAACCACTGATAAATACGTCTCCTCCGAGGAGTAAACCCACACAGTACGCCTAATCAACCCAAAACGGTCTCCCGGTGCGTCGGAAATTATTGCTTGACCTTTTTTTTTGGGGTAATCAATTTCTATGCACGCTTTTACCCACTTGCATTAGCAGTTGAATGCGACCATTAGAAAATAATTTTCCCTCCTTGTTTTCTTGCTGACAATTTTCCAAAATGGTGCTCGTGAAATGTTGAAAATTATCATGTGTACCCTAACTAATATCTCAAAAACTAATGACGACGAATATATGTATAATGAAACCATTATGGGGAACATTTTCTTTAATGTTTGAGTTTACTTTTTTTCTACTGTTGACCTTGAAGTTGATGCCTACATTTTTTCATACAAAAACTGGGTTTTAACTGGAGAAATCTGTTAGAACTACGTAGTCCCCGTGCTTGAAGTAATAATATAGAAACATATTCATGTAAAACTGTATGCATGTGGCAACAAATTCTTTCTCAAAAATGAAAACGGCTGCGAAAACGGCTCAAAATCGTCCATATTTGGGGTCTCTCCGCTGCCGGAACTATTAAAAATCAATAGCTTTATAAATACAAAGGTACGTCGGGGTGTGACAAAGTATGAAATGTTTGAGTGTCAGATGTTACTAGTACGAAAAATATGGTAGTTTTAAACTAACTTGGGATGAAAGAAGTCATTTTTGAACCTTTTTCTCGGTTGCGTGCGCAATTAAAACTATCTAAGCGAACGTACAACATTTAGTTAAAACTTGATTTTTGTGATTCTATTCGTATTAGATTTATGGTAATTGTGAACTTTTGAGAAGTTTAATGTTATTTGTATTAATGTCACAACTTTATTTAAGTGTTACACGGTTATGCCTTCATATAGTTTCCACTCGATATCCCGATATTACAGTTTTACGGTTTCCCGATATTAGGTAGTACAGTTATCTCCTGTTTAAAACCAGTTTTTTGTTGGAAAACAAATTTAACTCACCAATTACAATTTCATAAACAAAATAATGAGGTTAGGAAAAAGAAAACTCATATAAAATGTTTTCTAATATATCTCGAATAGTACGGTCGAACTATCTCTCCTTCTTAATAGTTAATTCTTGGGGTACATGGGCTACAGTAAACATCGAAGTAAAAAAATTCACTTGAGTCATTTCGGAAAAATCTCCGAAAACGGGGAGGGATGGGTGAGTCTGCTTTATTAAATTCTTGTATTGAAGAGCGCAATGATTGTTTCAATTCATTGTTCACTTGTAATTGATGGGAGAACTATCAATTTTGAATGATCGATGAAAAATCATTAATAAAGATCCCGCCAATTTATTCATGAGAAATGTCTGTTAAGGTTGGAAGCTGCTCGGTCGATTAGAGGTAGAAGGGTGAGGGAGAGAGCTCTCATCGGTGGAATGAAAGTGTTTTGCCTCCCCATGACGAATTCATTTTCTAAATGCGAATCTCATGTGGCAATCCATTTTAACCGGTGGCACGATGCGGGCCGCGGCTGATGCCCCTTAAATCACACGCGACGTGTCCGACTTCAATTCACATCACATGGACAACCTCTGATTCATTTGAAATGCTTAAGTTACAAGTTTGACATGGTTCATATTGTTGCTTTAGGAAAGCGAGCCTGAGGTTTGTAATTCATGCGTTTAAAATTCTTTTTTATTTCTTTATTATTATAAGTTTCAGCTCGGAGAAGTTTGTAGTTTTTATGGCAGCCAATACTTTTCCGCTGAACACTAACTCAGTGCGTCACATCTAATTAAATCAAACTTCATGGAGAATCGATATTAAATTTGTTTATCTTATTTACGTTCATCGACTGGCCTGGAACGACCAATAGACGGAATGTTTTTACTTGGGTGAAATGAGCAAATGCTTACGTTACTGAAATAATATTAGCATGATTGCCTACACGGCTATATCTATTCTTAGGTGGGCTGATGACTATTCTAGGATAGTTGTGTTTGAATCATCAAGGGTAATTCTATAACAAGCGATCCATTTATGGTTGCATTATCACTTTTGAAAAAATAATTTCGGTGTGAACATATCTGCACGTTTTGACAGCACCAGTTCGGTTATCTCTTCATAGTCAATAGTTACGTTATCTGATTAGCTCTAGGCAGTTGCACCGAAATTGGTTCTCTCCCACGCTAGAAGGCATGTTGCTTTAGCCCGGAAAAATGAAATAGGACATTCGGTTAGGCTCTTTCGACAATCTCCACTTCATGGACATGTGGTTACTTCAATCCGCACCATTGATAGGTCTCGAAATAGGTCATTTTCGCCTATCTCCCGGCTCAAAGTTACCCGAGGGTTAATTTTGGTTCAGCGGGAAAGGTGGCGGTTAAATAGAATGGTGTCACACTTACCTTCCTCTTCGTCGAGATGGCTTGTGCTTGCCGCGGCGTCATCTCTCCGATAGATCCGCTACCCCAGAGCACTCTGCCGGTGAGTGAATAACACGCGGCTATCACAGTCAATGGCATCACGTATGTCACAGTCAGGAATATCACGTTGTATCTGGGAATAGAAAATTAACATAATGTAAATATTCTTAGTAGATTTGTAATTTTTGTTTCAATAAATAATGAACTTGGTCTGGGTATTGGGAAAAAAATTGTCTCATTGCCTATGTAATATTCGATGGTTGCATTTTCGGAGTCCACAAGTGTTACTTAACTCAAAATGAAAGTATGTATAGCTTGCTGTGTAATTTATTGTCCATTAAATTGATTGGAATTTTGATGGCACTAGAGAAAATTGAAGGATATTAGCAATTAATATTTCATTTAATTCCATATTCCGCTCATTTGTGCTGTAGCTGGGATTATCAACTAAACATAATATTGATACGCTTAAGTAGAGAAGTCATTTTTGGCTTAGAATTTTGGAATCTGTGTTTTTACCATGTTGTCTTTTCCCAAACTTTATTATGTCATTTCTTTGGAAAGAAGGTTTTCTTTAGAGACATGAAGGCGTTCTAGTTGAAAACACGTGGTGCATTACGTTGAAATCTCAAATTTTATTATCGGATCTTAACAAAACACTATTGGAGAGATGGAGGCCTTGTGTTGGGATGATTCTGCTCTATAACCATTGTAAAGCTATTTATGCATATACATAGAGTTAAACGTAACGAAAATGTGTCTTCGCACGAACCAGTTGCCCATATTCCCAAAATATAAAGACTCCCATTGATGGTTTGTCATTTTTTACTTCTAAATGTAGACACATTTGTGCCGCGTAGATGAAATTTGGCACAATAATGTAAATAGGTCGTATGTTTTGTGGAGCGCAAGTAAAATTTTGTAAATTTAACCTTTAGACCCCAAGATGGGGATCCAAATCCAAATCCTTAATTTTGCCTAATGGAATTGCAAAAATTCTGCTAAATAAATTGACATTAAAAAATGCGAGATACAAAAAAGTCAAAATTTTTCGCGAAAATTATAACCTTTAGTTTTTTTGGGTCCGAAGAACACGATGGAACAACTTTAGTTTTCGAGTAGCCAACCGTAACTCCAGAAGTCAAGTCACACTCAAGGCCACGGTTTGACATGATGAGAATTTGGACAACAAACTTGTCGAATAATAGGTTTAATAGGGTTCCCAAGTCGAATGTTATGTCCTAAGTTCCCTCCTGACATCCCTTGACATACATTGATTACGTGGGGGTCAAATTTTGAGGAGAATAGGCAAACAAATCAGGGAATCAAACATGTCGAATCGTCTGATTAGAAAGGTGCCCATGTCGATGTTGATGTAAAAAACTATTTTGGTATTCCTTGACCTCCAATGGCTACACGGAGGTGTATACAAGAAAATCTGTGCAACTAACGTGTCGAAACATAAGTTCAAAATGGTGCCCGAGCAGATGGTAAGGTCTCCTATTGTCATCACATGACCTACGGAGGTTATGATGGGGTCAAAGTAGTGGTATAGGCATTAAAAGCGGTGCCGCTAATGTGTTGAACCGAGGTTTTAAATAGTACTTGAATCGATGTTAAGACATCGAGATCCCTCTTGGCATTTTCTGACCTCCAACGGCTTAAGTGATTAATCAGGAGTGTGGTCTCCCAAAATTGTATCATCAGTATCTTTGTGCACCATGACGTTTACTGCGTCACTTCATTTATTCGTCGAAGGAGAATGGAGTTATCATTTTCAGCCAAATCATTTTAGCCATTTATTTTTCAGCCTCATCTCAGCAACGAAGTTGCACATTTTTCGCATCATGAATCTCTTACGTTGTTAGTTATATTCTGCTTATCACAAAACGGATATATTTTCCTCACTACTATCTCAAGTTAGTCAAAATGAAACAAACTCTTCGCGTTGAGCTGCCAATACCTAAAACTTTGAAGGTATTGTCTACTGTGAAGAATTGAAACCATCATGCCGAAAACTTGCTTCGGTTCTCAGGATTGAGGTAAATGTGAAATATATAGTTGTGGTTATAATTGGTAGCTACAAAAAGAGCAAATAAATATTTGGCTACATCTGTAGATTAAATGTTAAATGAGAAAATTTGCGCTCGTTTATTAAGTAAACACATTTTAGCCTGTAATGTATGTAACATATGTAATGGTCATTTAGTTATTTAATGTAAATCACTTCCGTTAACGAGTGCATGCATTTTGAGTAGAAAAGATGCTAACAGAAACTCTTTTTTATATGTTTCTAATATCTTATATTTTAACAACTTTTTACGTGGGTTTTTTTTAAACTAAAAGCTAAGTAAGCTTTTAGTTTAAAAAAAAAGTTTGCATCAATACCAGTTGTTGGAAAAATATAGTGGAGGTTGGAGGAGCCATAAAAAAATTTTTCGATCATCTGGACTGAGTCGTCAATATAACCTGACATTGACTCATTTTCAGCTTGATTTGGCGTTGGGAATATGTGTAATATAAAGAACAATGCATTGGACCTCTTGGTTGGGAGTTCTTTAATCATTTTAAATAATATGGGTGAAATGAAGTATTTATGTGTGCATTGAGTTTTTTTTAGGTATTTCATAGGGTCTCCTGCGTTTTTCTCCGAAAGATGATTCTAGTAACGCCGCAAGGGTAGGTTTTAAGTAGCTCACGTTTCATTTTTGACCCAACCTGTTAAACGTGACCCCGTCATTTGCTGCTGATTGAAAAATTTGTTATATAATTTTTGCGAAAAAAAGTCTTACAAATGTATTTATGCGTGGTGAAATAATTGAGTGTGATTAAAATTACCGTAATTTGCGAATTAAATGAGAATATGATTGAGAGCAATTTAATCCCCATCCTCTGAGATAAAATTATTTTTTGTTGTTCTAACTGAAAAAAGTTTGAACTGACTTGATATGAGAGATCTCCTGGATTGTTTAACTGAATTTGATATCCTGCTTGTCAAATGCAAAAAAAAAATTCATTTGCATTCAAACTTATTCCATTTGAAAGCGTAGTATAACCCCAATCCTTCTCATTTAGTAGTTCCATTTTATTGATAATTGGCTCGAATCGAATGAGTTTTGAAGATTCTTCCCGTAAATATGTAAATTTGGGACTCTGATTTGAAATTTAACGTGTGTACCACCATTGAGTTCTCCACAAAAACTGGCTGGTGATTGGACTCCCTCTAAAAAAGAGGCTTTTGGTGGAATAAAAGTGGCTGTAGGTGTAAATTTCGCATGGCTTTTTCTGAACTACGCATTAAACAACATGACATTTAGCAGTTCAGAGGAACTCAAATAACTCAGATGCCGATGAGAAAGGTTTTTCTGAGATATTTTTAACCTTATTACCATGTACAGCTAGAGAAAAGTTATCACATCACAATCGATTCGATTCTGTAAATGATTGGATTTCGTAATTTAGTCCCCAATTCTACTATGTAAATACCCGGAGAGGAATGAATGGCTACCGAAGATAATGACATTCATTTCAGGTCATTAGTTTCTTCATTAACTTTTCCCTTTTGATTCAGTAAATAATACGACCACAATAATTGCGAATGAATTTTTTAGGACCTTTAAAGCTTTCTCATTTTATTGCGCTCTGTCACTCTTGTTGATTCTACCCCGTGAACTTTAGCAATTGAGATATTTCACCCGCATTTCATTTTGGCCTCTGCGTGGGTTAATGAGTGAGGTAAATGTTGCATTGCGATGAAATTGACATCGTCAGTAAAAGAGCAATGTATACTCATGAAGGTTATTGCATTTAAGGTTCCTCCAAGTTCAATGGATAATTTTAAATAAAAAACACCACTTTTATTCTGTTCAAATATTTGCGGAATTGAATGCATGACCTTTTCCACTCTTACTTGCTACAATCTCAGTAGAGTAGGTAGGCGCCGATATTATACATAAATCATCTGTCGGTTTTTGGGGCTTTAGTCAAAAATCGACAGGTGTGCGGACCAGATTTCGTGGACCCTGAACTTCAGGAAGCGTCAATGAAATAAGTATTCTGAGAATGATACACGATAGATGCTGGGTACAATTACTCCTAAATAATCTCTTAGATTATTTATTATTTCATAGAAAAATAGTAATCTTTCCATTTCTTCTACCGGGATTTTGCCGCGTCATTGTTTTTGGAAACGTCTCTCCTCCTATCCAGGAGGCGTTTTCAGGTCTACATCTACATACTACCCCGCAAGCCGCTGCATGGGCGTGTGGCAGGAGGTGGTAGGTCACTAGCCGTGTAAAGATGTAAGTTTTTGGGAGGTGTAATGGTGACATGTATTATGGGAGTGTATTTAGTGGAGCTCAGTTTTTATTGTGGTCGCTTATTGTGCGTGGAAAGAACGAGTTTTTGTACCTATCTGTTCAGCAGTGTATTTCTCTTATTTTGTCGCACCTGCCAGGCCTAGAAATATACTGAGGCGTCATGATGATATTCTCTGTGTCGCTCTGAAACACACCAGTTCGTAGACGCGAGTGCTTCTTTTGGCCGGGTTTATATAATAAAGTCAGTGGGGTCGGTCGCTTTTGAATGACTTCTAATTTTTGGTCTGAACCACCTGAATCACCTCAAATCTTAGCATCCATTCATAAAGTTTACTATGGAGATCTAAGAACTGGGACAACTACCATTCGTGGATTTTATGGTCAGCAGGGAAACCGATGGGAAACTGGCACATGCAGTCGACCGAAAAGAGATGCACCCCGACCGATACCTAAATACTGATTCTCACCACCATCCAGCACAAAAAAATGTCATTAATTGACACTTTGCTGTATGGGGCCTACAACATTGCTGTTAACAAATCACTCCCGGTCGAGAAAAGAAAACTGACTGCAGCCCTAGAGAAGAATGGCTACTCCACAAGATTAGTCCTGAAAAGCGCCGCCAGGCTAGAGAACAGGAAGGAAAATGAAACTATTAAATCAACTGACCAAGAGGAGAAACCCTCAACTAACCCCACCATCCCCTACATTGCGTGGACATCGGAAGCGATTGGCAGACATTTTAAGGAACACAACGCAGTAACCAGGTTCTCCACCGCTAAGAAAATCGGGGAAATCATGTCCAATCCAAAACAGCGGATTCCCAGTACCATGAGTTTACAAGATAAACTGTAAGCACTTGTGGGAAATCCTACGTGAGCCAGACTGGGAGAGGGATCTCATGCAGAGTGAAGGAACACCAAAAGGCGATGGAACAAAAAAAGTCTCCTCTCTCAGCAGTCACCGAGCATGCATGGTCTGGATCTGGCCACTTCAAAGATACTAAAGTTCTGAGCGGGGAAAATCGATCCCTCCCACGATTAATCAGGGACGCTATCGACATTACAAAATGTCCCAAAATCATGAACAGGGAAGATGGTTACCACCTAGCGACTACGGGAAAAAGAGTGATATCACAAATCGGAGGGAGAAAAATGGAAAATGGCGCCAAAAGTGACAGCCAGTCAGAAGCAACTGACCCCACAAACTCTATAATCCCGGCCAAGAGAAGCGCTCGCATCTTCGATCTGAAGATGCATCCACCTTCTGATTAGAAAAAATGAAATTTAAAGTATTTCGCGTTGTCCCGAGGCGTGGTAGATTACTTACCTTACTGCGGTTAGTGCAGTGAAATTGAATGTAACGAGTTTGGTCTCGAAAGTTTTAAGATTCCTCTATAGATATAAAAATGAGCCGAACAATCAGCCTTTTGCACATCGCAATGAGATTACAAACCATTACCCGACGATGTGAGAAGCCTCAAATTTACGCTGAAGAGAGCTTAACTTTACTTATCTCGTTTACGCTTTAACTTACGCTTACCTGTGGTTAAACTAAGCATTCTGTGGTTAAGCTAATCACAAGATATTTCGGATATATGACCGTTTTTTGAATATTCATTAATTACATAATGCTGGATAGTCATTTGAATGCAAATTTGTTCGAATCGGAGCTTTTCTCCCTTGTGCTTCGGTTTATCTCTGTTTCAGTAAGTATTTTTTCCTAACCTATCAACCTTAAAGTGGGAGGGGAGCCATTAGTTGTTCAAGGGAGCAGTTTTTGAAGATATTTTCAGAAAGTATACTATGCTGCAGGATACACTCACGTCATGGGACTTTTAAAAGCTTTTCTCAATATCATAAGTAAACCTTTGCTCTTCTTAAGTTAAGAAGACTACAAGTAAAACAAAGTTTGTTACTCATTACTGTGTAGTTCTTTTTCATTCATGTGGTAGATTGAATAAAAATTTGATGGGGAAAATAGACAATATTCTATTGGTTTAACTGCAAAACGGGGTATTTGAGCGTTAGCGGATACATCAATGCAATACAGTGCAATACAATGGTGGAGTTGATTTTGTCATTTAGGTATTCTATCGTCTGATTGGTTATAGAACAGTACTTATCTAACGACCTAATTCTGGCTAATCGAAGCGTTTTCCCTCCTAAAGGTGATCCCTTTTGTATTCCGCATACCGTCTTCCTCTTCTTATTTCATCCAGAATTCCAATCCTTTTCCATGTTTTTCCACGCTTCTCCTGTGTTCTACCCTCTATAACCCTCTCTAACTTTCCCTCTCTTTTCCAAACGTTGTATATCCATTTCTTCTGCCTCCTCCGAATATCAGTCACTAGCCCCCTCTCCTCTCTTGCCATATTCAATACCTCCTTGTTCGTTCTTCTCGCCACGCGGTTTATACTGTCCATTCTTCTCTGCACTCACATCTCGCTTCAAGCATAGACTTTCATTTGCTTACCGTATGCTCATTCGTAATTACTGAGAAAAATATTGTTACAGCTATTCTGTGCTCTACTCTAATCAATTTAGGATTATAAATGAGAGCATAAAGCGAATATTATCTTGAAATCAGAGCACAATGTTATAATGAAACTGCCCTAGCTTCCATTTAAATAACATACATATGTGGGTTCCTTGAAATTTTTTCTTGAAGGATATCTATAGCGCGTTTCAATTTAAAGTAACTCATGCCTCTTCAATGGTAGACTAGCTTAGCAAGTTATAGTTATGAAACATGTAGACGGCTTGTACCATTTACTCCCTATTTTACTATCAGAAAAATGAACGATGATAAATTACAAAGACCAAATCAACAATCACCAACTAATTATATTCAGCTGTGACTTTTGTGTACTTTCGTGCATGTTTTACATCTAGCAAAGCAGTTAGCATATCCTTAGGGTACATTTTTAAGGTAATGTTTTTATTTATTTCTTGGTAATCATTTCTCTACTCACGTGTATTCTGTCACAGAGGAGGGGAAGCTTCCGTCAGGCCACAGCATGAAGCAGACGCATCTTGACTCTCCACTGTCATACCTACAAAGGAATGAATACATACATGGATAGACTTCGACATGCTCACAAAAGGAAAAAATTAAGTTCTTTCAACAATGCTTACAACTTAGCTTTTATCTGCCCCTGTCGTTCACAGATTTAACAAAATTAAAGAATTGTATGTATTTTAGTGTATGCTACCTCAGTAGCGACTGCTGTAAACATTTTTATTCCCTTTTCAGAGGAGTTGATAAAATTATGTTTTCAAGGCCAGTGGATTTGGATGAACCTGTAGTAATATGATTGTGTGGCATTGCTTTTTTCGAGAAGAATGTGTTTAAAAAATGAAGATTGATGCCTTGCATGTTGAATATTCTTTGTATTTCGGCAATAATACATTAGTGCAAGAATATAGATAGATAAATGGTGTATATGGTACGACAATCATGAATAGAGAACGACTAATGGTGTAAATAAAACTATTAGTTTAGTTTCATTAACAAATTCAAAGACGAATATTACGGTACCTATTATTTTGACTATTATTTTCCTGATATTCAATTCCTTAATATTATATATTGCATAACAATTTTATTATAATACAATTTCATTTAAAATACTACTTTATTATCAATACTGTACACACTGCGTGACAATTTTACACCATTCAACCTAATCCCGAAATGATACTTTCTGTCTATTCATGCATTAATAAGTAATTTTAAGACAACATACTACATTTTACATGGTTTACAGCAATACTTCCCATTTGAACGGCTAAAAGGACAATAATTTTCTTACCAGTGAACCATGGTAGTGGAATACATTAGACATGGCAAAGCCAGCAGCCCGCTGCTCGCCCATATCCCACCCAAAGCCCAGCGAGCTCTCCGCTTCGATTTTCGGTGTTTCAAGGGGTGAACTATGGCCAGGTACCTAAGGAAAAATTTAATTTTGATAATTTGACAATCCCGATGGACATTACTTTTGGAAATGATTATTGATAACGGCAGCGTAAAGTTGATTCATTTTGGCGAAACGTTGGAAAATTTCATTGCATATATGTCATCCAAGGCTCCGTAGAAATGGATAATAAGGTGAATAGATACAAACTCTAAGGCTTTTAACTTCTGATGTCAAAAAACCTACACTCCACGTTAAATTTTAATGAGATTCTGTGCATTATTAGCATACGCCAAAGAATTACAATTATTGAAATTTAATCTAATCTTGTCGCTTAAATAATAATTTTTTACTGATAATCAATTTGACCACTATTGGAAGAATAGTTCAGTCAGTATTCTGTGAAATATACTGGGTAAATCATGAACAATTTTTGTTTGTACTACGCTATCATCATTTTCCATTTTCCTGCTATTATACCTGTATTACCTGAAAACATGTATTACAAATGTTATAGCAAAAATATATTTTTGCAGTAAAATAATTTTTTTAGACTTCATCATTGGTCGTTCAATCCTAAGATTGGTTGACTACAGCCCTCCACCCTTCCCCATCTAATGCTAGTTCCCTTACCTCCTGGTATCTCTTCCTGTGCATGTTCCTCTTTATTTGGCTAATGAACATATCTCTGGGGGCTTTTCTCTTTATTTTACCTTCAATTATGTGCCTCACCAACGCATTGTCTCAGAATGCGTCCAATTCATATTTAAGCCATAATTGATCTATTCTACGCTTAATGCCAATTATACTTCATCCGTTCTAAGTAATGATACTTCAGAGATAGGTGAGTGATCCACTTGCTCTAATTCCTCTCCTCTTGACTTGTGACTTCTATATTCAGCTTCCGCATACCATGATTATAGTCTTCGTTTTTTTAGACTAAGGCCTGCAATATATATTTTTTCTTTCATATTTTGAATGTCTAATAGCGTTACCATTTAAAGGCGATGTATTTTACGTCATGGATTGCACGGCTTGAGTTTTTTGTGTAAAGGGGAGAGGCCATTACATCAAATTGAAATTCAATGTGATCTGGTGTCGTTTCGTTTTATCGCTGGATCATTTGGATTGAAATGACTCTTACGATGGCCTTGAGAGTGAGCCTAGGACGGCTTTGGGACCAATTGGTTGAGTGGTACACACCCTTAGTGCCTGTCATTCGCTTGCTCGACTTAGATTGGACATGATTATATCTATCGGATCGTACGTCTTTTTAGACTTTATGGCTTGCAGAATTTGATGTGGCTGCTTGTATTTCAAGTTCATGAATACGGTGTCTATAAAATTTTTAATGAATGCCTTGACATAAATGTATCGCTTTTAACAGAGTTTATTGGTGATTGACTCCTATTTTGCGATAATGGAGGACAATGTTTTTAACGAATAGCAGTCTTTTAATAATTGAAGCCCAAGAATCAAACTGCTCTCTTCACCTAATTTCAGCAATTAAATTTTGTTCAAAAATCAATTTGCGTTGCGCAATATGGCGCAATCAATAGCGCAGCTAGAATCTTTTGCATGTGAGGTTGATCACCCCTTTTTATTTTTATTCTAATACCGAAGTAATAATTGCAATTATCTTGAATTTGGCAGGCGTTACGTAGACGATTTTGATGCCCTTGTCCGCGATTAAGTTAAATGATTAATACCTTTCTACAAAATTTTGTAGAAAAGTATCATGTGTTTTTCTTTAATTATAGATACATACAAATGCCGAGATTCTCATTGCCTTTATAATATTTACTTAGGTTTATAGAGAAGTCGTGGAATATACTGAATGGTTTAATGGGATATAATGTAGGTGTATTTACTAGTGTTAATACTTTTACGTGCTGTTATTTTTTGACACAGTTATTGGAGGGTTGGTCTTGAAATAATTAATTAATTCACTAACAATGTAATTCAGCCTGTTCTGTCCATGAACTCATTTAAATAATATAATCTCAAGCCCAGATGTTGCTGAAATTAAACTGGAAGAAGTTGAATGGATGTGATTAAATTAATTCTTTAAAGACCAACCCTCCAAAATAACTGTGCGTACATATAATAAGTCCAAAAATGTCCGCATTAAAGCTATTTTTGAAGCGTTGGTGCTCTTTGGATCTTAGGCTCTGCAGAGGGTTTATCTCTTTTTCTCGGTCAAAGGCGAGCAACAGGTCCCCTTTAAAGAAGACTCTGTTTTTGGAGATTTGAAGTATTCTCATGCTTTTTGCCATTCAACCGACGAGTAACTCTAATATGAGATCTGTATTTAATATAGCCATACTTTCCTGTAACTTTTTGAGTGAGGAATGACTTTTTTGAGCAGGAAGTCATCGAGTCGGAAAATTTAGTCTCTTTCCTCGAGTCCCTCCAGCTCCTCGATCAGGAATTTCGGGTAATGCCATGAAAATCCCTTTCATTTCTTTGAAACTTCATGCCTTAAGAACTTATGCGAGCTATGTGACAAGTTTAATTATAGTTCGTATCGTATCGCTGCATGAAATACGAATTCTATCAATTTCGGTTCCGTGAATCTATTGGGTTTTGTCTTGACCTGTCGAAGGAGACGTGAACTGTATTGGAGGATGTGCATGGAATTTTTTTCGACAGAAAACTACCACTGTGGTCGCCAAACATAAGGGCAATATTACCCGTAAATTACTGAATAAAATATGTGTGTGAAGGAAAAAGCTCTCAGATGGTTGCTATTAAGTGTGTGAAGATCAATGAGTATGGTAGTTGCTTTCGAATTTATTAATTTGGTAAACATTTAGCAGTACAAATAGGTATTTCTCATGTGATGGTAATCTACAATACCCGTTTTGTTCAGTAAATTTTGTGCTTAGCGTGGCGAGAATAAAATAATTAATTTGCGATAAGACAATCCTCTATTGTGGCAAAATAAACGCTCCAATTGGGTTCCACTTTGCAAGTCAAGTGAAATAACCCATACTTGGTGAACGACAGTAATGGATACAAAAGAGATGACGTCTTCAAAGCTCTAAGTGATTGAAAATAATGTTCTGGCATATCAGTATCAGTAATTAACATAAAGAGCGTAACAAATCAGTTTCAATAAAAAAGCTGAAGTTGAATCCTCGGTAACGTAGTTGTGGCTTAAGATGCATTCTGCGGTTTTACCGACATTGAGCCTCACAATGGCCAAAATTTAGCTTCCGAAGGCGTCAAAAGGGAAAACAACTTTGCCAAAAAATATCCGCATTTTCATTGAAGACGTAAAAGAATTAGATAAAATTTTCTATTCCCTAAACGAACGATAACGATTTCTTTCCTCTCTTTTTCACTCTAAAAAATGTTAAAACTTCAAATCGTGGATTTTACATTTCAAACTTAAAAACCATTTTCTATTATACCCCTAGTTCATACGATCCTTTTTCCCCTCACAAAATCTTTGATAAGTTTGATTTGACCTAGTGCTTAATCTCTGTTTTATGTATTTTTCCTTAGCACCCGCCACATTATCAGACATATTTATACTGGCAAAACCCTTGTGCACTGGGACCGAAATATATAATGTATTGATAATAAATAAAAAAAAGGTGAATTCCAACTCCTGTAATATAGGCCGGAGTGGACTGTAGCCGGAAATACTACGCACGTATTCGAGTCAGTGCATAGCTTCATGCCGTACATACAGTGGATTAAGTCCAGTCGCAAGGTGTAGTGATGCATAGATGTTATGGTCCTGAATCGGGCTTATTGCGACTTTGATCCACCAGTACCCAATGGGATTACAAGCGGATGCTGGAATAGGAATTCCCAAAGCCGGGTCTGGTATTTGGTGCTCGATTCCACCTATTGGGAATACGAATAGGCAGATTTCTACAGCGGATGCAGGTAACTAGTATTCCACTTTGAATGTAGGAAAGAAACAATCCGAGATCACAATTAAATCATCAAATCAATGGGAAAACGAAACCCAGTGGATGTGGGTTCCACCGATACACTGCCATCATACTCCTCTCGACGTAATAGTATCTCATATTTTGACTTTTGAAGGAGATGACTGGAAGATAATTTTGTGTATTTTTAGCAATGATTTTAGTTAACCTGGCGACATTATTCCGTCGTTGAACACATTGCTGCATTGAATTATAACCGCTGTGTTTTCAATGAACGACATATCAGAAAAGAATTCAGACACCATTTGACATTCATGTATGCTCAATGCACAACATAATCTTATTCTTTCAGAGAATTCTATGAAAATTTACCCAAAAAGATTAATTTTTAGCATCAAGTTTTTCAAAAAAACATAATAGCAATTTTTTATATGCTAAGAATCTACCTGTTTCTTTGTGTGAGATCTTCTTGACCCTGTCCGTCGCGTAAAAATTAGAAAGATAAAGAAAATAAGTTAATATTGAAGTTATATAGCTGTTAATATATTCCCTGAGACATAGCTGCTAAAATCACTTCGTAAATCACAATTCTAGATCACAAAATATTGAGGAGGCACGGATTTCCGACATTCTCATTAAAAAACGCATTTCCTTTTTAAAAGAGCATTCTCATTAAAAATTTCGGGACAGTTGCAGTGCTCAAAAGGATCATTTTTGCATTAGTAGTTGGTGACAAAAGAAGACTAGAGGACTGATATTGCAAAGGCTTTTTGGCCTAAATATAGTGAGAGAGAGGGAAGCAGTTCATTACCATTTGTCTGCGGTATGCAGGCGCGCTCTTTTGAAGGTCGCCTTTCTTTGTTTGACGCCTGGAGAGCGACTGAGCTGCCGAATGACCAGTTACGGAAATCGGACGCTGTCGTGCGGGTGTGAAGGTGAGGGGTGTGGAGTGCCCTGCTATGTCCTTCACGCTTCGTAAGTTCTCACACCAAGTGTAGGGTCAGCTTGGTCGGAAGGTGAAGGAGAAACCGTGTGCTGGAAGCGGTACTCTGTTAGGGTGACGGGAAGGGGGTCTTTTACGGCATATAGCGATCGTGCGATCGATGCGCCGTAGCGGCAAGGTACATTAACACGCTGTCGTGATCTTAGCGCACGTTAAAAATGCTTACAAAAATATCGCTCTGGGGGACGTGAACCACACAAAGGTGACTGAGAGAAATATCTCAAGCTTCTTTCATGTGATTTCCTCCTTGTTTGAATACCACGTGGGAGTTCCCATATGTGCGATTCGTCGTGTTGTTCACCACATTGCTTGTTATAATTTCCCCTCTATACTGCTTTTGTTTTACGTAGCGAGCGCTGAATTTTTTTTCTGGCAAAACACTGGGGCTTTGTGGACGTGCATGTTTTAATAAAATGCTCATTGAACTTCAGAAATGATAGGATGTCTACTTTGCAACGTTGTGCTGGAAAAAGGAAGTCCTATATCCTGTGCACCCCTTTGACCGTGATTGAGCATGTGATATGTTGATATCAAAGAGCTGCATTAATGTGACCTTTCATTAATGTATTACCACCACATGTTAAATGAACTGATCTTTTGTGTTGGTAAACAATATAACTTGCATGATGAAATTGATTTGAATCTTGCCAGTGGAATTTGAGGAAAAAATTTCTTTCCATTATAAATGACTTGACTTGATTAATCATATGACGTCAACTTCATGGAGGATAATTCGAGTGACGAAATATAAATAAAAATATGTCAAGGGGAGGCAGACAAAAAACACAGTGAAACAGGCAAAAGAACACAAGTGAGCTCCTAATATTTCTAAAGCCGTAGTGTCTTTTTCAGAGGAGGAATGAGAAAAAAATATGTATATATGGATACATATGTTATTAAGCAGACAGAAGGAGAAAGAAAGTGGACCGGAAACAATTTAAATGGAAAAATACAACTGTTATGTGAAGATGGAAAGGTTGCCGATTTAGAGTGGAATAAATTCGATTGGGCCGGGAATCAAATCACAGCCCTTGTACTGTAACTATAACCAGATTATATCTCAATAAATTCTTGTACAAGTAATGTACGTTTTACCTTAAGGTATCAGTGCTACATGATAAATGACTGACAAAAAGTTACAGACAAGTGACTTACCTGTCAACGGATATCGCGGTTAAAGAAAATACGGAAGCGGCCACGCTGCAGTTGGCCACAAAGTTAGAGAATGAGCAGTAGACGGCACCAAACGGCCAATCCCCGTCCAGCATGAAGACCAAGTTGAAAGCGCAGTTGAGCAGTGACAGGAGGAGGTCTGAAACGCTGAGATTCACGAGGAAGCAGTTTGTAGCCGTCCTCATTCTCCGGTGACCTGGAACAAAGCGAATGGTACATGAGACACTCTGACAATTATCTATTTTCTGAGGTAAATACTCCTCTACCGCCGATATGAAATAAATAAGCGAAGGAGAAAAAGAACTAGCTTTAGGTACGGAGAACATGGGGTCTAGTCCTTGCAAGGGTGGAAATATTTAGCGGAAAACTGATGTACAGGACTGGGATTACACTGACTTCAAATCGAAATACGGCATAAAAATTCCACGTTACGCAAGGTTGGTTTCGTTTCAATCAAGTATCCTGTTTACTTGAGTCCCTGCATCAGAGGCTTGTAACTCGATATTTAGCTATGAAACCTTTATTCAGCTGAAAAATGTAAAATGCTCACCTTTAGTCTGGCTCCTGCATGAATCATTGGCATGGGTATGCGCAATTAGTTTTTGGCTTCCCGGGCGGATATGCATTTTCAGCTTCAAGAGGGCGAACTATTGGAGGGATAACGGAGATAATGTACCGCCATCCAGGGTTTCCAATTAAATCTCAGACAAGCCGGAGTGTGAAGCAGAGACGCGGTAATTTCGTTATTGAGGACGAGCAGAAATGGATAATTGAAACCAGAGAGAAAATGAGGATAACTGATGCTTCCTTCTACCAAAGCTATGTCTCTGGTTTTAAAACTAAGATTTTTAGTAGTAAAGGATTGCTGCGATGCAAGATTTTTCTCCGGTTGTCTTATTTTCTCTAAAAATACAGTACAGAAAAGAGTAGGTGGAATACTTCTTTAGTTTTGTAGGTGAGAAGGACGGATTTCTAAGGATTATCGATTTGTTTTACTCGTTACGAGCGTTGCCTCCATTTCCCGTCGAAATGCCCGTTAGAAAACAAAAAAGGATTTTTTAAAACCCGTGTATAAATTTATACATAATTATTACTGAAACATTCGATGTGGTGCAATCTCGTTATTATTCTGAAATTTTAAACTTGGGTGAAAATAAAAGTTTTAGTCTTTGCATAATTTTGTCTATATTACTGAGTTTGTGATTACATACGTGGTCATAATGTGACCGAAATGCTTCGTGAGGATCATCAGGCGCGAACTTTCTTCCAACTTTAAATGCTTATTGGGTGTCGCTGTTCATGAGTATAAAAATGAGTAAAAAACCGCTGCACGTTCTCGCCGCTTGAGAGAGTATTGTGAGAAATCCAAGTGTCTTGTCTGAGAGCTTCCTTTTTCCCTTAACATTTGCCTTCATTTTGATTACTGATAAGCATAAAAGATGTTTCTATTAATTTTCAATCGACAATAGTATTAAAAGAACCCCTAAGCTCATTAAATGAATTAATACCTATTGAAAAGTGAGTTTATTACATTTTCTGACAAAATAAAACAAAAAAAACTTGCAATACAAATTAAATTTTCACCAAAAGTAACCGACATTTTCTACATGGAAGAAAAATTCATTTAAATCTTATTATTAGCATCTCTACAACAGAGAGTAGATTTTTTTACATGGAATTAAACATGAAATAAAGTTGGAATTAATCTCTCGGATCTAATTCTCTTTAATTTAAGGTAGGGAGCTAAACGTGTGCTATTATAAAGACAGTCGATGGAAACAATTCATGGGGTAATGGAGGACAAATATAATTACGATTTTCTGACTGATACTTGTAGACACCTCTTTCAGGTGTGCATATATTTTTAAAATTATTTTTTTCATGCTCTAAAAGACTAGCGTTTTACCGAAATTCGATATTTTCACGTGCAGTAACCCGTTAATCGTTGCTGTCATCTGCGCCCGTTCGTGGTGGTAATACCTAAATGTCCGTCATCACAGGTAAAGTGGATAAACTCCTCCCAATGCTCGAGTGCAAAGTTATAGGTTCTGATAGAAACTTTTATCCCTATCAATTCGTGTGGTAATAACACATATAGGTTGAACACAACACTGTAAGTATCGTGACAGTTTCGTGAGGAAGTGAATGATGATCAAATACATAATTACGCCTCAAGTTTCCACACAATTATTCAACCCAAAGAGGAAATATATTTTTTTGACATACTGTTTTTCTGTGCATTAGATTACCTGAGTTATTTTCTTCGTATTTAATGCTCCTGAAAATGAGGGAGCTTCTATCAATGGCCATTGTCTTATCTTGAAACAAAAGGCTTCATTAATTCCTTTCAAACACTCCTCTCTTTCGTTAATAAACTTTTGGGTGTCGAGGCTTTCGTGCCTTTGGGGTTACAAGATTAAATAATGTGGTGAATGTCGTATCCATAGCATTGAAGAACGGAACACATGGAAGAAAGCCGAGAATAAACTTAGAGAGGAGTTTTTGAAAAGAATGTTGAAGCGTTCACTTAAATATGGCGACAATATGTTGATCAAACCTAGTTCATGGAAAACTCGCTGGGTTGGGTATGGTAAAAGAGGCAATGGAATTATTGTTAAGTATAATGATATCCGAAAAAATACAGATTTTTTCCGCTTTCAAAAGTATACGAAACTTTTGGTGTACCTTAGAAGATAAACTTACTCCGCAGAATCCTCAGCACAGATTGAATGAAAGTGAAAATAAGAAAATAAGCTTTCTACTTGATATACCTTAATTTTATAATACTTATTTTTCAAAATTTATTTTAATAGCTAGCCATTTAATAGCCATTGGAAAAATAGGACGTATTTTGACTTTTTTTAATTCACCCATTTGCTCAATGTATATTGCGTAATTATTAGAAATCTTAAAATTGAATTGCGTCCAGGCCAACGGGTTTAATACTCCGCTCAGCAAAATATAATTTTAGACTCTCTTCCTTATTTCTTTTTATTTAGGAAACATATTAACTGGGAATCATCAGTTAATTGCTTGTTCATTGAGTGCTTGCCGCCAAGTCATGACCAATAATTCATCCGACCAAACTGGCTCATAGTAAAAGTACATCGATTATTTTGCTTGTTTTTCCAGATCAACTATTGAAGAATAATGAAAATATCTGAACAGGTTGCATTAAGCTGATAGGATATTGTGCTGGTGATTTTTTGTAAATATTTTTCACGGATAGAAAGCAAAATGAGAGGGATTCTTGGAAAACGCCGATCCCTATGCTAATATTTATTCTTTGGCGGTGGAAAGACATCTTATTCTATCTCTATTACGCGGCGTAGTGGATATGGTATCATAAATGCAACTCTTTTGAGGTTTCTTCGGTGGTTGATGCTTGTGGCTTATCTTTAAACTTCCTTGCAGAATACACGATGAAATGCTCTTCCCTTGGAGTCTGGGAAGAGATTTCCCCCTCCTCAATCTCTTCCTTTGATGCATATCCATATTGGCCTCTCCGCGGTGATCTCCCGTGAGGATCATTCGCCGAGGAATCCATTCCCGAGGTTTTACTCCAATACATCATCTTGTCATGGTGAAAATTTTTTTTGCTTCCTCATGATGGTCGAGCGAAGGTACCTAGCGATGAAATTCCTTTGGGTATTAGATTCATTCAGACTTCACCTCTATCATTTCTCCCGATACTCAAAAGTTAATAAGATTTAGTTGACAGTCTACTTTCAAATATGATTTTATTCTATCTGCATTTGATTGATTGCCTTATTCATATTTTTCACCAGCGCATGTCTTGCTGAAGGATACTCGGAGCACTCCAAGCCTATTGGCTGAGGGCAATTTTAAAAATTTAAATGTTTTTAATGAAAAATTGAGTCGGCGGAGAAAACCAGAGGTTTCATTAGAGCATGAATATCGTCTATATTAATGTATAAAAATCTAGTAGTGTCTGTATGTTTGTTACTCTTCTCCTCGAAAACTACTGAATTGATTGATCTAACCATAGCTTGACACTAGCGTATGTACTTACTTGAGCTAGGGCTTTATGAAAATGGCATCTGGATCCCTGGGCATTCGAAACTGGTACATATGGATTTTACTTCCATAGTAAAATCACTGCAAGCAGTGCAGAGGTTTCTTTTTTATATTTTTAAAATTACTTGCCATCATAATGTAGGGTTGAAAATGTCACTATCAGATTGAAGAAACGATTAAGAATTTAACTGTAGCAATCGATTTTGTTTAAAAATTATGCATTCAATTTTACTCCAATTACAACAATAGAATATTTTCTTGGCAATCCGAAGAATGGCTACAAACGCGAAATTTCGCCATTGTCACCTAAAGCTTTCATTAAATTAAATGACGAATAGTAGGAGCGTCTGAAGAAATTACAACTTTGCTGTTTCCACATGAGGTTTCATTTTTACCGACCATGGTTTCGTTACAGAGTAGCATTATCAAGGTCAAGGACCTTGATAATGTTACTCTGATATAACGAAACCATGGTCGGTAAAAATAAAACCTCATGTGGAAACAGCCAAGTTGTAATTTCTTCAGACGCTCCTACTGTGAAGGATTTCCACTAAGTCACGCCCGCTACCATTACATATATAAATGACGAATATTAACAAATTACAGTGAGATTTCAATGGGGGTATTTTGTACTCCAACCACTCAACGTGCCCTTAACGGCTTTTGCATTATATGTATCTGCATTTGGCATTTCATATCCATTCTTATAATTACGACCCGTCGGTATGCGTAGTATGTCGCTTACTTCATAGACTATTGTTCGCTGGCAGAGTTGTACAGCGTTTTCCACAGTAAAAGTTTAATGACAAAATGAAGGGAGCCACTCACGCCTGTCAAGGAAATGGAGTTTTACTTACAGAATTGTTGTTCTTGGTTACGCGCTGCTACCTATTCCATTGTTTATAGATATGTAGGTATTCAATGGGCGCTTCCGATTTATTGCGATGGCCAGTGGTAGAGGGCGATCGCCGCACCGTTGTGCTTTGGATATTGTAAATTGTCGAAAAATGGGAGGCGTGCAAGCATAGATGGACTATTCTGAGTGATGTTGAAGTGCGCGTCGACGAGTAAAACCTTAATCTAAAGGGAGGAACAAGAAATATACGAGTAGAAAAGGAGAAAATGAGATCAGTTGATTGAATCTGGGGTCGCGGAGCCAGTTTTTCATCTTACGCCGACAAAAAAGCTCTTATGACTTCTATAACCTCAAAAGGGAACGCCCTGATGTGTATGAGTATATCAGTGTTATTGCTCATTTAAGGTGTGCTACGACCTCTCGAGGTGTATTATGTACTTTGGAAACTAAACGGCCGAAGTAGAAATTAATGGCTTACCATCCTAAAATTTGTTTTAATCTCAACCGACCTTTACACAAGAATGGTTCAAGAAAGCAACCACCCAATAGTTTTCATCGAGACTTCATAACTATCTAGAGGAAGATTAAATATGATGGCTAAAATTAAAAAATATGAGACTAATACATTCCCAATTGATTGAATTATACGAGAATTCCATGAGAGGTCCTCATTAAGAGAATTGGTGGGCCTTAAAGTATTAATGAAAGATCTATAGAAACATTAAGAGATATCAACGTTTAGCGTTTAGTATTTTATACCTGCAAATTGAAATTAGGTGCAGCCAAAAGCTAAGTATGAGAACTGCCCCTATTGAGTAAACCTTGTTTAAATTGGACGCATGAAGAAAAAATGACGCCATTTTCTGAGACCAATTGGTCAACTAAAATCGTTTTCCAATTAGAAGCGGTATGAGAATTTCCGCAGTTGTACCATATTTTTTGCTCTAAAAAAAGAATGAAGAAGAAGCTCATGTGAACAAAAACTATCGGAAATGTTACGGTGCGGGAGAAATATGTAGGAGAAATTCTAGTAAGGTCTCGTTTAGGGTCCAAAGATTTAATCAGGGTCAGCGCAATTCTACAGGAACGACCTCTCAGCGGCGGTAAAATACCCTTTATTCCTCGCGTTAAACAGGTTAGATATGAATTTAACTTAATTTTATGATGTTCACTTTGAACCCATATGATAAAGAATCCATTTCTAGGTAAAAATCAGGCGCTGAAAAAAATAAATTAATTCCTTGCCTTCGAACTATTCTTTGGTATTTTGTGATAGAAAACTTTTTTAAAAGTAAAAAAGTTTTAACTTCTCTTGAAGTTAAAAAATGTTTGATTAACTTAGCCATGAGTCTCTAGCAGTTTACAGCTGTTTTTGAAAACCTTATACTTGATTTTTGTTTGCCGATTGACTTAGATGTTTTTCAGCTTTCGCCCAGGGCTGACGAGTAAATTCTCAAAATATCTTTTAGCAATGTAACTTTTATTTCTTTTCATGTCCAACACGAGAAGTTCAGCATACTTGGAGTGCTTATTACCTAGAATCCACCGGAAATGTCGGTGAAAATTAGATTAATGATTTCGGATACGATGTATAATTAAAACTTTTTTTGGAATATTTCAGAGAAATTGGATGGCATATTCAGAGAACAGTGATCGTTAATGTTATCTTACTCTGAAACTTACTTCGCTAAAATATGTACTTGGACTTAGCTCAATGGAGTTCAATTATCTGAGATCCGCTATTAAATTTTGTTTTACGAGGTCCATTATTAAAACCTGTAAAATAATTAAGGTTTTGCCTCGCTGGACGCAACTCCTGAATTACAAGCTGTAAAAATCAAAGAGGTGATATTTTAGGACATTATGAGCAAATTTCATTAGGGTATAATTTATTAAATACTCCCTTGCTGGGAGAAAAGTTTTGTAAAGCCAAAAGGCTCCATAAAAACAAAAAATACTTAATGGCTTACCTGTATGAAAAACGTCATAGGCTGCGCATGATGCTTAATGGATAGCCAGGTTATTTGAAAATGAAGGCTTTTATTTTATATCATGTTGAAGACCCTTTTTAATATAATATGAATGAAAAGATTTTATCTTTTTTTTAACTGTAGCCATATATTAGATGTTTCCTCTACCGCGTTATTTGTGATCATAGACACATTAAAGCGTTGCTCAAGGGTTATTATTTGCTAGAAAAAGAAACCACCAGAGAAAAGAGCTGGTCGCTAAATTATCCTGACGCTTATCATGGTAAGCTGCCGGTTCTTTTTATAACAAAACATCCATAAAACAGCAAAACTGTGGGCTTAAATTTTGACGGTGGCTTAAAAAATACCATAGAATCAAATGGCAGGAGAGAAAACCATTTTCTAATTTCGTTATTCAATAAACAAACTCGAACGATGAAAGGGAATAGAAATGCAATGAGGTGACATCATTGCATTGCTCTTTGACAAGGGAAGGTCAGTCAAAAAATTTGGTTTTTTATATTATTTTAATTGTGCCCGGTTAGGTGGGATTCCCAAGATATCTGCATCGGTCGCACTGCTGGATAAAAGTGTACAAAGACCCTGTAAAGTAGTGTTCATGAAAGAAAGTGTATATGAAAAAAATATTATGAAGTATCAAGCAAGTGAAAATTTGGGCGATTTTGGCTGATCTTTTAGGTCTTTGTGCGTCCTTTTTTTTGCTAAGAGAAATGTGGAATTTAACTGGCATCGCTAGGAAGACCGAGAGTATTTGAATGTTGAATGCTGAGAGGTTGCGCGTTATTAGTTGGTGTTTAGAGTCTAGATGTTAGAAGAGGCTAGAAGTTAAGCCTCAAAAATATCCCTTACTTTTTTTCCATGTCGTGGAAATAATATTAGCAGGCATTTGTAGGTATTTATGGTTCTTACTCTTGTGCAAATATCCAGCCAAGATTCATAAAAATGAGCCTCGTGTTCACTTACTTCACTTTATATTGCACGATAATCCTTCCGGTTCTCCTCATCAAAAATTACTTCTTGCCTCTGAGATAATGTTTATTTGAAATTCTTGACGGAAACTCGTCAGTGGTAGATGGAGCATTTTAGTAAAAGTTTCTAAGGGTGCAAAACTCAGAGTTTGCGAAAGAACTCTCCTCCCCAATGTACCACACAGCAATAAAACTTGGAAGCTAAATTATGAAGGGAGTGTGATTTGTTGGTTTCGTTGTCTAAGAACAGTTGGAGAATAGGGAAAGGCATACAGAAAGACTTGATAAAAAGGATGTAAGTCAAATGTGCAAATGGTAAATGAGTGAATGGTATGAGATGAAGGGGTTCACCGAAGAAATTAGGAAGGTTATGTGATGGAAGAGACATAATGGTAGAGACAGAAGCAAAGGAAGCATGCCATGGATCGGGGATCATGGAAAAAGTTATTTAATCAGTCCCAGGTGTCTGAGCCTAAAACAGTGAGTAATCTTCTTTTGACAGGGCCCGTTCCCCATAGGATTTGCGAGAAGAGGATGATACAATTTAACTCCTACGACTGGTTCTACGTGAAGTGGCCTTAAAACTCGAATTTTGAATGGGCTACTTCCTCCTCTCTGCTAATACGACCATTACGTGGTGCTTTTCTGTGTATTCCATTCATGGATTTTCAATGGTACTCCTGGTTGATGTCGATTGATATTGCTACCTAGGAAAATGTTTTTCGGGTAACAGGTATTGACAGCTAAACTATTTTTAAAAATAGCACAATATTATTAATGTGTAATTTCAAATTATTTTATATATATACAACCCCCTTATCCACTTAATGCTATATCGGTTCCAAATCTAAACAATATTTTCATAGAACTCCCAAGATTCGGAAGTATTTTTTTCAAGCTCTTTGTAGAATATATTCACATTAAAAATAATTGGTGTGACGTCGACTGGTGGTTGAGGTTATTAAGAAATCGCGAAAGGTTGGTGATAGAGATATTACAAATATGTTGCAATGACTCGAATTTCTAGTTATAGTGTTTTAGTAATGTCAAAGTTTATTTCTCTCTTTCCTTCCCTTCTCAAGCTCCGTCAATGAAATTTTAGCCACTTAATGGTGTAATCAGATTTGCTATCAATTTTAACGTTCTTTTGATCTAAAAACTATACCACCTATGTGAGATGGAATTTCACCCAACTGTACAGTCACTCTGGCGTTTAGCAAAGCAGAAAATGCTGCCCGTAATCGTTGATTTTATCCACCGGAACTCTAATTTAAAGGTTATAACTTTTGCCACGAAGTCGCTCTTATATCAGGTATCTATTTTTGGATTTGTATCTGTTAGGGGCGAAGAAATAGGTCACCGCTGGCGTCTAAATTATCGCTAATATGGCAAGGAATTCTGGCTCACCATCTGGTTCCTTTAAAGGGCGCTTCTGGCAGAGGAAATAAAACTGGAGTGGGTCGGTCGTGCAGGAAGATTGCTGAAGCGCGATGCCACCGAGAAAAAATTCCAGTCTATCTCTGGGATGTGATATCAGAGAATCCTTGGGTGGCATGTGAAGAGGTCAAGAAAACGCTGACAAATGATTTGGTTGATATTTCGAGATGTGATGCGAGAAGCGACGGGGCGGCGCTCAAGTGGTAGGTTTCGTGATATTCATTGTGAATAACCTTATTTCATGGCCTAAAAAAAGAAATTTGGTTAAATCGTTCTCTCGTTATTAACGGTGTTGTCGGGGTAACGGTCCTTCTTGCTTGTCCAAAGGTCGAGTTAGCAAACCCCGCCTAGGTGGTTTTTCATCGCTCCTGACATGGCTGTTTGTGTTCGGGTAAATTAATGTTCTTTTGGGTGAAAAGTGGGTGGAGCTGGACCAATGAAGGGATATATGAGAGTGGATATTATGCTTTAAGGTGAATAAACAAGTTATCCACCATAGAACTAAAAATGTCCACATGGCTATCTACATGCGGGACAATAGCAGCATTAGGTTATCCAAATATTTTTGGAACTTTAAAGGTCAGCTGAGAAATTATATAAGAATTAACAATTGGTAAATTGCTACAGGTAAATCATACCCAGGTAGAAAATATGCATAAAGCCTCCCCACGAATTGAAAATTTTCAAAGAAGCTGAAAGGATGGGCAGTAAATTTTTCCCTAGATTTGTGAGCAGGACACTAAAGCGTGTGTTAAAAATTTGTCTAACTTGTAGTTTTTTCTTGCCATCCTTGTATGAGAGACTGGATGATGTCATTGCATAATTGAAGAAAAACGTGTTTTTCAACTCACTACCCTGTCTCTGTGGTTTAACTGGTACTTTTTGATTGGCCTTGTTACTTCTCATAAAAAAAAGGATTTCTGTTTTATGGAATCTCGGGAATAATTATAATTACTATTATTATTGCATGTTATGTGGACCCATCCGCGAAGAAATGTCTTTGAGGAGGAATAAGCTGGGTTCGGGAGATGGTTCCCGTGTTCGTTATTAATTGATATCGATACGTTTTAAGCCGTTTCGGGGATCATGACCATATTACCTAAAACGGGTACGCAACCGTCGTCATCAATGAACAACCAACGTGGAAAGCAACCGAAAGCCGTTCTTCATCAAGTGAGTTATTTTGGTTCACGGAATAAGGGTCCAGAGATTAACGTTCTGGGCGAGGATGGCTCTAATGTAACTTGTACAAGCTGTTCAGAATATGACTTCAAGTTCCGAGTATTGTGGTCATGCAGCTAAAGGAATTTAAGCGCTGTCCGAATCGTTTCGGAATACACATATGATTTGGCACAGGATCACGTCCATTGGTGTAATGATATACACCTAAGGAATGAAATATGCTATGAAACTAGTCATTTGACTTAACTGGGACCCGAACCTTGGCTGCCAATTGCTAGTAAGGAGTATTAGCTAGTTACACCATCAATTCATCGGAATTGAAATCCGTATGAAACTTATATGGCTTGGTGATGTAACGAGCAGGCAAAACTGAACACAACATGGAAATACGAATTCAAATCCCAGTTCAGTCAAATGATTATTTTCATAACAAACTTTCTCTCTGTTGCGTGCTACCCATATTCTTTGCTAAAGATAACTGAAGTGCAAAACAGCCTCTATGATAATTGCATCTTCTGACCCAAGCCTTGAAACCATTTCCCTCGATTTAGCGCTAAGTGCTTACTTTAGGTGACATGCGATATCGAGGAGCTGAGTTCGGATCCCGGGGTAACAGAATCATTTCACCTTGACTAAATTGTTGTATTTTTGGAACTATAAGCCGGTGATTCTACTCAAGGAACTGGAACGGTATTTTACACAATTTTTATTCAATATTCACCTGTGTGCATAGACGTGGCTTTACTTTGTTGCAGACCTTACGAATTTGAGTACCCACCGCTAAACCTATCAAGTAACCTCATTCCTTCAAAGGATTCGAGTCTTGAAGAGAAAGAGGTTGCCATGATCTCTTAAATAGCTCTATAATTCCGCGTCAGATTATAGGATTGGGGCATAATCTCCTTTTTTTCTGGAAGGGTCATAGTTATTTATAAATGCTCGATAGATTTTTTAGTGTATGAGAAGAGTTGCACCGTATACAGTATGGATAGAAGGCACCTAATCTAAATCATATTAATCTTAAATCATGGACGAATCCCTAAAGAACGCAACCTCGTGAATTCTTTGTTCCTATTTGTAACGAGACACGCTATAAGAATGACCTAGGAGTTTTTCTACGGTTTTACTGTTAACAAAGTAACCCTATCTCGCCTGAGCAAAACCCTTCTCTCAATAATCGATTGCTTAACGCATTATCGATCTCTAGCGAAATATTCTACCCTATAAAATGACAAAATTAATCTCCTAGCGCGGAATGGAAAAAGAGGCCGCGCGGAGAAGGCAGAAAGGCGTTGAGTGGGATACAATTACGGTCGAGGGTCGAGGATGCGTAAGCGCCACCTGGGTCCTCATTCTCCGACCCCAGTCTAGCACTCCGGGCTGCGCTTCCATGGATGCCTCTGGATGGAAGTCATTTCGGATTTCGCTCCGTCTGCTCTCGTCTGCGATATCCTTGGGAGACGAGGATTGAGGCGAGAGAAAGGAGTGGATATCCGAGGCGATAGGTATTAGGTTCGTCGTCGTCGAGAATGCTTTCACGGCGTGAAACATTTGCAGGGAGAAAGTCGAAGACGAAGGGAGAAAGAAGGAAAAGTGGCGAAAGGAGGGAGTTGGTTGAATATTTTATTTTCGCCAGAAAGCGTTTCTTTTGAAATAAACGAGGTGAGAGCTGACTCTGTCTCTAGACTTTCATAGGAGAATACTTTTATGTTGTAAAAGCATCCTCTTCCATGTTTGTAGTCAGAGTAGCCTTGTAGAACGATATGAAATATTTGCGGAGTCTCTTTACACTCTTTATTCTGCTGAAAAGTGACTCCCTAATGCTCAAAGTTTCAAGGCAAAAGCTGGTGATACTCTTCTGAGGTAAAAAATGTATGGCCACTTCATTGCTAAGAAATGCGTTCAAACCTTTGTAGGTGTACAACAACTAAACAGTTATCCCGCGGACTTGCGAACGAAAAACGCAGTACTCTTGAAAGTAAAGTCCTTGCATATGAACTTACCAACTGTTTCCAGATTATTATGCTGGCGGAATTCATTATTTACTTGGGCTATTCTCCATACTGCAACTTTCTTCCTTGTTCCATCCCTGGCAATCCTGTCTTCCAAAGAGCACAATTATTCCAATTTCGCTAGATTTTACAGCCCAAGTTTGACGGTGGCTATGTATTTATTATTTCTTCCAGAAACTATGTTCTATTTATATGTTATATGGTTTTCTTTACAGTAATCTAAAAGTTTCTTCAGATTTTTGTCAATAGAGTACAGCATTCTTGCCAGATGTTTCTGCCCGAATTGCTATGTCATCAGCAAAGGGTAACATGTTGATTTGTTCTTCATACAATAGTATTCCTATTTTTAATTAATTTTTATTTTATTTTTCTTATTCTTTAATGTTGGTTACGGCCTTAGAATAAACCATCTTTATTTAAATTGAGTCATTGAGGGTACTGGCGTAATATTCGTCGTGTCACGTATCGGATATCTAAGCTATGTGAAAAGGTATCTAACTAGTTTCTCTTGAGACTGAAGGCAGTAGGGTATTGGAAAAAGATAGAGCGGGAGGAAGATGAATAGAAAAAAGATGAAGAGAATCAGAGGATAATCTTCTAACACTGCTTTCTTATGAAGCGAACAAGGAGTAGTTTCGCAACTAATTCACTGAAACTTATACACAAAAGAAAATGCTTGCCGAAAATACTATCATCACATCTGTAGGTTTCCAGGTTTTGTGATTTAATATTTTTGCAGTGGTGTGAACTATTTAATAATACAAGTATATGTATGTGTACTTTGACTGAATTGTGGGAATCCCACAATTCAGTACTATGATTGTGGGAATCCCACAATTCAGTTCTATGATTGAGTAATATGAGCTTTGCTTCAATTGTACATTTAATTAATTAAAAATTGCCTTATTAAGTACAAGAAACAGTTAAACTTATTAAATACAAGAAAGCTTCCAAACCTTCCTCATAACGAAAAGTGGAGAAACGTAAGGACGCTAGACAATTAACTTAATATAGGTGCATTGCAAACGACAATATTTGAAGTAGAGTAAGATGATGCACTGGCCCGGCGGAAAAGAGTATTCAAAACTGCCTTTCATCGAGCCGGCTGATAGTAGCTGTATCCATTCAAATGGGATTAGTGTGATCACCTTGCGGTAAACACGAAGACCCAGGGTGTCGTCGGCCTTCCATTGGTTGAGGATGTCGAGAAATGGTGGTTAGCCATTGTCTTCTAATTCCATAGTGAAAATACTTCTGGGATGCTTGCCATTTATGTGCGTCAAGAACTACTCTAGATTGTCTGCGTTATGAGACCAAACCACAAAGGTGTGGTCGGCATACAGGAAGATATATTTCGGGCGAAGAGAAGCCGAATTCAGCGCCTTCTCCTCATCGTCATCCATATAATTGTAGACAATGTCTGGGGGAAGAGTGGATCCCATTGGCTCTCTTTCTTTCCTCTCAAATTAATTTCTATCAAACCGAAAGTAAGTTGAGATTAGGATATGTTGAAATTACTTTAGTATGGCGGTGTCAAACTTGTCCAAGAGGCGCAATGTGTCCGCTAATGGCACTTGGGTGAACAACGAAACGATGCCCAGGCTCTCCAACCGGCCATCATCATCTAGAATAATCCCTTTCAATGCCTGCTCAAAATCTGTCAAGTTTCTAATGTGATGTGGACCTAAGCCCACGAATTCAGATAGGAGGATGAAAAGGTTCCTGGCTAAGTTGTAGGTGGGTCAAGCTATTGAACTGACAATAGGTATGAGCGGAGTGTCGGTCTTGTGCATTTTAGGTAAGCCGTATAGTCGTGGTGGTGCAGGTGCCTCAGGTTTCCGCTTACTAGATATTCTGGCAGGGAGGCCCGTTGCCCTATTCAGACCTATAGTTTTCCTAGTGATGGCAATGGCGGATAGGTTATTGATCCCAGCTGGAAATTAACCCGACGTGAGAATGGAATTCCATCATGTGAAATGAATTGATTCTCTACTCGACTCTCAAAGTTGCTGCTTCTCTTTTGAATGCTCGAGTGTATTTTGGCGTAGTAAATTCTAATTTATATAAACAGACAGGCCTGAAAATGATACGTCTTCGTGTAATTCCATCTTCCTTTCAAGGATGAAAATTTGAATTGCATTGAAAAATGGGATGTCATCCAAATGTTGCCAGTCCACAAATAATAGGATACTTTTTGCCCACTTAAATTTTTGGATTGGACTCCAGTTCATTCGCACCAAATTCCACAGCGGATGCCACTCATTTTTTTCTTTGTTTGTTGTGAAAAATTTAAGTAGTACATACTCAGGAGATGTTTAAAAACAAACAAAATTAAGACCATTTCTTGTACTCATCATCGAATTTTGTGCTTTATTCGAAAGTATGAAAAATTCATTTAAACTCGGTCCTTTTTTGGAAAGCGTCCTTTTAGCAATGCTGTCGTTGAAGAAAATGGGGAAAAAAGCAAATAAATGGAGAATTCGATTTTATCGCCTGCAGTGTTTATTTATTAATAAGAAATAGATGAGAAAGAATAATCCTCAAAAATCAGAATTCTTTAAGTACGACACTGTCGAGTAGTATCAAAGTAATTTTTTTCCTTAGAAGGATTGGTGCAGGATCGAGCGAGGCAAGGGCGTTCTTTCTTTAACCTTCGGCAGTTAGACAGACTAACTCAAGTGATTTTTTGTGATTTTTTTGAAAGAAATCTTTCCCTCTCAAGGGCGGGACCGGATTAGTCTCGTAGAAGGTGTATGGGAAGTGTGTGGCTGACTTATGGACTTTGTGTGTGTGTGTGTGGCCTTTGAAGGGCAGGCGACGTCCATGAAAAGGGTGGCGAGGGTTCTTCCCTTGGTGAGCTCTCTTGCGCATACATATTTCCTCTCGGTTTGAAGTTTTGAATTCAAAACTTCTCCCGGTCCCCAAGGACATCCCTACCTTACGTCGCGGGCTTACTTCACTATTCCCCTTTCAGTCTACCTAGTGGAATCAACCTCGGTCACCGATGCTGTGATCCGTGCCACCTTTGCGGGCGGCTCGCCTTCCTTTATCCCATTCCTCCTGATGCCCCGACCCGGCTTCATAGATTTCTCATCGACCTCATCTGCACCCGGCTGACGCGACGTTGGCTCCGACTCTTGTGGATAGAATAGTACGTAATCCTACCTTCAGTGATGGGGAACGGGTCTCAGGCTAGAATACGTGTGCTGAAAGACCATGGGCGGTCGATGTGGACCTCGGGTTGTTTACTGTATCTAGATGGAGTAAACAAAGCTATACTTTTGAAAAATTTGACAGTGGTAGAATTTCCTTGCAGAGCCTCGAGCTCGAGTTTTTCTCAGAACCTTTCAAATTGCCATATTCTGCTTGTTCAGTTGGTGCAATGCTAATGTATTTTTTAGAATTTTTTGTTGGGCAAACCTCTTAGCCCTTAGTAAGTTGTATATATATTCGTTTCTCTCGATTAAAAAAATGCTTTGGAAATTTTAATCATACTAGTGACAACTCTGTGCCTTTCAAAGGTAGCGTTCTCGCATTAAGTGACTGACAGTCATGGTTTTCATTTGCCCAGTTACTTGGTAAACTTCAGTTAAGTAAAAATGAACGTCGGATTTGAAATAAATTTTGAAATTCCCCAACACTGTGGGAACTTTTTGGAAATAAATCGACTGAGTCCAAGAGCTTTTCCCTTTTATATTTACTCATTTATTATAGAAAGAAAATAAATAGTTCAAATCCATGAAAAAACTGTGCTTTCGAATAACACAGGTAATCAGTTATTCCTATTTTGTTCACTACATCATTTCCTGCTTTAAAAAATGTACCATCTGATGCTCAAAAGAAGATATATCTCGAATTTAATTACGATTTTGATTCAATACTTATCCAGCTCAGTTATAAAACTCGCGAGTGGCTATGATTGTATTACCTTTCACCCATCTCTTTGCCTCTCTACTCTCCCTTTCAAATCCTTTTAGGCTTATTATTTCTCCTAGAGTTTAGCCAAGGATTAGAATGGCCTTTGTTGTGGGTTGGTTATGCTTGCAGATTTAATGAAACGCAATTTATTGTTATATATTTTAGATGTTACTATGAAACATCAAAAAATCTTTTCCGTTCCTAATTAATAATTTTATTTCAAGCAACTGACAGATTAGTCAACCTATTACAATAATGATTTTTGGCTATGCAATGCCTTTATGTTCTTAGTAATATATTATGAGTAAGGACATGTTTTATGCTCGTGATGTTTTATTTATTTACGCCATAGTGTTGAATTCAACTATTTTTGTGTGCTATCGAAATTGGTCATAGTTTTCCAAAAAATATCCCCAGTGGGAGGAATGTTTGTAAAGTTAAGTATTTTGATTTCGTTTCTGTGAAATATAGCCTTTAATAAGTTTTCTTCATCGTCGTGAAAGATAAGGCGGATGTTGTGAATGCATATGAATGCATGGACCTCTCATTGAATGATTTAGTGTGTGCTTTCATAACTCACTTTTAATTTCATATCTGCCTTTTCGGATCGTGTCGATAAAATTCGTTTCAAGTTATCCTCATGGCTTGGTTTCAAAATATCCTCAATTGGCTGAAGGCAAATGCTGGCAAAAAATTGCATCTCATTATCACATTTTATCTGCTATTTTAGTGTCTTTCTGATAAATATGAATGGATATTTTTAAAGGATTAATGGCGGGGTAAGATACATTAAAGTGTCTCCTTCATTGATCAATGTCTCAATTTATATGCAAAAATTGGCAATTTGGATGGCTAAAGTACAATTCGTGACAAGTACAATTCAATTTGTGACTTCTTTATTTTTTAGAGAAGCATCAAAGGTATTGGTGCCATTATAGTAATACCTGACAGTACAAGTGTGGAGAATATGACAGCTGATTTGACTATACTTTGATGGGCCCGGAAATTGTAATGATAGATTCGGGAGTTAATTCTGATGTCTCTAATTTTAGAAAATACACCCGAAAATTAACTTTATAATGTACGATACGAAATCCACGTTCCGATACCTTGTTCAGACACGCAAAAATTAGAGAACAGATAGTCATACCCCGGCATGAAATATGAAATAGCAAGGAACATCGTCAGATATCATCCTACATTTCATACCAATGCTGCTCTTCTGATAATTGTTTTTCACCCCTGGCAGTTTCATTGTATTGATTTTGGTTTGATTGAACGTCCTTCAAATGTAGTTTTGTTTTATTGGAAATCGTATGATATGATGCTGATTTTCTTTGCCAAGACCGCCATTAGAAAGAAGCTCGTCGATATTGAATACCAATGCCTGTCATTTCGCAGTGCTTGTTCCAGAATAAATATTGCTTCGTTTACTATAAATCAGAAACTGACGCAATGGAACAGCTTGTGAATGCGGGGTGAAGCGTGAAAGTTACTCTTTGACAATGATTGTTCTCTTCCGAAATATTCACTGGAAAATGGTGATTTTAGTAGCTATGCAGAAGTGTGCAGACTTGTCTCCTCATATGCACATTACCCTGCAATATGAAATTTGTATGTGTTACTGGAAGTCTGAGACACTATTTTATGGAAATGCCGGTAAATAGAAAAGGCTTGCCAGTTTTGGTCACTTTGTACCTTTATATATTTGGCTATTTGGAATTTTTGGACTTTTTTTTTAAAAAAGGGCAAACTTATTTAATATACCAATAATTCTCTCTACTTCCATGATTTTAATATCTTTTCTGAGTATGAGACATACTTTATTTAGGATAAATCCTTAACGAGACTCATCAATTGTGCTTTCCAAACATCAGTCATATGGTTCCATAGAGTTAAGGCCTACCCGGTTGTGTCTCTCGAGTAGGATTGTGTCCCCTCTAGCTTTCGGTCTTCCCGCCCTGGGAAAGGTCTTTTGGAGTGTGAGAGAAAGAGGAAGACATGTCGACTAAGGAAACAATTCAATCTGACGTTAAGTGGATTTCGTCTACTTTCTACAACATTTTGTATTTATCGTCTGAGGAAGCCATGGAGCCGACTCAAAGGCGGAGAATAAAGGGTCCAGAAACGATGGTTGGCACTAAGTGCAAGAGAGATGTATATTTAGAAAATGGAGCTCTAAGTGGATGTAACTTGTCGGGTCAATTAAGTGAGAGTGAGAGCGATCCCTTATAAGAGATTAACTCATTCCGGCGTATTGCTTTTTAGTCGCGTTTCCCTTTAAGAAACCAACTAGCGGCTACTACATTCAAGAGAGAACTAACGTTTTCTGATGGGCTGTTTCAATAAATGGTATGTAGCGTGCACTTCTCCCATCACGGAGTCTTCTTGAAAGTTTTTTGTAAACACAGTGGCAGTCATATTTAATGCCAGTCCAAGGCCTGGGGATGGTTAAGATTTCAGTTCCATATTCCGGATATCACTGGTCTTCACGATTCACTGACCGTTTGGACTTGGCCACGGTTGACGTTAAAATAATGAAAACAATTCTCAATTGCCTCCCTGATTGCGGGGATTTTGAAATAACTCTCACCGGCGAAGATTTTATTTTTTTTTAGATTAAATTTTTCCGCCTCTGCACATACGGTAAGGTCACTCTGGGGTCTCTTGATGCAATATGATAAAATCCCAACAGGGAGTTGGAGCCTAAAATGTCAATAAAAGGAAGGCTCGCAAATTTTAATTATTCTTTAAAATTGAGAACTAACACCCTTCACTTTTGTAAGTTTTTTCCTGGTGCAGGAAAGATTTGTGGCGAGATTGAATGATTTTTTAGCATTTATTTTTTCAAATCCGGCTATCGGAGGAAATTGCCAACAATACCGGTATTTTTGGCAAGTGAGGATATTTTTTTATCTTCTTCGCTTGTTTAAGTTTCGGTAGAAATGGTTGAAGAACATATATTTAATTGACATTTATGTATGGGATGACTTAATGAGTTTCTTTCTCATCATAATGAAGGCAAAATCCATTTTTGTTACTGATTTTTATTTAATTACGACTCGTGTTTCGAGACGATTGGGGACGAAACGAAACTCGCTCTCTACAGAAAAAATTCTGGGGAAAACCAAAGTATTTTAGACTGGTTGTCACTTTCTTAGAGATGGAAGTCGAAAGTAAGAACATGAGTTTGCGAGAATATTCTCTCTCTAAGCTCAGTGTAAGTTTAATAAATGCGGTGTGGCCAACTTTATTGCCCGCGTTTTTTATTTCTTTGAACAATACTATCTTGATTTAAGATTTCTTTAAGAGCTTGTTGTACCCCTGTGTGTCTTTATATCATGACGTGGAATGAATTTAATGTGTTGAAGATTGTAAACGTAATTTTATACCCGGATTAGTGATGATGACTGAGCCGGATACACTGTGATGAAATTCTGCAGATAATGTTTAATCTATTTATTCATTCATTTATTATTGTTTCACTACAAATGAGGAAAATAATTTAGCGGAAATGTATACTATTATAAGTATTGAAGGAGAATTTATAGATTATATTGATGTTATATATTTATTTTTTCTACTGTGCGTACTGTGTGTGTATAGCGAAAAGTAGTAATGGTGATACTCTTTGAACTTGAGGTTTATTGAGTTGCGAGTAATTAGATCTTGGGAATTGGATTTGCTTGGTACTATATTTATAAATAAAGTATATGAATGATATAATGTGTGAATGTATGGCAGATAGATGAACCGTTAATTAATATTTCTATTCATCAATTATATATTTGAGTTTGTCTCATTCTGAGATATGTTGGGAAATTTCATTGGAATATTTTCAGATTTGCCATATTTAAATATCCCTTGGCGCGAGTTTATAATTAGACACTTTCTTCTTTATATTACTCTTTTCTGCATTAAAAAGAGTATTTTATCCTAGGGAAAAATTTTACTGAAAATTTTCATGAAATAACTTACCATTGTTACTTGCTTAAAAACCTTTAGACGAAAAATTATTTCTGAGTGTAAAACTTCATGAGAAAACAATGTAAGCGAAATACAAAGCAGATGAAAATTCCAATTCCTGTTCCCTTTCGCCTTATTATGACAGGATATTTGATTTTACCTATCACCCAAACATTGTCCTGTGACGTAATATATTGATGTAGATGAATACCACTTTGGTGGCCCGAAATAAACCGCCCTCGTTAACAGGGAGTCTAAGAGATGGCACATATCGATTCACGCGAAGCAACACTTCGTACTTTAGCTGTAGACAAGGTTGGATGCGGCACGACTTCAAGTGAGCATTCAACCATCTGACAAGCTCACGCATAGTTTCGGAGGTGCAGGAGAATGGATGGAGACAAAGGAGGAATAGGTGAGCGTTGGTATGAGAGGGGCTCGTAATGGGAATTGTCTGAAGTGGAAGGATGTGCGCCGGGAGGAAGGGTTGGTGGTGTCGGTCGGGATCGAAGGAGAATTACTTATGTGCGCGGCGGGCAGATTGAAGGCAGAAGGGCAAAAGGAATGGGTAGGTAGGATACGTAGTGATGTTAGTGCGTCTAATGGATGTGTGGTCCGGATCGTCTTAGGTTTAACGGCGGGACGGTGTCAGTTCTTGGAATTGGCGGAAGTGAGCCTCAAAAACTTTTACGTCGAAGTAAAAAGGTGGGAAAAGATACAATTTCCAACGTCATAGTATATTATTAAAAAGGACAGAATTTTATTTGTGAACCATTCAAAAATAGTTGATTTCATATCTGTAGACATGCCTGAGATAATCGTTGAAATTGAAGAGAGCATATAACATTTTCTGCCTACGCACGACCTGTAGAAGAAAAATATATTCTCAGTTTGACTTGGTCAACATTAGAAGCGTTAATGACGCTAGCAATAAGAAGAAATTGAAAAAATATATCTAAATTGGACGCACAATAAACGTTAAATGGGAATGTAAAGACTCTATTTCACAATTCGAAATCCACACAATAACATTCGTCTAGTTTCTGGCCTTACTACTCGTTGTTCTCCTGACTGCCTTGTGGTGTGAATCTAGAGTTCGGGAGAACGTCCGAGGTTCTGAATTGCACTGGGACGAGTGCTACATGCCCGGTGTGGAATCAACCCGTGACATGCACCGTAGTGCACGGTACTTCGGAGGCGTATGTCTTAAATCTGTAATGGGAAGAAGTGACACTGAGACTCCGAGCCGCAATGACTTTTGTATGAAGGGAAAAAGGGACAAATTAATCTCCTGATATATGATTTTCAACGTCATTAGTTTAACTTTAAGTGCGCTCTGACCATTTAAGGAAAAAACATTATTTCATATATGTAAAAATGCCTGTAAATATTTATAATGTGAAAGAGCAGAGCGTACGTACGACCCAGTAGAGCGGAAATGTTTTGAGATGCGCTGAACCAATATATCTTCTCTGTTTGACAAGTTCAATATTAGAAGCGTTATATACTTTAACAGTAAAAGCGCAACAAAATTATAAACCTATTTAAACTCTAGGTTACATATATTAAAAATATTTAGAAGTTTTACTATCATATGTGTAAAATTGAAACGGCACTTCCGTCTTCCGCCAGTCTGTAATTTAAGCATTTATCGGTGACCTTGTATTTGCAGCAACGGAAAATTTCGCAGCAACATAAGCAGAAATAAACATTTCGCAGCAACAGAAAATGTTTGCCGAAGGGTGCCAGGTTATAAGTCTGCAGGAATGGAAATTTTTCAGAGCTATTTCCCAGTATTTTCTTTGTCTTATCTTCATTTTTTTTTTTTACCTTTAAAATATATGTTGCCCGGCAGCCAGCATTGTTATTGTTTGCGATATCACTGGGGAAATCTCAGTTTCATATGTGATCGAATACAACAAACTGGAAGAAGTTACTAATCTGGGATTTTTTATCCGTGAAAGGCAGGGCTTTTGAAACTCTGTGACTATTCACCAGCTAGTTTCCCAGTGATTTCAATAATGAGAAAGAGACGAGCGTCCTGCTTTTTTTTTAACTCAGATCGTTCCTTGTCTGATGTGGCGTGGGCACTCTTGTCTCCTCCCTGGCGGGCGAGTAAAAAAAGTGATACGAAATGTTTCAACTTTTTTAATGAGCTGAAAAAGTCTAAGGGAAAGCTTCAGAATTACGAAACATGGATGCCTAAAGAACGGTAGTCATCACTCGTTTACTCGAAAAACTGAGTAGACAACCAATGGAAACGTGAAGTTTTAATGTCAGCAAAATCAACATTGTTCGGTATTACTTGTGAAAACCATTGATTTATTAAAGAGCAACACGCACTAGTCCTCGTAGATTCCAGAGACAAATTTATAATCGTGTGCAACCCTTGCCCATCAATATGTGCGATATACGGCAGTGCTTCACGGTATGATTAACTATGACGCATGTGTACCTGACGATACTACTGTCGGCTATGTAAGCTACATATATTTTATGAAATTGTTCAGCGGAACTTTATATACTATTTAATGTGATGGAAAGTATGGTGACAAATCCAACTTTCAGCAGTGATATCCATTGCTTCATTTAACTCGAGATATTTATGATACCTGGTCCTGTACCGAAATCTATCGCTGTCACCAGTTGTCCAGCATTAGCCGAAATGTCATCAAAATACCGAAAGAAATTAATTTTTTTCATCGTATTTATTTCTTTTTTTAATCGTGACCTAATATTCATATTCATTCTTTCGTGGTTTGATCGTTGAGTAGAAACAGGTTTCCCATCAAAAATACCGCTTGCATAACATACGCCTATGACCTCGCGTGTCGATCCGATTTGCATCGGAAGGGACAATACTCGCATACTCCGGTTGAATCATCGGATAGCCGTCGTCATTTTACTACGTTTCTCAAGACTTTCAAATTTCTTCGATCTCGTCTCCGTTATTCCCGGAAATGTGGGTGAGGGTCCGTTTTGGATCTCAGCCCGCTCGCTTTTAGTCTCGTTGTGTCCTCTCACTCTAAAGCCTTCACACTCAACTACCGTCACCAGAGGGAGAGGAATGGTGAGGTAAACCTCTACAAGCAAAGTAACATGTAGTGCCGAAGCTAAGTTTTCTGTCCATTATTAGAATGCATTGCCTTCGTATGCGAAGGGAACATTTTATCTGCGCTTGCAAAACTTGAATGTAGACTGGCCAGTTCTGCATGCAGACCACTTATTGAAATAAATTTGGGGGCGCGACAGTCATTTCTTCGGTACAAAAATTTGTGGAGTATATATCTGCAAACGTGTAAATCAGTGAAGGTATGGTATTTTTATTTAGGTTTGTTTCTCTAAACAATGCAACAATATAGACTCATTTCCTTAAAATGCGTAAAAATACAAGGGTGAATTGCAACGGCGTGTTATTCCTTAATGTTTAATTTTAGAGAATTATTTATTTACTATACATGTAGACCGCATACGGCAAGTTATAGCTTATCATTCTCTATTATCTTATCATTCATTATTATCCTCTACAGTAACTATAACAGGGAAAGAGAATATATTGCTCATCAACCATAGATGGAGATAATTTGCGGACTTAAAATTTGCGCTGATGTTCGAAAAAATGTGTATTGCAATTTATTCCTCTTTCAACTACTATTTTATCCTTCTGCGTGAATGGTATACCAGAGCTCTTTGCCACAGGTAGAACCTGCAGCATGGAATGTAGCTTCTCCGTCAACTTGAAGACATAATAATCGTTGTAATACATCCATAACACAGCAGAACAGAAGTAATGGGTTAATGATATTTTACTGTGGAACATTATCACTCTCGTTGTCTCAACGATACAATCCTTTTGAACGTGAATTTCAGCAGCTCATTATGTGAATTTTAATCATTATTCTGAGGAATCTGGAGTCTGCAGTGGCTTATGAATCTCGAGAACCCGGGTTTCAATGACAGTATGGTTAGGAATTTTTTAAAGGAATATGCTCACTACTTTGTTGCTGTGCAGATAGCACTTTTGGAGCGCTCCGTCCGTTGAATAGGACGTTATATTCATGTCTTCGTTGGTTTTCAATAAAAGTTTTGTATTAAATTTTCATATTTTGGTAAAATGTAGTTATGAACTGGCCAGTTATATCTCCGTAGTTCCTCCATTTACCAGGCAATCTTTCCCTCACTTATCCACCTTTCTTCAAGGACGAGAATGTTCGTAACTGTCGGTAGCTCTCTAAAATAGATCATCAATGAAAGGAACATTAAACCTCTTGCCCCCTGAAAATGGCCAACCATTACGTTAATTTTTCCGCTTACTTTTTTTGGAAAGAGCATGATTTTCTTTTTTCAACTAGCTATCCACTTGAGACTTAATGGAGAAATTATAAACTTTTCTCAATTCAATGTGGTCTTTATTGAAATGGTACTACAACAAATTATTATATAGATAAAAAATAAATCACACTTGCCAATCATTCACATGGAGACCAGAGACGTCATGAATTTATAAGTACAGATTTGGAAAAAGTTACACAAAAAATATTGGCAGGTAATATAAGGCATTGATCAAATAAGCTCAATAGCGAAATTAATTCAGAAATAGCTATTTCTTCAATTATAAATTTATTCTCGACTTGCTAAATTTTAGGGGCGAGAAAACTTTACACTATGTTAACTAAATAGCGAAGGCAACCCTTAGATATGGTGGAAAACGTGATAATATGATTTTGAAATGGATTTGCTTTAACTAAGCTAGCATTGAAAGGGCGAAAGAAAATAGATTCAAATTATATTTCCCTCTTGTTTGTTGTTCGTGGTTGAGGGTATACTTGAGTAGCTTAAATACTTCCTAACAAGAACGACATAAGGAACTTCATTCAAAGTCCGAAGAGTCAAATTATTAATGTTTAAAAGATTGGTTGACTTAGAGATCTGATATAAGCTCTGGTGATGGATTTTACTACTACAAATGGTTCGAATTTTTTTGACATGACTCACCTATCCTCAGGCCAGAATTTTATCCGAAGTGTCCCTGATATTAAGGAGCTAGTTGCTCGCTGCTTAGCGATGCTTTTCGTGCTCGAAAGCGAAGAATGTTTTCGCATCAGACCCTCGCTGTACTTTGAGACTATCAGACACCTGGTCTCACGAAGACCGATAAAGTTGCGGAATTTATGAGAATGGTCTGTAATTTTCGGTGTTTTATAAAAACTTATTAGTTTTGTTAAGTGATTAAAGGCGTTTTTCGTGTGTTGGTCGAAGCGAACGAAAAGTTTCTGATTAGCAGTTATCAAGATAAAAAGTTTTTTTCCTGATGGAAAGGATGATGTCTTCCTCTCCGTCTATACATATATATATATATATATATATATATATACACACGTGTTCATCGCCGCATGGCTGACTCCAATCCATCAACGTATATATATATATATATATATATATATATATAAATGCACTTAGGATCACTTAAGTGACGAATATATAAAAGTTTGCCAGAGGAAGGCAGACGACAAACACAGAAAACAAAAAAATGATGAACACACTTACAAAGTTTCTTGATATTTCGGTGCCACTAGCACCTTGGTCGCAAGAGCGAAGACTTCGCTCTTGCGACCGCTCTTCGCTATATATATATATATATATATATATATATATATATATATATATATATATATATATATATATATATATATATATATATATATATATATATATATATATATATATATATATATATCAAGGAGCCATGTTATGAAATAATTATTGACAGTTAATTATCCTATACTCTGTGTCGTTATTTAAACCTTATGTTTCTCAGGAGCGTCCATTATTTACTTATAGCTTGTGCTCGTAACGTGCTTGTCTTGTCTATGTACACGAATTAGTAAATACATGTTTTCATTTATCGTGGCAGTGCTTTTTACCTCTTTTGCATAGTGTGAAAGAGTGATTAAAACATCGAGGTTCCGAGTGATGTGGCATTTTTTCAAGAGCAATCTAATTGTATTGCTGTGGATATTTTTCTTTCCGATACGTGTGGTCCTGTGTCCAATGGTTTTTAGCAGCTTTGACCGAAAGTGATCGCTCCATTCAAGAGTTTAGCCATTCACAACACCTCTGAAACTATGCATAGTCGGAAGATTATTTACGGACCTTCGAGAGAATAATTTTATTTTAAACTGCAGGTAAGTAACAGTTATTTGAGCATATATACATAATATAGAGGTAAAAATCTTATTACACTATTCGTGCATTGTACGGTGATGCTTGCATAGCCTTTTTTGTGGCAAAAATATATGTTATAACTTTTCTCGTTGTTGTAACTTCTCTCATTGTTGTATCTCAAAGTTTTTCCTATGTCTCTGGAACTTTTTTCTCGATATTATACACATTGCTGTATTCATTTTTGAAATAATGTCATAGTAGTTATTTAGTGAAGTCGCCGACCACGAGCGGCATTTGTAGCACAAAAAAGGATTATTTTATCATTTAAACATAATTTTTGCATTTGAAGGGCGACGAAAGTGAAGCTCGGAGTGGTATCAGCTAATTATCAAACAAAAGTAACTTTATTTATAAGTCTTCTGCAGTTGCACGGGTCTCTCGATGAACAGAGAGCTATCATTTTACGCTTTTCCTTGAAAGAACGGCAATGCTGGAAAAATATCTCACCTTCCTGCGGATTCCGTAGCTAGGCCTTGTGCATGTGAGGCAATGCGTCGCTCTTATATTAAAGTCGTGCTTCAAGGGCCCAATACGAGAGTGGAAGTTGAGTTCTATTGCTTTGGGAAGAAGTTCAAGAAGCAATCCGTTAAATTGATACGGCTTCGGAAGTCGAATCATGTGCACCGCAGGCATTCATCGCCATATGCATCGCTTTAAAGATCCCAACACTCGAGTCGCAAATCAGAAGGGAAGAGGTGATCGATTTGCGATTGCTCGTATTGGAACTCGGATCGAAGATATGGACGTAGGGAGCGGAAACGGCTGTTTATTGTCCTTGTGGAAATGGTGAGTTGCTCTCTTGGATAGGGAAAGCCCTGAGTTACATTAAGTATCATCTTTCCATATATTTGGAGAGTCGAAATGGATTCTCATAACAGAAATCTGTTGGAACTGATAGTTATAATAGAATGAAATGCCTTCCTCCTACACCAATGACCCGATAATGAGCCGAAAAAGTGGTGGGCGGGAGTCAGTAATGAGTATATTATGGTAATGACTTTGTATCACAGAGTACCGGATTAGAGACTCTGCTGTGGTGGATGTTATTCGTCAAATCCTGGTCTCTACTTGGGTATTTTTCATGATAAATTTAAGTATAGTAATTTTTATTTCATTTGTTGTAGAGTTAAAATATGGTGCATTAATTTCTTTTTGGTAGGAGTTGGCTGGTTATTTGGTTTCACCGACGTTTCCAAGTTTATCCTCAACCCAAATTCTTTCTTGCTTAATCAATCGGTAGAGATTTAACGAGCAGACATGCAAAGTCAGAATTGGTCCGTAAGATGGGAGGTAAAACTATTACAAAAAAGGAGATTAACGGAAAGTAAATCTATCGGTCGATTGGGTACTTACAGTGAGATTAAGTTTGTATCCGCTCCAGCTTTATCCCTATCACTTGAAAAGTTGTCACTTTCCCAGGAAATTCGTCTTTCTGTTGACGTTTGAGAATCTAAGGCCTACAAAGATTAGGATCGCAGGAGACGTGCCTCAGCTTAACTTTGTATTTCTAATTTATGTACATCTATCTCTGAATTATCGTTTCTTCTTCAATAAACAATGGAATAAATCACATGTATGGACCGTATTACTTCAATAAATTTTTTTTAAACGGTCCCCCGGTTATTGAAAGTAATAATAAAGACTTATAAAGCTCATTTCAATGACGTACGTCAATTCCAAGTGTGGCATGTACATCTCCGGGAAGAAATATGGTGGAGGAAAGATTGTAGGAAGATATTGGGAAACTTATTGAAAGGGGTTGAGGTCCGGCGGAGGTAAGATTGGAGGGGAGCGTTGTGAAATTTTTTAGGAGGTGGAGCAGGGTAATCATATCGAGTGCTCGGGAGGACAGATCAAATAGGGGAATGGCATTCGAAAGGGCTCTCACTATTGTATAGTATCCCGTAAATAGCTTCATTAGCTATGGAGAATACTAGAGGGTGTAAACTGAGCTGCTGGGAGAGAATTAATAAGTATTCATATTGTATGAATTGAAGATAATAAGCGGTGAAAATCCGATGTCAGTGAACGTGAAACAAAGACATTTCTTATTGTAACAGCAAAATGAAGACTGTGGTAGTGGAGGGGCTAGATTAGTCTGGAAGACGATGGTAAATATAGGAAAATTTGACAACGCAAAGTTATTGAGTTCTAAACTCACACCCTCCCATCTGTGTGTTGGAAATAAATTACGTTGGCTAAATAACATACCTTACACTATTGGACGTCACACTTATACCTAGTAGTAGAAAAAAAATATAAACTCCACTGTGTCAGGCGGGAGGATCGGGTTTATTACCTTTGATTATCCAGTTGTACCGCTTGGTCAATCCGGTTGAAGTGACCCAGGAGCCAATGGCTTGCACCGCTTTGATTATCCGGTTGAAGTGACTCAGGAGCCGATGGCATGTGATTTCGAATCGGCAACGCTTTCGGTTACGAAAATATTGAGGGCCACTCTCGAGCTCAGAGACGCATAATGCAATCGATTCTCATCAGCCAGCTTTACTGTGCGGACGTTGGGAAGGGGGGAGGGAGATTGAAGGCGGGGAGTATGGGATGGCGCAAGAAGGTCAATATCGTCATAACGATACCCACGTTACGAGTCACTAAGTGAAATAATTTCATGCTGGCCTGGAAAAAATGCACTGGGAGCAATTTCTACGGGATATTCCTTGGTAAAATTTTATTTTATACCGCGTTTGATAACTGGGGCCAGTCGAGATATCTTTCACCTTGGCCCCAAAAAGCCTTCCGTAGCTTAAATAGGTCTCATTAAAAATACAAAGGAGCCAAACGGAAGTACCAGATTAGCTGGTTTTGACTTTATAGTGAGAATGTTGGCCCATTTATTTCTGCATGGAATATTTTTCGCAGATATGTGACGCATAGCAATCGATTCCGCAAAACCCTTGAATTCCCTCATGCCGGTAAATGGCATAACCAGTTTTCCATCAAATCATTGCATAGCTTACGCATATATGTGAAGTCAATGATCCATTTGCAGTGAGGAATTTGTATTTGTCTATTGATTGTTAACCACTACCGACTCAGTATACTAACACGAGTATTCAACAAGTCTTGGAGATAAAAACTACTTTTTAGGATTCATATCCGCCACCTAAGATTATTATGTGAGAGATTTCTTCGCCTATATATGCATATGGTTGTATGAGTAAAATACAGGGGAGGTTACATTTTTGGATTTGGACCTTCTTGCGGTAATGGCAACAATGGGATATAGGTTTTGTTGAATACATGCATTCCTGTGGATACTCACCCACTGTATTCTTTGCCATGTTCTTATCTTACAGTAGTAAAGTTCGCTAGTGGTCGCAGATTCGCCATGAGTGTGTATAAAATACTTTTTACGCAAGATATGGTCAAAGACTGATTTGTATCCATTCCTAACTGTTCATTGATATGCTATATCGATCCTGTGACAGTTATCAACATGTGTAGCACCGGTACCATTGTTTTATCAAAATGTGTCCATAATTACAACATGGGTGTACGGTCACGTGAGTATAAATAATGACTTTATTTTTTAAAATTTGATTGAAAAATTGACTTTTCATTTAGTTTTCATATGTTACACACGTAGCTGGTTAATTAAGTACGGATTTAGCAACAAATCTGCACCAAATCATCTCAGGGTACTGCTGGCAGTCAATTTTTTCTGGAATATGTATATACCTCCGTACATATTATGCTTGGAGCATGGAGGCCCATATTATTTCGAAATTGGATAGCGTCGCGATGCCTGGATTCTAACTAGCAGCGTGGTTCAACGAGATGGAATTCCCTGGGATAATCTGTTCCCTTTAAGTTAGATCCAATTCGGAAGAGCGATCCTCGTCAAGGATCCGCCGGATGCAAAGTTGCGCGACGAGAATCTCTGTATTCACTCAAATCTCCGAGTGCATAACTAATGCATCCAAGCGTGGAGGTAAGTGCCGAGAGTTATGATGTGCCTAGCGTGGCTGGAACGGCAATCGTGAGGTATTGAGTGCACCTTTCTGTAACTTTTCAAGTAAGTCGAAAGAATAATTTTGGACCACACTTCACTCAAGTTCATATGCTCATTATGTGGAAATCACCATATATGTAGAAATATAAATGATTAAAAAGTTATATTTAAAAATATCGCCTAAATTTAAGTCTTGTCATGACTTGGTTTTATGTCATTGAATAAAAGATTTAAGCCACAAGTATATGCCAATACGTGTTTTTTACTCTCCACGACACCTAAATACATTTGCCTACCAAAATAATGAAAGGAAACGTATTTTTTCGCGTTTTGGGGAAAATCTGTCCTGATGTATTTCGAAATATGTTTCAAGTGCCATAAGGCTAGGTATCAACAGAACTCAATTACCAAAAATCAAATCGGTAACTTGTAATTTTTAACTTTATCTTTTTTCATTAGAAAGGTTTTTCACCAGTGTAATATTTCACCCAAACCTGTTCGTAAAAATCGCTCTAAAACGCAATCCGCTCGTCGGACTTGTGACTTCGAAATGCATGAGAATCGTTCGTTTCCCTCTTGTTGGGGTAAGGGAGACTCTTTATCTCTCCTCTGTGAGTCCCCCCCCGTTTGTTCCTCGTGTCTCATCCATGGCGGACGGTTGGATGAATGAGTCGTTAACGCGGACAAGGATTAAGCCGGTCTTCTTCCTTGATTGCGAGGTTTCTTCTTCTTCTTCTTTTATTTAAAACTGGAGAGGGGGAAGTTTCTGCCGGCGTTAGACGACAAACGAGTTTCTTATTCCACTCGCTCCTGGTTTGGCGGATTATCTTGGAAGAGGAAATCAAGGCAAGGGAGTCTCGCCGTTTCTACGACAAGAATCGAAAACTTATCGTTTCAGTCGTCGCAGTGATTTCCCTCAAAGTTCGAGGCGAACTTCTTCGAATGCGAGAATTGCACTCACACCTGTTAGACGAATGGGTGCTCACCCCTCTGAGTTCTTGCTTACGATCTTGGCCTTGGAAAGATCGCCAGATGACATCTGGGTAACAAATTTTGTGAGGAGCTGTGAAATCCACCATTCAAGTTTGAGAAAATTGGTTCAGTTGACTTGCTCCCAGTGCGATTACTCTTATCTCTGGAACGATATATGAACTGGGTAGGCTATGATCGTAAGTTATTAGTGATAAATTTTATCCTTCTTTCATTTCTACTTCCTTACTCGTAATAAGAATTTCAATACTTTGGCCTCGTGTTAAGTGTCGTTATCTCTCGATTTATTTGCGCCTGAACAGAAGGTGATGACCACAGCCATAAATGTTTGTGGAGCACACTATTACATCTTTCATTAACTAATCCCCTTCCAACGGAAGTCTGACCATGGGCGATGGTACCCGACATTATTATCATTTATCGTTCTATACTAAGATTGACTGCAGCCCTCCACCCTTCCCTTCCAATACTTAGCCCTTTACTTCTTCGTATCTTTTTCATGTACTTTCCTCTTTATTTGGTCGATGAACTTAATTCTGGGTCTTTTTATTGGGGCTTTCCCCCTATGTTCCCTTCAATTATATTCCTCACAAACCCATTGTGCCTCAGGGTGTGTCCAATCCATCTGACTTTTATTTTATGCATAGTGTTCAATTTGGTCCTTTCCTCTTCTACTCTTCTAGATACTTCATTCTCACTAACTTTTTCCGTCCATTTGATCGTCAGCATCCTCCCTCCAAATTGAGAGTACAGTGTCAAATTCTATATATATTTATACAAATGGAACTACTTTCTAATGGGTATTACCAGCGAGGAACACTCTGGACAACGTAATGATCAACAAAGTTACCCCTAGTTCATTCTTGTTTTATATTTTTTCTCATTATAACTAGGCATCTCATAGCCGCATTTTCGAACGCAGGTCAACGCATGCTCTTTACGTGTGTAGAAAAAAAACATGGGACATACAGCAAAGCAGGTGCACAGAAATATTTAGAGAAAAAGGAGGTTACTCTTTTCGGTTAAAGGTCAAGGAAATGTACACATTTCAAGTACCTTTTGTTGGTGTTTTGACCTTTGTGCAACAAGGAGAGACAATGGACGGCCTCGGGTGAGGTACCCACATTATGATGAGTGTGTAGGAAGCTAGAAAGGACCACAGCGTTTTTGAAGAAGTTACACTAGGAGACTCGTATGATTGCCCTATAGATATCGGTGCTCTTTTCCCGACTCTCGTTGCGATAAGGGCGCCGCCGGCGAGCGAATTTGTCTCTCACCAAAATTCAATTTTTTTGTGTTGGCTGGATCGCTTGTTTACTTTTTACGCGCAAAATGGCCAATTACGCCAATCGGAGGGATACCTATTAGGATTCCTTTTATACTTGTTTTCTCACCTGTGACGTTTAATTTTTATGGACTAATTGAACGTCTGTTCATGCATATGCGCCTCTTCTCGCAACATCTGGCTACACCAAAGCAGACGTTACCTTGCATACGTATAGGTCATATACATATTCATCTACACATTACCCCGCAAGCCACCTCAAGGGTGTGTGGCAGGAGGAAAAAAGCTACCAACGGCGTTCCCAGGCGGTCACCCATCTACAAACTATCCGAGCCCGACGATGATTATTTTCGGTAATCAGATGGGAACCGATGTTTACTACGTAGTGCGTTCGTTAGCAACGTATGGAAAGACAATCCCATGACTCTATTCTAAAATAAAAATCGTTTCCCGAAATGTCAATATTTTATCTTCGTTTTACTCGCCCCTCTTGGACCACCCTCCCTCTTACACGTGCTCGGTGCGTCAGAAAAGTTCCTCCATATTTGAACGGGATTTGGCTTTCCACGATTGTCGCTCTCTTTTGCTATTCTTCTTTATCATGATTGTTCGGAATGAATTGCTCCTCTCCGCTCTTCCGGTTGCGATTCAATATTTGCCATCTCTTGACAAATCGCTAGAAAATAGTTTATGCTCAAAATTTGTTCTGCGTTACTGCGGGACGACGGGACTGATTTCGTTTGCCAAATTCGACTGCCTTAAAAAGGATGGCAATCAAACTGAATTTGTAAACCATGTGATATAGAGTGGTGCTTGTTTATTTGTTTAATGGAATTAAGCAGGATTGAGAACTTTGCGTTGAACAGAAACGCGCATTTGAATCGCCCGATTATTATGAGTGTCAAAATTACAACAGTCAATTATTGTGTCAATAAATTAGATCTTAAAAGCTGATGTTCTTATTTTGATAGTTGGCGTCAGCATCAGTGTACTGATTGTCTGCTACTGTGTCGACCTATTATCAAATCCAAATATCTTGAATTCTTGAGTACCATGAAAAGACGCCGTGCAGAATAACCATTCTCGGGAACGCATTCTCGTAAATCGCCAGTAGCCACGAAACTTGTTCAGTTAAAAGTAATGAAGTATACCTTTGCGATTAAATTGTTAGATTTCATGTTTCCATTTGCATTTTAGTAGGCCTTTGCAAGGGAAGAATAACTACAAAATGAAGCGAAAGCACTACGAGGGTAATCAGTATATGATCCCGACTCCATGACTTCGGAATATAAGTTCTATCAATGGATTTGTGTGAATTAATGATCTTAAATTAATTCATGTGATTTCTCCGTAAAATTAATGTATTATTTTATTAGTGGGTGTGACGTTAATTGGACCGGAAAAGTGTTGACAATGCTTGATTTAATTTTTTTCAGGTTAATTTTTTGACAGTTATGCCAATTCCATCAATGTTAATATTATTGCTTATATGATAAACACACCCTAAGAAGAAAATTAACAATACATACAATTCGACCCAAAATGAAATTATCGATTTGATGTCACCCGGATTTCCATTAAGATATTTTTGTCATATTTGCTTCACGGGCCAAAAATGCCTAAGCTGCGTGAGAAAAATATTGATTGATGTGGTTTTTTATACAAACACCACGTGACTAGATAAGTTTGTTTGTTTCCGTTATCCCCTTATCTCCTTCTGTCGATGTTTTTATGAAAAATCTTTTGATCAAGTTCATTTTATCAAGTCTTTATTGCGTCTAAGGTTTCTGCTACGATTGAAAGATCTCCGCTGGCTGGTGATATAGGACGCCTTTCCGAGGAGAGGCTATTTTTGGTTTTCCTGTGGCCTGGTCAATGAGTTTGCGGTTGCTTTGGGAGTTTGAAATTCACTTCTTATTTATATTATTTTATATATTTCTGTGGATATATTTTCCCTTCCCTAGAAATGGCTGGCAGTCGCCACGGACCCTCGTCTCCGTCTTGAGAAATACGAGGCGAGAGCTCATTGCTATGCCTGAATTGATTTTTAACCCTTTTTATCGTACTGAAAGTTTTAAATTGAATTTAATTTATTAGGTCCCTTAAACACGAAGTAATAGGGCTACAATAGAGTAGGTACATTTGCATTTCTGTCCTCGTATCCGATGTGTTCGTCTGATTTGAACACTTTGGATCCAGTAGTTTTGAGTAATAAACGGATTTATTTTTCCTTCCTTAATATAGAAAAGTGAATGATACGATAAAAATATTAAAACTATTTAAAATATTTTCACATTTTTAAAAATTGTTCCGAAGTTAACGCATTCGGTATCGGTAAAATGGTTCAAGTGATTTCAGTGGTATGTGCCGAACTAGTATACCTGACGTAAAAGGGCTAGAAGCATATTCTTGTGAAAAAGGTTGGTTATTTTCCCTTACGCCATAAAGAATGGTGAGTCGTATTTCTATTACCTATCAAAACCGAAAGACCTAAGGTCTTTTTCTCTCCCTGAGGCGTTGTTCCCTTGTCAAGCGTGTTTACTTCACAGCGAGGGTCGTTTGTGAGAATGGGTGTTTGTAATTCACCGAGGTGTATTATTCCTTCTCCATCCCATTCCTTTTCTCTCCTAGTGATATTTTTTTGGGCCTCTCGCTCTCTTCCAAGTACGAAGCGAGACGCTGCCTCGCAGCATCCGGTCTGCTGTGGACGCGATGAGTAACTTAATGGTCCTCCTAAAACACACGGAGCCCTCTCGACACCACAGCCGCGGACGTGTCTACCTTCCGTCTTTTCTCCCCGCGACCCACGACACATCCTCTTCGCCAAAAGCGCCACCTCTCGAGAAACCTATATTAACGTCTAGGCGTCGCTTTAATGAGTTTCCCGCGAGTCGGCCAATGGGGTAACGGGGCGTGAAATTGCCCAGGTTTCGAGGAGTTGCCAAGTTCAGTGGTTTCGCGGCGGGTAAGACCCTCTCTTTATGTCTTCGGAGAACGCGATGATGAAGAGGGAGGAGGGGTGAAGGAGGAATGGAGATGAGTAATGCGTTATTATTGTGCAAACAGTCACATTTTTAAGGTATAACCCTGTCACGTCATCGAAATGATGTTAAATTTCCAATCATTGCATTGAATGATGTGGTACGAAGTCACTCGCACGGGTGCTCATACACCAGGGTTGAAATTTGCCATGAAAAAATCATTTGACTTGACCGGAATTCGAACCCGAATCTCCAAAAATTCGCCTTGAAGGAAGATGGCTTGGTTTTGTAACTGGCTAACACACCTGACCGGCAATTGGTAGATCCGGGGTCGAATCCCGGTAAAGTCAAATGATTTTTTAATGGAGAATTTGAACCGTGGTGAAATGATGTTACGTTGAATGCGTCTTAGAAATCAGATCACCGCATAGTGTGCTAGGGAGTTAATGGCAATCGGACGTTGACCAGGTGACTCATTCCGGCGCCATTATATTGTGTCCAAGCTACCAATCATTTTTACGCGTCAGTTGATGTGACCGTTCATCGCATTCCTTTCTCCATGTCTTTCTATTCTTCTAATCCTCTTCTCCTCTGTCACCGCCGCACCATTTTTCATCTAGTTCATAATCTAGCTCATCAAGTTCATTCTCCATTTTTTCCTCCGCATATTCTCAGCATAAGTTCATACCGTAACATTCGCTTTTTCTATGTATTTTATGTCTTTGTGCCTCCCATTCCTCGCGTTAGTCCGCTGTTTTGGAACATAATCAGTCACGTATAACACATAGGATCTAGCAAGACTAATCACATAATCGAAAATAATGTGATCTTGCGCGATCGTTTAACCTATTAGATGAAGTCATGTCCTTAGGTTGGCGCGGCACATACACGAGATGGAGGCTTGCAACTAGAAGCCATTTTCGCAATATTCGAAGTATTTCTACGACTTGGGGGTGTTATTACGCTGAGTTTTAAGACAAGCAAATTATGACGTGTAGGTTTGTCAATTTAAGCCAAGGAACTGACTTTCTGCTTTATTTATTGATGACAGGCTAGTATGAAATAAAATTGTTACGTACCATTTGCTAAGAATCTTGGTATACTAGAATGTTTTTATGGCAAAGATAGATCAAGTATCTGCTTTATAATATTTTTTTGTATTTCATTCTCAATTCATGAATTAATTATTAACATATATTTTTTCGCGTTAAACTCTTTATTATGTTAACGACACAGCCATGGTTGACTTTATTTTTGATTACAAGCCAAGGGTCAATGCCTGAAGAATGTGTGATTGAGAGTAAACATATGGTGAATGTAAGGTTTTTCGGAAAGAAGAAGAAATAACTTTCATTACTTATCTATAGCCCTAATAATCATTTTTGGTCATTTTTATTTTATTCGGGTTAGCTATCAAGTTTCAGTGAAGTTTAAGTGAGTCTCAGATAATAATGTTGAGAAGTGTTTTACGGAATTTGATATGAGGTGCGGCGATGTAAGGGAGTAAAAGAGATGATCTGGGTGAGGAAAATTTCATAGCTGGCTTTTTAAAGTGGGCGTGGAGAAGGTCAGCCAAAGTTTGCTAGATAGAAAGGAAAGACAGTGAATAGTACATTCCGATAAGAAAAGGGGTAAAAATTTCAGGTCCTCCCTCTCCTACCCTCATTGGAGCAGTGCATTCTCTCTGTGACTGAGGAAGGGCTAACACCCGAAACGTCTCTAAGTAAGACTTTCTTTTTACTCTCGTCTTTTTACCCCCTGTAAGTTTCCTCTCTCTCTCTCTCTCTCTCTCTCTCTCTATATATATATATATATATATATATATATATATATATATATATTGTTGGTTTTGTCCCGTAGATGACTGCTATTGAATGAGAGTTTTCTCAGTACATTTTCCGTCGGTGGGATGAGGTTGATTAAATTTTTTAACCCTCTCGCTAAAACACAGACTGTAGTTTTGAGTTAGTTCCTAGAAAATTGAGGAAATTTAATATGGTTGGATTGTGCATAACGACTCAGCAAAGAGCGTTCGTCAGAAGTCATTGTTGGTCGTTCAAAGGTGGGTGCGTATTTTTCGTCTCACTCCGTGTTGTATGTGGTTTATTCTCAGTGTAAGTTGGTGACGGTTTATTTATGGTTGAAACCCGGGTGATGCCTTGCAATACTCATTGATTTGAAGTTCAATACTAAGCTCGCTTTTCTAAGCGACAGCTTGAAGAACGACATTAATGGTGTAGAAAATTGACACCAGTGATCGAATATCAGTTTCTTTCAACTTTTGTTTGAAGGGGAAAGAGAGTACAAAAGCAGACAAGTTGTCCAAAAAAAAGAAACGTGATATACGTGGTCGCTCTCTGAGCCTCATATAGAAATGACCGTCGCTTGAATTTGAGACTCCGGCCCTTACTGTGCGCTCGATTCTGCCAATTTCCGGGAGTTTAGGGATTGTGTACGGTTAAGTTTGGTGAGGCAGGTTTGGAAGTGGTACGGGCGAGGACGCAAAAGGACTCCCAATTGTTTCCCTCGGTGGTCGACTACGGTCCCTAGCTGCCGTTATTTTCCGAGTGGGCGAATAGCCTAATGCATTTCCTCGATACACATTGTGCGGCCAGTCGAAATAACCTAGAGGATTATCCCCTCAGGGTATTGCTTTTTTTGGTGAAAGTCAACGTAATATCACGGAATTACTCCAGCAGAAAAAGAGAGTTTTTCTGAAGAAAAATGACCTTGGAATTTGGCATTGGCTTTCGTTGAATGTGGTGTATTTGATATCTTTTATACTCACCTTCAGGAAGGAATTGCGAAATACTGGGCCCTACCGATAGCCTTAATGGAATGAGGGATGTGGAGAAAAGAACTTGTTAGATGGTAAGTAAGTATATTTGCTAGGATGGGTTAGGGAATAGTGTTTGACTGCAAATTTGTGAGTCTTTGTACCATGCTTAAATCTCTAGTTACAGATTTTGTTCATTTTTTAAGATTAAAATAAAGAGAATTACATATTAACGATGTGGATAATTGGTTATTTTTTGTCAAAGCCATTGAGGTAAATTCCTCGGAATAAATTTATTTTATTGGTCACAATACCTCGGGCTAATTTAATCCTATTATTTTGAGATTTGAATGATTCAGCCTTATCATTATTCTCCAGCCATACGGAAAATGAGCTGCAATTTGAACGCTGATGTGTAAACTGCTTCGGTGGAGTCACGAAGGGAATCGTTATCTCTTTGTTGTGTCATAATTGGAAACTTGTCTCCGAAGTGATGCACGGCTGCTCTTATGTATATATCATTCTCGGAGAATGCAATCACCCTCTTACTCGTCTTACCATTCATGCCGCGTTCTACGTTCCCTTCCCTTCGTTTTGCTCAGTAGCCATGTTGCTTACTCCATGTAAACTCCTCTATACTAGTGAAATGTAGGAAGGTGAAAGCTTGAATAAAACTGAAAGAGGGATGCTACGTCACTCTGATTAGGTCTCGTATTTTATATTCTGAGAGCATTTTATACTCTGCAGTGAAAGATCAAATACTCAGCAAAACAAAAAATTTTCTGTTCATATAATACTTGCTGAAACTCAGCAAAATGCCTGAATTGAAGTTAGTGTTAGCCATTTGCATACCTATTCAGTATTTTTCTCTAAAAATCTGGATGAAATGTATTTTTAGTTTCCACAAAAATAATTCTTCTTTATAGAATGCAGGGTAACTGTTTTCTTTAATAGCATATTTGTTCTGAACACCCCATAAGGCCAGAAATTCATATAACTAGTTGGGAATAGGAGCAATTCAAATTTTGAAGTAACACTCCCACCCGAACCTTACTTACTATTCACTCACGTTTAATGGCCGGCGTCGTAACACTCCTTACCATAAGCCCCCGCGGAAACTTGTGTGAATAGTTGGTAGTATTTAGATCATTCAATGCTCCATATGACGATGTCAAAGTCTCCCATCGAAACGTCGCCCACCATGGAAGACTAGAACCGCAGTCAAGCCCGAAAACAGTTAACATTAGATGCATATGATTCTACAAGCAAAAATCAGGACTGAGAACAAGGGAGAGGAAACTCCTGACAATAAAGTCTGAGAGATATTTTTGTAAAGACGTTGCAAAATATCCTAAAGCATTCTTACAGTACACTACCTCCCTTGAATCGTTACAAAATCTTTGCGTTATAGGCTTTAATTCCATAACATCTCATGTGGCTTAGTCTACTCTCGGTTACACTCGCATTTTGTTTCATTGACACGAGCAGTCATCAAGAGGAGTCGAGCAGAATCCATCTCTCCAAAATCCGACGTCTTGGAGATCTCTTTAAGATTGCTGGAATGAGAATCAATTTCATGTCACATCAGAAGTCATTTTTGAATTTTGTCGAAATTTAGCCAGCATAAAAAGGAAGAAGTAATTGAACGGCTACATGAACGAAGATTTTTGCCATCTGATAAAGAAGTGTATTTCTGTAAGGAATTCCGAACCACACGGGGTATCATCTCTGATGCGCTCTCGACTGATTTGCTTTATTTTTTCGTCGATGCATCGCTGAAGTTCACAGTCTTTTGTCATGAAAACGGCCTCTATATATTTCGAAAATACTGCAATAAGTGACTGATAGTGTGGTATCATTACAGAATGAATTCTTTTATATTTATTTGAGGTCTAATTCATAGTTTAGTAAAATCTCGTTGTGGTTATTTTTAAAAACCCATGAGAGCGATGATTTTAGCGGTATCCTCTCACCCGCCTCACTTCCCTTCCATCCCTTTTGTACGGAGAAAAACGAGAAAATACGCAGTGTGGAACGTAGAAAGCGATGACCTCTTTCTCCTTCGTGGTTCCGTGCTCAGCGAAGCGATGATTTGACCTCCGGCCTCGTCGAGAATTTTTGCCAGACTGGTTCCGCCTCCCGTACTCTTTTCCTCAATCACTTGAGCACTCCCTTTCCCTCAACTTCCGTCCGCCAGTTATTACGGCCGTTACGTGGAAGAAAAGCAGTTTCATTTTGAACCGAATTTTCACAATAGTGCATACCTACCGCCAACACTTTCGGAAAGGAGTACACACTCCAGCCCTTCAGAGTGGAAAGGTATCATGCGTCTTCCCATACCAATCTTTTCTTCGATTTCTTTTTCCCTAGTAGACTGTGTAAAGTAAAAAGTGACACTTCCTATTTGGCGACGATGAGAAAAGTACGCCCGAAATACAAAGGCTACCCGATTTAATGTGAAATCAATTAGAATATTGTTGAGAAAATAATTTAAGTTGATGAATATCGTGCACGTCATATATCACGTGTTTTGGTTGGAGGTAATTTTTACAAATTTTTCTAATAATTGGGGAATCGCTGTGAGTGGCAATATCTATTTATTTCAAAGGAGCGTTGCCTTTTAAGCTCAAAATTGCATTGTCTTACCATAAATTGTTATAATAAGTGGTGGCAATGTATACAAATAAATAAATAATAATATAGTCAATTGATCATATTTCTCATGCAATGCACCATGTAGTGCATCGGGAAAATCACCGCGCAATGCTATCCGTTTTGAATAAAGCGACGAAGCAAGACTTGTACATGAGGCTATTTTTATGAAAAGGAATGAAGATTAAGTGACGAAACTGTCAGCCATTAAGTCTCCTCAGAATATCCTATAGCTGATTTTTTTTTGTGGCGCCGACCCCGTAATCCTCACCTCTCTTTCCTCTTACAATTCTTTTCTTCTCGCTTTTAGCGACGGCCTGAAATGATCGGAGGGCTTTGTGGATGTCTATTAACAGTCTGTTCAGTCTTTCTCGTTTGAGTGCCATCCATCATTAATTTTTACCGTTGGGATCTGGATATTGGAATACGAGGGCATTTCGAAAGCGAGAGAGACGTTTGCTTTTTTTGAGCTGAATGCGGTCGTTTATTTCCCTCAAAGATTTTTCACGTGTGTCGTAAATCGCTCTCAATTCGTCGCAATCTCTTGAGCCGTCGTCCTCGGGTCCGCCGGCGTCATTATTTTGTGGCTCTCGATTCATCTGCTAGTTTTGAACCCAACTTCAGGTACATAAATGCGCAATAGTTTACTTGTTGCTTTGCTGGCATGATACTGACATATCCATCTTCAGTAACTTGCGTTAAAGGGCCATTATGAGTCACGTATTTAGGACTCATATATTCCCAAATTGCGTGTGCAGATTTGTCACAGAGAAAGAGATGATGACGTGATAAGAAGTATTTGAAGTGTTAGGCATTAATTATATAATCCCCTCCGAGTGAGTATATCTCTTAGCAATCTCGTAAGCCACCTTATGTGTGTGTGAGAGAGGAATTCTCCTGCCCGAGAAGCAGTTGTTGCGTACCATTTATTAGATAGATACTTATTCTGCACATGTAATAATGTTCATTCACAAGTATTCATACAAATAAATAGTTGTTATTATACTTTTTGGCTGCTTATGCGACTTGCTGCAAGTGCTTAGTTACATTGTTGTGTCTGTTTATGAAATGCATTTTAAGTATGTTATTGCGCTGCTGTCGGTTCTTCAGTCTAAATACGGTACACTTTCGCGTCCCAAGATAGTGCTCTATTCGGGTATTATATTTTTTTATAATGAAATCCCTAAGTATGAAATTTTCATTAAATATTTTTCACGTTTTAACAGTGATTCAGCTGGAAAGGTAACGGTCAATCGTGATTTTCTTAGAAATTTCTGTACGCTACTTGTACTCGCAACTTGTACTGAAAATTTTCTCTTTCTTTCTTTCCTTGTATATCATTTGTTTGTTCCTGAAACATCAACTGCAGATATCCGTTTTTTATTCCTTACTACGAGTTTAGGTGTGTGGAAATAACGTCGCGAAGACAAAAAACAGAAAAAAATAATATGAAATTCTATCAAAGACGCTATTTCTATATATATGTTTGGATTTTTTTCTCGAAAACGGCTCAAACAATATTGATGAAATATTGTGATATATGTATATCAAATTTGGACAAGGAAATAAGATTAAGGATTAAGATAAGACTAATATTTGAAAATAAATTTTTTATTTGATTTTTTCTGTGAAAATTGAAAACGTTTTTACATTACCCTTGTGGGTAACCAAGGTGGCAATGCCTGAAAGAATAAATGTAAACAAAAATCCGACCTAACATTATACACCGAGCAACACGAGTTGTTGAATACAGATTGGAAGTTACACTGAGTAATGTAATTATTTAAAGCGCTATACATCTATTTTAAACGCTTCCTTAACGTTCTGCAAAAATAACAGAATTTCAGCTATACCTGTTGTCGAGCGAATTTTGGTCACCTGATTCTAAATGATATATTTTAACAGATCCCATAATGATGCCTAAAATTAGATTTTATTATGATTAGATTTATTCCGAGTGGGATTATTTATGGGAATATTTATAGCTTAGGATCGCATCCAGTGAGAAAGTGAAAGGTCACCCGAAAATAGCACGGCTATTAGTAGAAGCAGGCAACTATAAAATAAATATTAACTTTTTAGTCCCGCCGAATTGGAGGGTATACACGTAATAATAACGACCATTGGTGGTGACAAAACTCAACATTTACTCTACGATATTTTCTACTCACCTCTCTTGTCCGTCAAATATTTTTCTTCATGTCTGCTCGCTCCCGTCTCTAATTATCTGTTTCTTCCATGCCTGCCAGCGTTTACTGCAGCATCTGTCCTCTCTGTATCTCAACTACCTTCCGCAGCCGGCGACGCGTCGCGACGTTATAATAGGACCGGGAAGTTTTTCCCTCACTTCGTTTATTACTTTATTATTTATCTTTACGTTATACTTCTATCTTTATCTATTGCGTTCGTTTCGTAAATCTACTTTCGCCAGAAGGTCTTGGAAGAGAGGAAGGCTGGAGAGGGAAAACGAATGGGATATTGGAAAAAATTCTTCCTCAGATGGATGACAACTTTCTTTTTTGATCTGAGCAATCTTCCCTCGATTTTCTTTCTTTTCTTGTGGAAATTCTATCTACTGGAGTATCTATTTATGGTTAAAGAGGAATACTGGTTTTAGTTTATATGAATCTGTTAGATAATTATTGATTCGGTGCGGTGAAAAATTATCTTGAAGTGAATTATTTGGCTTCGGCCAATGGCAGTCTCAGGATTACCAAAGGCGATTTGGGAGAATAGAAGCTGGGAGTGAATACTAGATGACTTGCAGCGCTTCAAGAACTCATCGGTGGAAACTAAAAGCAAGATTGCGTTGGCATTTTCCAAGATATTGAAGTCGTGACTAACTACTGGAGCTGCACAAAAACGTCGAATTCAACCCGGCATTATCAGCCTGGATGAGATTCCTCTATTCTTTGGCCTTAACCATTTGCCTCAGTCTTCATATTAGTGACTATTTCTCAGCTGTGCGGTAGTTCTCTCGGTGTTTTGGACTTATAAGTTATATTAAACTATTTCCAGTTCGAAATCTCGAATCGTTAAATCATAAAACTATCGAAGAGCGCGTAGAGTAGCGGCACATACACAGCAGGTGAGTCCTATCCTCCACGTATTCTCCGCACACAGTTTTTGTATGGAAATCTAGGGTAGCATGAGACGAGGCCGATAGTGGGGACAGGACGGGGCAGTGGAGGCACGAGCGATCTGCATGCCCATGGATGCATGGCAGGAGCGAACGGCATTTTGACGCAGCTAGTCACTCATCCTCGACGGGACTGTAGCTCTTGCTTCGTCTGGGTCTGTCGTAAGTAATTAACACCACGGAATTGGACGCGCGGGTGCAAACCAGGCGGAAAATGCGTGATGGCGACGCCATTAATGGATGACTAATAGATGAAGGGCGTTTAATTTGATACTCGAGGCGAAATCCGGCATCTCATTGAGTGGAAGCGGAAACCTAACTGGAACCAATGTGAGAGAAGAAATAAAAGTGGGAATGGAGGAGAGAGACAGAGAAGTATAAATCTAAAAGAGAAACGGGTTTTGGAAAGTATGGAGATTTTTCCTGCGGATAGTAGAGCATTAAAATTTGTTCGGAGGCATTTATGGTTAGACGCTATTCGAAAATCTAATGGACTATCACCAAAATGTTAAAATATTATACAAATGAGCTATGGAGGTGGTGGATGACAAGCAAATATTAAATCCTCGGGACAAATAGAGCTGCCGGCTTGGTATACAGTTGAGGAAGGTGCCATCAGTATGATATTCTCCTCGAAAAAGCTCCACGAAACCAGCATTTTTGAGGAATGACTGATGTCAAAAGTGGCGGATCATTGTTGTCTCTTAACATCAGTTGGTTTTCGTATCACTCCCCTTAAATGTCCGTAACTCCTTTGAAAATGTCTTATTTCTAGACACGTTTACTATTTTTCTACCAGGTATATGTGATATCAAGTTAATTTAACAACAAAAATGTATCTCAATGCTCCAGATTTTTAGCGCCAAATGTTAAAAATGGGATTAATTTATCTACTTGCATGCAACCGTGGTGATATGAAGTGGTTCCATAGTTTAAAGGACTAAGTTTCTGGCATAGTTGACTCTATCTTCTTCTAAATACATTTCATTCTTTCTACTACTACACTCTACATTCTTTATTATTTTCTATTATTCTTTCTCGATGTTATTTACGAAATTAATAAAATAAAATGCCGAAGAAAGTTTATTACCGTAAACTGGAGTGAATACGGTTATCGGGAAGAAGATGCAAACTACGAACAGGAAAATTTCGAATCTGCAAGGAATTGGCGAACGAATAAAATACGGCGGTTGGTTTATGTACTAGACACTACTTGACAAAAATAGTGCTTAAACCATGATTCCGGGTTTTGCCTCCAGTTGGTTATATCGTCTTTGATTTAGTGTTATTGCATTATCAGTACAGTATAGACAAACGTCAGTAGTTGTACCGTTCTGGTTTATGAAATCGACTAGTATGAATTTATCCTTACTCAGGAAAACTTATTTCAGGGCAATAATCAGTTTAGGAAACGTAATTATTAGTTTTATGTTCTGTTATTTTCTAAAAGGTTTAAAATGTGCAATTCGCGGAGTGAAAATAGTAAATTGAATCTTATTTTTTATTTCATATTTTCGTCACTCTAGTAATTAATTTTATAGGTGTCACCTAATTTTTAAAAATCTGGAGGCGGAAGAATTGGGCGTACGTAATTCTGTTGTGGTAGTCGCTCCCAATATTTTTATGGGAGGGAATTTTTGAAAGAAATTCTTAATTTTACAGACTCGGAAATATAAAATTCACGGAAACATTCGCCATCCTCCTTAATTTGTATGAGTGAAGTTATTAAAATCAAGTGATTAAATGGAACATTTAAATGGAAAATAGAAAATATTAGCAAAACTCTGCGGTCACAAATTGTTCTGGAAACCTTTAAATTGAACTAATGTACCTGGACCCCTCGGTAATTTCTGCTCCTTCCCATCAAAAAGCAAAAAATTGTCCATTGCTGAAAGATTCAGGATTATTCACCAGAAAACCTTTTGAAGACAATCAAAGTGATCGCCAATATAAGATTCAATGAAGATTGTAATGGTTTTGAACAATGCCAACGCATTACAATGGAAAATTTATTATGTTTATAGGGTTGGTGAGGCGTACCCCAAGAGGGCAGAATTTGTAGGGGATGTTTAAGCATGGCGCGGTTGGGTTAGACTGAAATGGTAGCCAATTTATGCCAGTTTTGAAAAATGAGAAAAGAAGCCCTAAAAACACCAAAAACTCTACCTGCTTCTTCCCGGCTTACTACACCTATACTGGGTCAGTAAAGAGTACGCATTTCTCTTCAGTCATAATGGTTTAGCCTGAAATAACTACAATTTTATGTAATAATTCTTATATACGTTTATTTTATCTATAATTTACTGAGTTTACTATTTCGACAGCATATTTAACTGTCAAATGCAGACAACTTATTGTTTTAATCACTTGCTCTAAGTTTTTTTAATAAATCGATTTTCTCTTCCAGTATTTATTCATTCCCCTTTGAGAAGTCTGGAACCAATATGATAGAAAATCTACGTTGTCTCTTACCCCAGGATATTCCATCCGAATGACTTTTCGCTACCCTGTAAAAGCAAGATAATAAATACATGAACGGGAACAGAATTGAATGGTCTGCTCGGGATCTTTGATAATTTTTCATTTATATCCCGTCGCGATTCCGTGTTCATTTTTTAATGCCGGATCTTTGGTGAGCGTCTTTCATTTTCAGCATCCTCTCCTCTGTTAGGAAAAGCGTTATTAAAAATTAATTTACGCTTCACTCTAATTCAGAAATAAAAACTTCCATTTTTATTCGTATTTCATTCCGGGAACGCTCCTTTCTTGATAATGGTATTCGTTTTTGGTTTGCTAATTGGTATTGTCTCTATTTGTATTTAATTGAATAAACGTCGAACCTTTCCTGTTTCTGTAAGATTTTAACTGTCTGAGATAAATTGCAAATTATATCGTTAAAACTCTAAAAATACCGATAAACCTGCTGTTACGACGTGTAGTGGGTAAACATTAATTGATCTTCTTTTGTGAACTTTTCCATTCAAAGAATGCATGAAGGTTATAAGCTCTTCATTTTTTGAAATCATTACAGGGTTGAAAATGCCTATTATCGTCTAGAATAACCGGACATTTGTATTAATATGCTCTAATTTTTCATATTATGGGTAATATATACCGGTAGAGGTTGCCTTAAGTGACGGTTAAAACCGTTTACTAGTAATTTCTGTTACAGGTTGAGTGAGGTCCTCTTCACCATTCACCATTAGTCTTTGGCTTGGATCGGGCCCTACCCCTCTTCATCTCTTCCATGAAACGTATGCTCTTTCTACCCCCTTACCCGCTCGCCCAGCATCCTTCCATCTGTATAGGCCTTTTGCCTTTCAATGACATATTTTAGCCAATTATTTTCGCCCATAACAATTTTCTCCATTAGCTGCCTTCACCCACCATGCCGAACTCTTCTTCTCTTCTTACATCGCTAATTATATATTTTCCTCTGCATCTATATCCCTAACGCCAGTTGCCAATTTTCTTTTCTTTCCCAAAAGTATTTAAAATTACATTAAACTAAACCGTATTTGTTTCTTTTTGTATTTTTCTAATTCGTATTTGTTTAATCATTACTACATTGAAAACTAATTTAAAATCAAGACGAAAAAGAACCTCGCTTCGAAATGCTTCGAAAAAAACGATGGAAGTGATGAATATTAAACAAAGAGAGATGACTTATGATTATAGTTGGTAAATTTTTGCCGCCAGTGATACCTTTGGAAGAACAGAAAAAGATAATCGAAAGCTTCGGATGACACAAATCTACCCTCAGCATTATAAGGAGATACTCCGAAGAATATCCTGTTTAAGGTGACGCCATTTGGAGTGAAGAAAATGAAATAGTAATTGAAAATGAAGGAAAATCGATAAATTAGAATGAGTACCCAGAGAAACTTTATAGCTTCAAATTAAATCTGAGCAATATTCAAAATGATGAAGATTCTTTGGCTGAAGATGCGAAAAAAGATACTCCGTATTAAGGTCAGAACATCATGCTGTGGTCAAGCACTCAAGTGAAAGAAAGACGCCAATAATTATTAGATAACCTTAGAGTTCATTCAATATGCAGGATTAAGTGCTGTAGATAAGTTAGACTGCTTCATTTGAGTCAATCTACTCAACCGGGAAAATACGAATGGATTTTAAAAAGAATATTATCATTCGTACGACATCTATAAGAGAGGCGAAGATCTAAGGTTTCAGTTCAAATACCCTTCCTGCATATGCATTCTGAACAGGATCATGTGGAAGAGATAAGAATCAAAGATGGAAGATGCCCTATGTGAAGGCCAAAACCGGTTTCAGGAAATTTAGGAGGATGGGAGAAGCCATTTAAACCGCGACATTGATAATGGAGATAAGAGGATTTTATGGGACTGCCCCACATGCATTTGCTTCGTTGACGTAGAGAACATATTTAGAGTAGATCAGAATCAGATCGTTGTAGAGTAGATCAGAATTGCGGCTGTACGGTAGAGAATAGAGTGGTGACTAAAAGATGTAAAATAGTGGAATGTATAAAGAACAGATTAAATATGGTAGGAATCAGATGAGGTTAGAGAAATTATGTGTACGATAGGGATGTGCTTTTTTTCCCATGATATACAGTATGTAAATTGAACTAGTCATAAATGAAATAATGAGAAAAACAAATTCAGGGAAGTTATCAGTGAAAAATATCGGCGTGTTTTGCTTGGTTGATGACTGAAATTCTGATTGAGAAGAGAGATCTGGTGAGAATTAAGAACTGCATGGACGAATATGTGAATAATTACCACTTGAAAATAAATATTAAAAAACCAAGAATATGGTTGCTAATAGCAATTGAGAAGATGGAACCACCGTCATATTTGATCGGCGAAAACTTGCACAGGAGGTAGAATTCCGGTTTCTGGGAAGTTAGATCATTTGCGATGGAAAAAGTAAGGACAAATAATTTTTGCCGTCTACCTTTCACTTGAGAGCTTGACCACAGCATGGTATCTTCTCACTTCTCCCATCGCTACTAGTATAACAGCCCAAGAAAAAAGTGCTTAATACGAAATTGTAATCAAGAATTGAATCTGAATTGCAATTATACAGAATTAACGAGATATAATCTGTAAAAATCCAATATTCAATCACTAAATGTATTTGAATTTCGATAAGTGGCTTAAATGTATATATGATATAAGTGGTTCACTATTTTAACTCTTTTCAGTTTTTCACTTTCTCTTTCACACGGATTGAAACATTGAATAGGCGTATTTTTAAGATATATAATGTGTAATCGATGTATAATGTGCATCAATTACGTACTCTTTCGAAGATCCAATGATAGCTTTTGATTAGTGAACTTACAAAGTCGTGTTAATACGCCAAAAAAGGAAAATTTCTGAACATTAAAATTGAAAAAAACTATGTTTTGTAATGTCATTTTGTTCTTTCACTCATAATGCTGGTTGTTTTTGATATTCGGAATTTACTTCTAAATTGGAAACAAAATTATCGTTTCTGGCTCATTCCGAATAATCTTTATTCAATAATGTGAATACAAGCGTGTCTAACTCAAGTTTAAGAGTATTTATTCATGTAGAACTATTCTAGAATTCTTTAAGAGACTGGGATGTCTTCCATTTAAGAACGAAAGCTTAAATTGCTCGTTTCAGGGGTTGAATCCATCTTCTTCCTCCGTTGCTCATCCTCTTTGCCTTCCCTTACTGAATTGCCTTCATCAAGCTATCTTGTCCTCAAATGTGTCCAATAAGGTAGGCCATTCTCTTTTTCCGGAGATCTCGTTAGTTTTATTTTTCTTTCGCTCTCATTTCTTTGTCATAATTGGAGTACAAAAGATCCTGAATATTTTCTTGAGTTTATTATTTCCAAGGCCATTATTATGATTTCAAAGATCTTTATTACGTTTTATCTACAAAGATTATGGCAAGATAGTGTATTTCAATTAATATTTCGAATGAATGTTGCGAATGAAGTTTGATTAGGCTAGTTAGATTTATGAAGCCCTATGCGATACTTTGAGAATGCGACGCTTTGAGATTTATTTTTGTTCTTTGAATGTTAAATTAAATGCTTTGGGAAATGCAAATATAACCATTTAGCGCAACATTAAATGTCTTTGAGACATAGATATGCCTATATTTAATTTTTTTCTATTGCCAATGCCAACTAGAAGCTCTATAATTATTTCAAAGTATTAAAATTCTATTTACCATATGCGTAACATACTATCTGGCGCAGTTAATGTGCTAAACCGTGCAATTAAGTTTCACTGGACGCTAATGCGCTACGCATTGAGGTATCTACTTTGAGATGATTTTGGGTTAAGGAGTATATATTTTTTGCTCCATGCATGTTTTCATAGGTGAAAGCTATAGGTCTATATTTGCTTAAATATTTCATGGTAGAAATAAAATTTCTTGCCTCAATATGTGTTATTGGTCCGTGGTTTACATGAAAAGCATGTTTATGTTGATACGTGTTCGGTGAAATAAATATTGGTATTTCTTATTCAACAAATTCGTTTTCATTTCAATTTGTTTTCAAATTGAAATTTGTTTTCAAATTGAAATGAAAACAAATGGAATGATGACAATTGACAATTTGAATGATGACAATTTTTTTTTGCTTGCCGGACGATTCTGTTGGCCCGTATGTCCACGGAATCCCGATAGGCTGCTGAGCCTGTCATCAGGTTTTCCATGGACCGGACTAACAGAACTTGACACACATCCATGCCCTGGGCGGAGAAACCCACCCAGGCGGGACTCGAACCCGCGACCCTCGGATTAGCAAGCGAGGACTTTACCCCGCCGCCACCGGAGCCGGCAATCATATTGAAGTTATCATACACCCATTACGTCAGATAAATTGAAATCAGCTTCCAGAATATTTGCAGCTAAGATTTATATCCGATTACCGTGTTAGACAAGCCAATAGAATTTTAGTGGTAATACGGAGTTTAACCATGGCATCTGAGTCTTTGATGCAAGGTAGGAAGTACTTAAAGGTTTCCTATGCTGTTTAACCGCAATACTTCGTATTCTTCTGATCAGCTTGAGTGAGATATCTTCTCCTGGCTCAGTTGCCTTTACTACCCTAAAATTCTGTGAAAGAAGTTTCTTTCAAATATAAGTATGAAGAAATACTTGACTGAAAACGGCGGAAGACAGAGAAGTATAATTTGGCGCTGGCTGTCTTATGATGAAGTCCATTTCTTCGAAATAATGGGATAAAATTAAGAGATAATCCTCGCATGAATAACTTATAACTGATGTTGCTTTCAATCTCTTTCCCAGTTTCATTTCACTTGGTAGAGGATAAAGGTCACTGTAAAGTTGTATCGAGGAGTCAAAGAGATCTTGGAGATTTACTTAAGTGGAGAGTTAATAATTAAAGTATCATTGTTGTATTCTCGAATTTATCAAAATTGTATCGGAAAATAAATGCATTTGGTGATTCGTGTTACTCGTGCCTTAATTTAACTTGCACGCAATTATTTTATTTTTATATAAATTTATGCGTCTTGTGATGCATGAAAGCAGAGGTTTCTGAAATTTGTGTTGATTATCTTTTGATGGTCCAAATAATGCTCGCGCAGCCGTCGACCTAAAGACGATAAATGTTAATATATAAAAATAAGAGGCAGGTTCCATATCTACGTAGATCTATCTAAAATTATCCATGTATTGAGCTGTTGAAATCGAACTCGCAGATTTTAGTAGTAGCCGACCTGCCGCTGCTTCTAACTTGCCGCTACCGAGGTTAGTTTGGGAGAAATCCAGGGGGAATTCTGGCTGTTAATGTTAAGAGCTGGAGGCAGAAGGAAATGGGGCGACAGAGGGAATTGTTTGTGGTCAGGTTGCGGCAAAAAGAGGACGTGCCGTGGAGGTAAATCATTGCCACGGGATCCGGGCAAGACGTTTTACTTTCTTACCTTCATCAAATATTTTCTCCAAAGGGACGCTCTCCCGAATCGATGAATGCGTATTCCTCCCTTTCTTCCCTGTCATCGAGTTAGAGATTAAAAGCTCCCGAGTTAACAAGAAGAGACGAGCGGAAAAGCTCATTAAGAAATTTCATTCATCGCAAAAGTGAGGGATTAGGTGGGTGAAGATGCGAGTATGGAGTGAAGTGATCTCAATCTGAGCTAAACGCTTTCTTTGCAAATTCCCTTGCGTTGGTGAAAATATAATAAATTGTGCTTTGTTTCTTCTCTTGAGATACTTGTCCGGAGCGGTAGTAGTTTTTACAGTTTCTTTCTTGTGGGTGAAATAACTAAAAAAACCCAGAAGTACATATAAGAGATGGACCAATGGAAACAATGATTGGTGGCGTAATAAATACAAGTTTTTTAAATATTAAAGTATATACCATATTCTCTATATCTCGGAATGTTGAGGTGGCAATAAGTGCAGTATTTCCATTCCTAGGGAATAAGTTCAAATCCTAGCATAAGCTGTATATTTTGAGCGTTGAAAGGTGAGCGCATGAGTGTAAAGCTCTGTCTGCTTGTCGTTGGTCAATGCTGTCACCTGGCAACTCTTTACAGTGACAATTTATCTTTACTTCCCTTGCCTAGGTGGCACAAATGTTATTTAAAACTTTTAGCATACGCTAAGACTGATCTGTGATGTAAGTGCTGGCGGTTCTTGGAAATGATTAATTCATTGACCAAACTGACGTCTAATCTTTCACTCGCATAGACTGTGAATCAGCGCAGTACCTTAAGCCTTTAAGCCATATGTGTGTAAATGATTTCGGAAGTTACGTCTTTGGAAAAAAAATACATATTAAGTTTTGTCTAAAGGGCAAGAAAAACAATAAGACGGAGTTTCATATTAATCATTATTTTCATTTTTGAGGATATAAATGCTGTAAATGATTACTTTTGCTTTTTGTAAATTTTCTATACCTTTTCTATAATTAGAAAAAGCAGTACTTTACGTTTTATCAAGATTTTCTCATTTCTCCCGATGATAATTAGAATATTAGTATATGAAGTAAACAAAGTGTGACTCTAATGGTAATGTATTTATAGTTAGTTATAAATTCCTTAGGAACTCATCACGTTTTGCCCTTTGGTTTTAGTGAATTTTATTCATTTCCTCGAGAATCAGTTTCATAATGAATATAAACCTTGAGGATCGAAATAGATTATTCGTTGCATTAAAATGTCTGAGGAAATCTGGCGAGTTTATGACTTAGATTGGGGACCGAAATTGTAACGTCTCCATTTGTTTTGAACCTGTATTATATTTCTAACTCCTTCTCACTTCTCTAATGCAATTTGATCCCTGGGTTACCCATTTTTTTATGTACGCTAATATTAATAATTTGCCTTAAGTTCTGCAAATGATATTTCCTTCTATAACTTTAAAGGCCATAAAAACCTACTGGACCCGCTACACTGGTCTAAAAGTCCTTTCCTAACATTCATCTTCTCCCCCTTTGGTGAACCTAACTTTGCTGATATATTTACTCTCGATGGTTCTAACTGCACAAATTAATCCAATACAATAGTCACCAACGATTTCTGACTTCGGATTATTATTTGCGGGTAATGATGAACTACCTGAGAGAACGACTGATTGAAAAATTACCTTTTAAACTTTTCCCCAAGAATGATGAACACACTTCTTCGATACCTTTGCTTTAGCTATGGTACGTAAAGCTGTAACTATAGACAACTCGCGCCCTAATTTTTATACTCCTTTTTATCCGGAGGACTGGAGGAAAACACAAGGTATCGGGTTTTGCCCGAATTTGGAAAGATAACGAGGTGAGGTAGACTTGCAAAGGATTGCAGCGGCTCTCTTGACACAGGCTCTCTTTTACAGTTAGCTATTTACCCCTCGTCTTTCCTCTACACATTATTTGACGTATTATATGGCCGCTACCTTTACGTTTTCTTTGGCGTAACCACGAGCACACTTTAGGCTTCTCTGGTTCGTCAACGGACGTTAGGCTCCAAGTGTTTGCGATGGAGCCGTGAATTATGCTAGAATTTGGGTCAGGAAGTGTAAAATCTCTAATACTTCGGATCAAATCGTCACACAGATAATAATGACCTAAATGTTGAGTATAATGGTTGTATGAAGTGAACACTTAAAATTGTTCCTGTTTGGCGAAGGTAATTGCGAAGTATTACTCATCGTGAGATGGTGTAGTCATTTTGATGGGGCATTCATTTACCACATTAAGGCTGTACTAACATGTTGTGGAAAGTAGAAAGTATTACCACTGAAGATAGAATATATACGAAAATTGAAAGTTTTCTGGAGCTCATATTATCTTGATAATGAAAAAGAAGGGAATTAATAAAAGACTTTGCTGTCAACTGCCAAAAATCCAACTACCATTCAAAAGATAGAGACCAAATAATATCCCTTGTGGAAAAAGCCCATTAATAAGAAAAAAAGGGTTGTAATAGCTAATCAAAATTAGGAAATCAAAGAATAAAACAACCAGTATCCCTTTTGGAAGTGAAAGGAACTTATTTAACCTTTTTGGGTGATTATTCCGGAAAACATTTAGAAGTGCTTGAAGGTCAACGCTTTGTAGTTATATTTTAATCTGTATTGAATTAGCGCTTTTATTTCAAGCGATGGTCTTGTCGCTTTTCACATTTTTGCAAAGCAACGTTTTTCCAGACTTTTCCAACAGGAGAAGTGAATCTATGTTCCCGGTAGAAAAATTTCTCCATTAATAGCAATGTGAGTTGAATAAAATGAAAAAAAAGAAATTGTCTTTGCAAATTAGCAAGGAACAAATATCGCTAGCAACGTGGATGCTCAAATTTCAATGCTGTAAGTGTGGACAGAATTATCTATCAATACGTTCCAAATTATTTTAATTTATCTATACCTTACAGCATATCATCTACATGAATAAAATAGGGATAATCCAAGTATATGATGACACTTTATAAGCACTAAAAGAATGCAAAGGATACCCACCGTACTTAAACAACAGGGATTCGAGATTTTGATGTATTCTAACCACTCGTAAAAGTGCCACTAAGCCCTATCAGTCGAGGTTTTTGCGAGAATATTGCTGATGTATTTGAATATCGTGATTCATGACACAATAAGTAATATATCAGATACGTTCTCCATTCATGTGGCTAAAAGTTGCTAAAATCTCTAACCGATCGCTGTTGTACCACGTGACTCCGTAGTAACGTGTTCCGAATGATTGGGCGTGGTTTCAAACACAATCCCTCTATTTTAATGTGGTTGAATATTTTCTTAAATATCCGTGAATGATAAGATATTTGACTATAACATTTTCAACGCAGAATTTTGCTCACTTTGGCGTGCACCTAAGCAGTAACGCAAGTTATTTACTATTGGCAACAATAAGGATGATTTTTTCTATTCCCTTTCATTCCCCATTTTTTAAAATTTCAGATCAACTTTTTTAATACGAAGCAAATACATTCATACTAACTCTGCCAATAATTGGTTGAAACATAAAGAATGTGAGAAACTGTGAAATAACCTTAGGCCAACCTTTGTTCTAATCGAAATAAATTAAGTCAAAAGAGATACCTACGGAAATGAAAGAATGACACTAGGTGAGGATCACACAGTTGAACGAGGTAATTACAGTCTTTTATATCTTGAAGGGAGATTGTATTATTTTATAGGAGCTGATTTTATGTTTTCATTCCGCTTTTCCTAGACTGGTTCAGCCCATATTCCTTCTTTAAAATGTTGTAATTTTTAAAGAGAAATTCGACGCAATTCAAGGAAATATGTCTTCTTTACGGAAACATGATTTTGTACATTTACGTGAGATGAAGTTTTGTCGCAAAATAAGTCTTGCTTCTTTATTTTAGGGGCATTTTAAGCTCATTTTTCATAATTTACTGCTAAGAGCTGTCACAAAAGTCCTTTTTCGATAATTCTACGGGTGTTCTCGTTACCCTTATCGTCATCGTCCATAAAATTTGTCCAATAAAAATTTCTTATTCGAAATCCGAATTCCATCAAACGATTAATCCTCCATTATAGTAAATATTGAGATTTACGGTTATACTAATTCTCATAAAGTTGGGTGTTTACCCAAAAATGCCAATATTTGCCTGCTCATGGGAATGGTAGCTAAGAAAGCACATTTTTCCTAAGAATCTGAAATATGGCTGCTAGAAAATTACTCTCTCTAATTTTTTAATGGCTTTATTATGATGTGATGGATTCCGAAGTTTTGGAATGATGTTTCACTGACATCGTTACATTTGTTTTATCCCATGAATTTAGCTCGGTAGAAAGGCTTATAACTGTCGTTCATAACCTTAATGAATTTTATGTTTGACGTTTCTTTTGAAAATTCAAAATGCACGTCTAATCTATGCATATTGTAATGCAACCTGTTATCGTATTTTTAAGTAATCCAAATTCTTTGTCACGAATACAGACCATTATACTCTTTCTGTCTTCCAATGTCTGGAATTGTGGACCGGAGGGAGTCTCACCATATTTGTCTTCCCTTGTGTCGTATAATCATATGCTAATTGTGCGAGTGATTGGAATTTTGGTGCTCCGGTATTAAAAAATTGTGAAATCCGATAAAGAATATTGATGCATCCAACGGGAAGACTTGAAGAGCAAAGTGTAAGATTGCCTTTGGAAATTGCCAAGCAGCACAATCTGCAATCTTTTATGAGTTTATCTTTAGCATTATCTATTCCGTTTACCTTACCCTCTCGTACCAAAATGATCTTTGGGAGAAATCTTTTATTCATCAATCGCTGTTGAAAATTGTATCCCTTTTTATTTCCCTTTGTTTCACTGCAATGGTAAACATCCTGAATTGTTCCTGAATGATAACTATAAGGTGAAGTCAGCTCTAAATATTACTCTTTAGGGTTGTTTTTTCTTATTTCTTGTCTCAAATTGTTTTTTTTTTTAAGATTAAATCAATGGCAAAATATTAGTAGAAATTACAAAAATGCTGATTATTTTTGGATAAGTTCAATTTTTGCCTTGCATTAAAATGCTTTAAATTCATAACATTGGGCTATAAATAGGAATTGCATTGTAATACTTCTGTATTGTAGACTAAATCTTAATCGGACTATCAGCCCACACTTCAGGATGGAGTTTGATGCAGCCTGTATAAGAGGAGTTCAATCTCATCTTCTCGTTATGTACTTCCTTGTTATCCTAAGTAAACTTTGACCTAATATTTAAAAAAATATTTTGATCACATACTATCAATTAATCATTACTAATATTTTGGGAATTGATTTTCGATATTTCGTTTTTGCACTCATTTTTTATCAAATCGCTCATTTTTTAAACTTTGAACCAAATAATTCCTATTTATATACGGTAAACTTTATAGAATTGAAAAATTATTATTAACTTTAGTATTTATTTAGTACTAACTTATTATTAACTTTACAATTTAGAATAGAAGCTTTTATTTACTCAAACCTTTACTCCATTGACCTTCGTCAATCATGGTGAGAAGTTCATGTAGGGTCTCCATGAAATTATCAAATGAAATCTTATGAAGTCTTGTGAAACTTGTAACTATAAAATAACTGGGAGAATTGAGTGGGTGGAAATATTAACTACGAACTTTACGATACGATAGTTCCATATTGCCCAGTGTTTTGTGACATAGCCCAGTCAAGTAATACTTGTTGATTGAATAGTAAAACGAGAAATTAAATGCACCATTAAGTGGCAGTATGTGCTAATATTAACCCTATGGCTATAATTGACATAAATTCAGCTTCAGAATGGAAGATGGAAATAATCATTTGCGTATTCGAGAAAGTCGTTATCCGTACGTTTCTATGAGTAGGATTGGCATTATGCATGGCAGACCAAATTAGAGTGGAATGAAATTGAATTAATATACTGAATTGAAGTGTATATTACTATCCCAATGGTCAGGCTACAAAATTATAAAATTGTCAAAAGAATTTTCCCTCAAAACACTAAAAAAATGTCAACTCATGATGCGAACCTAATTATTAGATTACCAACTTGTCTGTGGTACAATAAATAGCTTTTACGATGTTTAAATATTTATCAGCTTAAGAATGAATTTCATAATTTAGAAATTATCTCGTCTGAGCTAATTTCACCCTCTGAACAGTAGTGGTAGCATCAAAGAGCGATTTGGTGCGAGGATTCCGCTGGTCTTCGTCTCATAATTTGATTTCAGACCGTTGGAATGAAGCAAATCTCTGGATTAAATCTTCAAAAGAGGGAACTTAAATTCGCGAGGATAAAATGCGTTGGCAACACGGCTGTGAAATTGGGGCTATAGAAGTGCGGGAAAGTTTTAATTGGCCGTTCACACATTCGTTGTTGATGACTAAAAAATTCTCTCCTGCAAAATTATTTTGGTGGTGTTATCTGCGGAAACATTTTTAATGATTATTTAAGGCCAAATATTGTAATGAAATCTGTTATCCACGCAGATTCTCGACATTTAATTTCTAAGCCATTCCATGTATGTTATTGGATGTTGTACGTTTTTTATTTAAGTGAAAATAAATCTTTTTCTCTCTATATAATAATGATTGTGATAATGCGCATGGTAGTTCACTTGTAGTTTCGGTTTATGATTTGTGTGTAGAACCTAAAAAAAAGATGTATAAAATGAATGATAAAATTGTAATTTCACCATCATTTTTTCTTTTTACTCCCGTCATACATTGCCTTTACTTTTGCGTCAATTAAGTAAATTTATACATGTATGTGCTTCCTGAGTGAAAGGCCAATATCTTTGTGCAGCATCAATTGCTACTTTATTTATACTACATTACCTTATCACTCCTAATAACTGCTCATTTTTATTTAACTACGAAGTCCATAATTGATTATTTTTTTAAAGTGTTTCCGACATAATATGCATAAGTTACACATTCAGGAAGGTTAATAATTTCTGGTTTTTAAAAGATAAATACTAACAGAGAAAAAAGGTCGCAGATTCCGTTCCTAATTGAACATTAAATGTACAGTCATCTTTATATCGGTCTCCGTATGGTGTATTTTGAACGTGTGTGACACATGAAATTTTTACGACTCTCCAGCAGTTCCCAGGACTTGCAAGTAGAGCATTGCATTTTTAATCTGGAACCCCGTCACTGCTCTCACATCTTCGGCCAAAGGCCTGCCTTTTGCTTTGATTAACTGCTTGAGCCCTGGAGAACGGTGCTCAAAATTTCTTCCGAATACCGCGACTTGATATTCTTAGCTGGCCTTTGCAAAGTTTGTTGAAGGCTGAGTTTTAATTTAAAACCATGATACGAATCTCCGGTTCTCGCAATGCAGCACATTAACATTTTTATGCCCGGAAATTGTGAAGAAGAAAAAATTCTGTGCTCAGAGTGGTAAATGATCGTGCTCTCACCAGGTGTGAATGTTTCCTTTGACATTCAGAACACGTTCGGATTTCTTTCATTTGAGCTCATTTTTTCATATCACGTCCCTATGAAAAAGCTGCCAAACTTTCCACAAACAGAAACACTCTTTCCTCTCGTACATATCTTTTCGAGCATTTTGGCATTTTTACCGAGGGTTCATATCTGTGTCTTCCCGTTGCCAAATGGCATTTCCTCAACTACTTTTTTCTTCTTTTAGTCTCATAACCCATCCTCTTGCCACCCTTTACCCATTTCCAAGCCAATATTTCGTTCATTTTCCCAACCGTTTTCAACATTTAATTGCAGTAGTGAGGCATTGGCAACAATGTACGTGTTTGCAATCCTCTTTCAGTGTCGTTAGTCACTGTTGGGAGAGAGGAATCCCAGAAGAAGAGCAATATTAAATTGTTGTAGGAGGATGAAATTGGAAGAAAATCTGTTTTAACATAATAATAAAAGCTAGCAGTTCAACTAACTTGCGCACAGAGAGAATTGACGACACTTGCGTGAAATCTTACAATTGTTATGTTTCTAACATACTTCGACGTCTAAGAATTGCCCGAGAGCATCGCACATAAAAAAATCATGAGGCAAATTGATGACACCTTAGAAAAGATCTGCATTTTCAAAACTACATTTATTATCAATTCTTATTGTTTGATGACATGGAGCTAGATCACTGCATTAAAATTGGTAGTTTTTCAAACACTGATGAGCATTTTCTTTCAATATCCTTGTATTAAACTGTATTATACAATTTTTGCAATAATAATTTTAAATAAGGTGATTTTTATACGAAATATTTAATTTTTTACCCTATATTTTAGAGAAATGTTATATAATATTGCCATTTTTTCTAGGGCTTTCGTTTTTAATAAACCACTAAAGAGCATCATTTATGTGCTCTTTAGTGGTTCATCGAATTGGGAACATTTATTTTAAGTTGCCGTGCCATTAAGTTGAAAAATTTATTATCAATGGAAAAATAAGCTATGGATTGCAGAAGAGGCATTATTTCTTTCCGGCTGTGGCATAATTTTAAGTATTAATACTTATTTAAGTGAAAAAAATTAGTAAATCAGAATAAAAAAAGATGTTTAGACGAAATTTAATTTATGTCTCTTTATTTAATTTATTTGAGCACGATGATTAATTGAAGATATGACTAGAAACCGATGGAATTCAAATGCCTATCATCCTTTCATTACACAAGCAGTTATACTAAAGTGATTGCACCAGTGTTAAAGAGAATTATTATTATAAGAGAATGAATTTCCTAGATATTAAAAATTCATTTTTTATTTTGACGTAATTTTATGTGAAATAAAGGCTCTCGAATCAAATAAATGATGAATTCTGGTGGACATTAAATACTTTTGTAGGTGGTCCATGCTATTCAATTTATATCTGTCTGTCTCTGAGTCTCACTGAAAGCGCTCATGTGGTCTAGGACTCATTTTGGTTACTGTGCGTGCGAATAAGGGATCATATATTTCGCATGGAGGGGAACGGTTAAGTGGGTGAGATAGCGTCTTTGGGCGCAGGGAGACAATGGTGTGATTTACTCGTTACGCAAAGCCGAGAGGAAGCAATTGTTTCGGAAACCACATTTTCGTGAGGGAAATTTAACACATTCCAGTCTGTAGTTTAAAATACTATGAACTGGGGTTTTTGGTGAGTTTTTGTAAAATTGTGATTCAAATACCATTTTATATAGATTCAGACGGTTTTTTATTATTTTCATTGAAGATTACACGTTTTTCCACGGTACCTTGAAACCTTGATTAAGTTACCTTAAATACGTAAGTACATTGCTTGCTTTGAAAACTGAATTATTTTCTTAAACAAGGTGTTTTTGCTAATTATGTGCGTTGAAATGCGTAATAGCATTAATGATCAGGCATCGGGAATTTTACAATTTTTATGAAACTGGCCCGAAAGAAGTGGAAGCATTTCCAAGCATTTTGTCTTCTACGCCGGAATGAAGGCTGTGAATTTCTATTTGCTGTGTACGAAATGAATGCTTTAATTTGCTCGTTCTTTATACTTAAAAACTTTTCAAAGAGAGCGAGCGTTTACTTATATATAATGAAAAATTGAAAGTAAAAATCTTTCTCATTTTAGGGTGGGTAACTATGTTGTTACACATATGCACTTTTTTGGCTCAAAAGGAAATCTGAAGAATATTTAAAAGCTAACTTGATGCAAATAATTCAAATTGCTAACGCTTTTTTTACAACATCCCTTCCTTCTGTGCGTGGAAATAAATAATATCCTTGGCTAGGCTTATAATATTTTTGACTATGATAGTGAAATTTCACAGTAAAGCTTAAAAATTTACTGCAAAATAAATCGTTTTGAGAATACTGCTGAAATTTGTCCATGCTCAAGGAGAACGTGATAGAGGGATACTTTTTACTTATGTAAATATTTTTAGCTTGTGTAAATAATATTTGCAAATAAAAATATATATAATGATGGAGGAGGAGCTGGAAGTCCAAGAAGGAGAAAAAATAGGAACTACTAGCAATTTTTGAGCTACTACCACCATTTAAGTTTTTAAGGAGGGAAGCTTTTAATTAAATTATAACTATTTTATTCATTCTAAAATATGAATAAACGTGGCGAGGAAGTAGGTGTTAATGATATTTTACCCTAAGTTAGCTGTAGAAATACCAATACACTGAAAAGTCTGTGAAAAACAAACTTCTGTTTGGTTGACGCCCATTTTGGGCAATCAGACTATAAACTTAATAGTCTGATTGCCCATAAGTATTAAGCGTGTGATTTGTTTCATTGTTGGTACTTCTTAGTGCATAAAATCGATATGTCTTCACCAGTTATTCTTTTCTCATTCTTTTATAGTTTATATTTGTGTCCTTTAGTATAAAATATGTATATCTTCTTTAAACTTGCCTGATAAACTTCTCTTTCTGGTTTTTATCATGGTGAATCCGCAAAACTATCGACTTCCTATGGGTGCAATATTAATGTTTTGTCATAGAATGAAAATGCTTCGTAGTTATTTAGAAAAAAGGCCATGTTTTCTTACCAGTATATCTGTGATTAGTCTGTCTTGTTTATTCATGTTTACTGACATGGTTATATTGCTCACCAGACATTCCAGCCATACTTAATCAAATATTTGTGCTTATTAGTGCCAAATAGCTCATATTGTCTTTTTATATCCGTTTCGTGTTTTTTACGCCATCTTCTGCAAGGGAACTAGTAGAAAATTTCATCATTACCTCGAGTAAAAACTTGAATTTACCGATTGTCCTTCTCCCTACCAAACGCTTTTTTCTTTCCTTGTTTCGCTGTACAATTTAATGGGGAACAACCCCGCGGAATTAATTGACCCCAGGAAAAAGCTGAACCGTTAGCTGAACTGCCTTCCGGCATTATTGATCAAGCATCCTTGGCCACTCTTAAGCCTTGAAGTTATCTTAGCCAGCGACGCGGTATCCTTGTCAGCAAGGATCCCAAAATTACGAACCCTTCTCACCCCCCAGCTTCCGAGGTCCGTCACTTCTCGACATGCGCACTCAACTCCACCCGAGCCCGTGACTGCCAGAATCCGCAGAATCCTCCTCCCAAGAAATCCTGCAACCACCCACGCACTCGCCCGACCCCTGTCGATCATCTCAACTCTGGTCACACGCCTATGTTAGGGACGGGTAGAGCGTCCATCATGTTTCGCAGCCGTCAATCACGCCCCCGCAGGTGGCACCATCTGAATACCACTAACACGGATCGTCCATTCATCTCCAAAATATCTAAAAAGAACGTTTCAACGGTTCTACTTCAAACACCACGTAGGGTCCCGTACGTGTTGTCTCGTCGACTTCAGGACGGTGATTTGTTTTCTCAAATGATAAGATAACTTTGTTTTATTCTTCCAATTTTTATTGCGGTTATCTAGTTTCAACACACCGGTGTCGTCTTCGGATGATTCGCTTTATTTTCCTGACGTGAGCGATGTGTTGAAAGGGACATGGATTTAAACGAGGCGCACATATTGCTGTTTTTTCTTGAAGGCAAACTTTTTTTCGATTCCGATTTCTCGACGGACCAAAACAAATGAAATACTATATTTTATTTTGGCTGGTCGATCTTTCTATGTGACATTTTTATATTTCCTCAATGAGAAAAATACTGATGTGTATTTTATATAGAAGCGATTGCCTAATACTTGGGTTCCACTCACATACTTTATCATAGTCCGTAAAGTAGTAGTAAAGCGAGTGTAAAGATAATGGCTATTTTCATCATAAAAGTAATTGATTCTACGATCATGTCTCTTACGTCCGTGCGTAACCTTATAAGAAAAGACGGAATGAAAAATTTCTTTGACCGAGTAAGTACATCTTGTCGAACGGACTCTTTCATTGCGAAGGAAAAACGATCTATTCATTTTTAACTCAGGATACCATTGAAGTCTCGTGGATTTTATGTTTAAAGAAAGATGGCGGTAAAATAGCACAATTATGTAAAAATATTTATCGTTTTAATGTCAGACTATTGCGTACTTTTTCATTTAATTGTAGTATTTTACTCAAGAAAACGTCTTTTTCTAACTTATTTCAATTTTTTCTTTTCAGAACGATGTTTCACCGGAAAAGAAGTCCCTGGAGGAGGTCCATCACCTCCGATTCACTCATTCTTTTGCGTCCTTTACAGTTCCTTGTCACCAAATAGAGCAGGACTCAACCCCAGGTATATTTTTCTGTGTGTGTTCACCTTCCCTTTCTCCTTTCCGTCTGTCTCAGTAGATTTCGGCTCCTAAATATCCATACTGTGGCAATTTTCTTTATTGAATTTACTTGAATTCTTCTTTCTTTTTTATTGAATCCCCGATAGAAATGCTATGTGTTGCTAAATTGATGTGTTTTTTTCTTCATTCTACTGTTGAATGACCTTCCTAAACTTATTATGACATTAATGTGTTTAAGACTGGTCCTGGCTTCGTATTGATAAAATTGTGAACCTTATAAATAATAACTTGCCCATTTTTGTGATAAAATAATGAAGGGTTGATAAACAATTCTCAACGAAAGCCATTCCCTAGATGAAAGTTTTGGTTGTTTATCAATTTATGTGGTTACTGTGGAAGTTATTTGGGAGCAAGATTTTAAAAAGTACGCAGTCAATATTGATTTCACTCTGAGGGTTTGAAAAAATGCCAAGACTATAATCAACCAATAATCAGCGTTTTTATGAAAGAATTCGAGCCGAGGTAGCCTGCAGTGTTTAATTTTTTCTCGAAAAATACACAAAATATGCTTCACGATGTTCATTCTTTCATTAGAAAACTCGAGAGTGTATCCGTCAACAAAGAAATATGAGGCAGTTGATGAACAAATTTTGTGACAAATGTATTTGACGGAATATCGGCACCGTATTGACATTCATTCCTATCGGGGCCTTATCGGGGTGGATAATATGAAGAACCCAATGACTTGAAATACGGTAGTGAACCGCCAGCTAGTGGATGAAGGTAAAATTTTTTCATGGAGACGTAAATGATTGTTGTTAAAACCTTAAATTGATGATGGCATTATTTTATCAATATCATCAATTTGATCGAATTGCACATATTGGTCACTTGCAAAGGCAGAAGAAATCTAATGCCGATAATAATCATCCATACCCTGCCAAAAATGGTAATGTACAGGAAACGTACACTTGTTGCACTTCTTCTGGCGTACAGGTAGCGTAAACGAAACGTATATGTGAGCTTTGCAGCTGTAAGCCAAGCGTCAATGAAGCGTGCTTAAAGCGTACAGCAACTGTGCTTAAAGCGTAGATTGGCGCATTTTAAGCGTACACGAATCACAACTCTGGAACAGTACACGAAACATATTCGTGACGTGTGCGTTGAAGCGTGAAGGAGACGTAAGTTGGCGTGTCGTTCCTGGCATAGTACGTACGGTGTACTTATGAAACCTAAATGCGTAAAGCCGAGATGGACTAAGGCAGATCCAAAAATAAACTTTCAATTCACTAAACCACACTTTATTTAAATCATATTCCGCTAGATTACATTATTATTTCCAATACTCAGTTTCAAGCCCTCTAGTGTTTCTGAAATAAAATTTTGAAAAGATAGCCATTATCGCAGGAGCCGGTGGACATGTTCCGACTTCACAACATGTTTGTCAGAACTAGAATATCTTGCCATGCATTCGACTGATAAAACTCGTTGTCTTTCAATTTTCCCCTTTCTGTTCCATTTGGAAGTGCGTATATCATTTTTTTTTTAAATAATTAGCCAGACTCATCAAACGGATGGAAATCCTCTACATCAAAAGTCTTGACAAACTTATCATGCCTGTCTCCGTACTTTACATACGCCAACCCAATGAATTCCTCACTTTCAACCATCATTGTTGCTCCTGCAACACTTAGACCGAATAAATGAATACACATGAATTGAATACTGAACAAATTTACCAACCTTACCAAATCTTTGTTACCAACTGGGCCAGTCAGTTTCCCTCCAATTCTAGAGTCAACATTTGAACATCGTTATTGCTGAGCTAACTGAGCTGACAAATTGCTGCGACGTTTTACAGCATTTGCATTCACTCGGATTGCTCGCGCGGCAGGTTTTGCACGTTATATTTCTCATACGTCTAGGGCGGTATGTTTACATCTCGCAACGGAAAACACTTGTGGAAACAAAGGACACACGTTCCCATTAGTTCTTTTATACTGTGCTAAGTACTCAAGCAATTATCAATATGCGTCGCCATAAAAATCGCTACCTTATCACCAACGAGCCTGTGCCTTGCCGCACGGCATACCGTCGTAGAAAGAGAGCACATGAAGTGGAACGATTGCGTCGATCATCTAGCACTGTAGGTTATTTCAGGAGATGTTTCTAATTTTTAAGGACTATTGTCAAGGGTCTTATATAATTCCTCTACACGATAGCGAAAGTGATAGACATCCTATTCTTCAAATCGCGGGTTTATCATACGTACGTAAAACTGTCCACGAGCGACAATGAAATGAAATGCGCACAGACTTGCATGACACACACAATTCCCGACATGCATGAGTACTCGGCGACAGCATCTGGTATGCGGGAAGAATCGTCAAATAAAGTGTATCGGGAGAATTCTCGTTCTGCTCCAATCCCGTTACTTTAAGCCTTTCAGTGGCACACGTCGTGCTTACTACTAGCGTACTGCCTGACAGCAGTGCAGGAAGCGTACAGGCGTGAATCATGGTGATGAGCACGAACGTACAGGGAGCGTGCCGGAGACGTACGTACGTCACAGAGCACAGATCCAACGTACACCAAGTGTATTCAAATGTGGACTCGACGTGCAGTACGCCACTCGTACTCTAAAGTCCCTAAAACGTACGTATCACATTTTCAGAAGGGTATGGTATTTGGAAAAATAAGAGATAAAGATAATATGCTTGTTATTTTACGACAAGATCTAAATATATTTATCACCGTTGCGTATCGTATTGCGTTGAAGAGTATATATTTTTTTTGTCGGGGATCGACATTTCTAATGGCTGCCCAGCTGAGGGAGGCTTGAGATTTCCTAGCTGCGATTGGGAGCTACAATGGGAAATCAGCCATTTTTAGTGAATGGTCGTCAATCCCTAATTGCGCGCAGCAACAGAGAAAAGCCAGCGATAATCTGGAAGACTTTCACCGTCGTTTGATAGACTTAGATAGAAGTTCCAGTTAGATATGTTTTTTGGCAAGCAGTGTCTCCATTATGTTCCAAGTTGGGAACTTTGGATCTACCCGATTGATTCGCCTACAGTGAGGCCCAAGCGAACGTAAAATTAAGACGTGTGTCATGTAAAGTATTATTCAATTTAAATCAGTATTCATTCGTATGTTTTTGTTGCCTACTTCAACGTTTTTTTTCAGTTTCAACTAACGAATTTTGAGTGAAAAGGTAAAAAAGTTTTATTCGTAGAAAATGCGAGGAGAAAATAATTCATTTTGTACGTCTACATCAAGTTATGCATTATCCATATCGTATATTATTTAATGAAATGGTTCACAGAAGTCCTAAATGTTATGATTGCTTTCAGCATGCTATTTACTTTATAAACGGATACATATGCTATTAATGTTGATTGAATAAAATGGTGTCCAATCAGCAGTTCTGCCAAAGGTGCACAAAAGTTGATTTGAACGGTATTTGATTTTAAAAATTGGCTGTTCAATGAAGTCTTGTTTTAGTAAAAGTTAACTGTGTCTTGTCTTAGTATAACCAAAACTTACCCCTTCTTTTGATTTGAAAACAGAGTTTATTACGTTCCGAAGCCACATTGCTAGTGAAATTATCTCAGTGTGGGGAAGGGAGTGGTTTTAATTGTTCTACCTGTGCAGTGCTTTATACTTTAGGTTCAGTGTATCGGTTTGGCGCTATAGGATAAGTACTGATTCCCAAGGCAGGGTTAATATCTGGTTAGACTTAAAAAACTTTAAAAAATATCGAAAAATTTTGTTTTTTGTTTTTAAATATCCGTACTGCAATCGGGTTGGACGGTAACCTGTGCACGCCTTCTCTAAAGAATTATGAAAAACCAGTGACAAGTGGCTATTTCTTTTTTCGATTCTCCATGACATTACCAGCCAGCTCAGCTGTTTTTAATGTCTCAAACGTCCTCAGTTGTGGGTTAACCCTTCAAAAACAGGATATAAATCATTAAGATCAAGACCCTGAATATCAAGGAGAATTTGATGTAATATTCTCTGTTGAATTCGGCGAAGAGCAAGGTACATTTGTATAGAAACTCAAACCTATTGGGCCACCCACTGTATCCCAATCATTAGATCCAAATATTATTTAGTTTAGCTGTTAATTTTGTAAATATTCCCTGAAAAAAATGATGCATGTCAAAATGAGGATCGCCGATAGACTATGCGAATGGTTCACGATAGGACGTGGATTAAGGCAGGAAACATCCCTTAAGCTATGAATTTCAAATGTTAGTGCCGACAAAATTGTTAGAGAAGAATGGTATAAGATTGATGTAAGAAAAACAGTAGGGACAGAGTGATAATGTTAATGAGATTTGAAGATGACCCAACTTATATTTGCCATTTAGTTTCAAGAAATAAAGGGTATTTTTGAAGTTTAGTGCGAAGGGCATAGAGTGGAAATAAATCATAGAGAGAAGAAGGTAATACTAACTCAAGAAGTGGTGTGCTAAATATATGGATTGGTGGGAATCAAATAAAGGAAGTGAAAGAGTTTATTTAATTTCTCATTTTACGGAAGAAAAAGGGCTCCAGTGTTAGGGCTCTAACAAAGGATGCATTTTACAAGATAAGGAAGAAGATGATGTGCGGATCCTAGGAAAGATGTAAAGTTGGTTAGAATTAAAGTTATTAGCAAGTGTAACCAATAAATCCTCCTTCTTGATCGGCTTGCTCTCCATTTAAAGTCTCTTATACAGTAATTAATTATCGGCTAATACGTCGCATCTTTATTTCGCCCCACAGTTCTGGATCCCCCAGGATTCGAACCTGGATATCCCAATTGCTGGTCAGTTGTGTTCACTTGCTACACTGCTAAACCTTGTGGTGTAGCTGGCCGGAAAATGGAATATCCGGGTTCGAATCCCGGTCAAATCAAATGATTAGTTCATTGCAAATTTTATGCTTTGGCGAGCCATTGATGTCGTACACGGAAAAAAGTGATTCAAATTTTATAATTACTGAGTGAACAACTCATGATAATTGAAAATATATTTACCTAAATATTAAATTCTCTGGTCAATGAGTTTTACGGCCTTTCAAGCAAGCCGAGTAATCATTGGAATAACCTTTACAACAGTTTTTTAAATGTTTAAGACCATTATTGAAGGCAGAAAAAGTAAAATTTGTAAGTAAATATTAAATAACAATGCAGAAAAGGCTCAAATAATCGTGGCGTGGAGAAGAAAATCTCCAATTTTATGCTTCCGTAATAAGAATCAGGTGCATTTTAGTCGTTCAAAATATAAGTATGAATAACTAATTTAAAGCTCCTCCATTGATTTTATGATTGAGGTCATTCTACGGCAATACGAAAAATATCATTTAGGTCCTACTCCGGTTACTCCCCGTCCTGTATTTAATATGGACTGCAAGGTCGTACTTCTTGACGCTAATTTCTCTCAAGTCGATGAAAAAATAATATAAAGGAAAAATGCTGTAAGTTTCTTATTTCCTGAGTTACTGTTTTCCTGAGTTTCTTAGTTCCTGAGTTACTGAGTTAATTCACTTAAAAATTTTCTGACGTCGAATCGCAAAGCTGAACTAAATATTCATTCAAATTACTTTCTATTAAAGCAGCAGTTATTGGACCCTAAGGAAGAGGTAGACATTTGTATTACTTGCGACTTGCAAAGTCGTCTTGGAACCTCTTTAAGTTGGATAAGCCAGATCGGCCCAATTATATGTTTTTTTCTGCCCAAAAAAGTCAAAAAAACGTAAATATTGATTCTTATCGGTTGCTCAAATATTCTCATCGGAAACAATTCTTTCCATAAATTATTCATCATTCCGTAATTTTGAGAAGGTGGGACATAGAGAGTCGTGACCACAAAGGAAATCGTTTAAGGAATCGAGAGGGGAGGAGTACCATTTAGGCACAGTTTTCCAGGCTGAATGGAATGATGAAATGTCTATGTAGTTCTTAATATTGCCGCTGTTGGTAAGGAACTGCAATTACCTTTTGAAATTCGCAATTGATGATCTATAAATTGCCTTTATGGCCCCACTGGTGATGAGAATTTAAGTGTGAGTAATGAAAATGTGATGCATTGTATCCAAGAGTAACAACCGGAGTAATTTTCAGAAACCTCTGTGAGCGTTGACCACTAATAGTCAAATGTCTCTGATATTAGTGTGTTGGATCTATTATTGGAGGTAGAAAATAAATAAATCATTTGGACAGGGAATGTATTGTGAAACTTTGCGTTTATTTCCGAGGAAAAATTCAATGTAAGAGATATTTCAACGGTTTTCCTTTTGGCCCTCAAATACTTGAACAAATAGTTCACCTGCTATAATGTCATATAATTCACTTCCGTCCTTTCCCTCTTTGAATGCCATTTTGCTATTTCATCACTTCATTGCGATTTATATTCCATCACCCCTTCTTCTACAACCCTGTCCAGTGACTCGCTGGGTAATAAGTAAATAAATACTAGAATAAATTACTAGGAAACAGGAGGTAAAATTTGTGTTTGACGCTAAAACAGATGAAACCGCCTCTGTACCGTGCTTCACTGGCTATTTTCGAATAAATATGGACTAAATAGGGAATATATTGAAAATAAATATCCAAAGCAATATATGTCCCTTTCATCCAGCCGGGTCGCCTGTCGCTTTCCGTTTCCCGAGCACCGTCCGGCTGTCTTCAATTATTTCCTCCGGTTCTCCATCCCAGGACCTCCCCAGGCCCTGCTCCTTCCTCTCACGGTCCCACCTCTAGCACTGGTGGCCTTCCTCACTCCCACCAATAAAGCTACAATTTCACATTTTCTTTCTCTCTCAAACGCTTCCGTCCCGTTCCTGCACAACCCAATTCATACTCCGCCCCACTTTCATTCGTGCCTCTGAACCCGGATTTCCTTTCCGCATGCCGTGCAATTCCTTCTCGCCCACGATTTTCCACCTCACCAGTCCCCTCTCCCTTCACTGCTGCTTTTATTCTCTCCCTCTTTTTGTGAAATTTTTTTTCCGAAGTGGAGTTTGTGCTGATGCCTTCCCTCTCCTTTAATCCCCCTCTCCTCATATCCTCACTTCTGTTCCACGTAATCGACAATATGCCTATTCTCTCTCACATTTTCTCTCCATTCTACCGTCGACTGTTCCACGTCGCTTTCTCCTTTCTTTTTTCCTCTACCACGCCCCCTTTACCGAGGCTTTTCTCTCACTCTGACGCCATTCCACCGATAAAATTCACGCACCTCTCACAGCCTACCGTTTGACCCCGCAGGTGGCAGTGGGTATTCCAGTTCCTTCCTAATCCTCCTCCTTTTTTATGTAAGCTCTATCTTTCCCTCGGGCGATTTAGCATTCCTGAATTCTCTTCTAGTAACGCCCTTCTCGCAGCCAACAATTGGTTTGCGGCGCGTAAATCGTCTCGCGTCATTCCATCTGTTGGTGCCTGCGTATGCCTCTATGATACAGTGGATTGGTGTCAGAGAACTCGCGTCCCTATCTCTCTGCAATTATTAAAGGGAGCTTGAGCTACATATTACAGTACATAATATTCGTAAAATCTGGCCCAGTTATAAAGTAAGATGGCTCATCTTTCCCATGAAAACAAATAATCTGCCATTCACCATTGTACTTTTCGAGATATATGCCAAGAAGTACTAGCCATTTTCCATAGATTCCGGTACATGTATGCGCTCCAGAGAGACTTAATTTAATAAATGACGAGTTTTTAACGAATAGACCGAGTCAGAAATTAAATGTTGTAGTTTTTATGCTTTCTCAACTAACAATTTTTAAAAATATTACCTACTTGCTGCAGTAATTTCTTACATATTTGCATCAAAAACTTCGATTGTGAAGGAACGCACGGCGCATGGCGCACGGCGAAAAAAAGAGTCAAGTGTAGGGCTTATGTAGGCATATTTTGCTAACAAATGAGGATTTTACTAATAAGGAACAGAGGTTTTACGTCAGTAATGTAACGATATTTTCTCCTTGCTTCTTACAGTAGCTTAAAGTTCAAAATGAAATTTAAATGTGATCTCTTCTTAATGGCCAGGGAAAGATCTCGCTATGGATCTGCTATATTCTTACACCGTTATCCGTCACTGCATGTGTCGTGAAATCGCTATCAGTCGGAAGTGATTAAGTGGGGCAGTGATCGTTCGGTTGGTTACTTAGATTTAGGTGGATATACCATCGATAATGATACAGTATTCCTGATTATGTTATAGCAAATTGGACTAATGTGAATGAGAAAAAAGGTAAGCTTGGAAGTTTTTAAATTTTGATCAATGCCAGGAACTTTGCTAGGGGAAGATTTGATTTCAATATGCGGAACCATTTTTTCCTCATTGAAACAAATTAGGCCGTAAAATATTCGAGCAAGTGTATACACGAGTTACTAAAAATCCCGCGCACATTTGATGATTAAACCGCAAAGATGATGGACTTGTGTGATAGTAAATCGTCAAAGACTTACCCTTGTAAAAAGTTTTGATCAACCAGAAGTCCAAGTATAAAATCCTGACGTGATTTTGAGTCCCTTATTTCAAGGTTCTTCCATTTTTAAAGCTATTATTTTCATATAGATATGGTCTAACCACCAATTTTAAGTTCATGAAGTATTTTATATTTTTGTGATAAAAAACCGGTAATTTCAATTACAACTTATTGTTTATCCGTGTTTTGGGCAAAGCAAAACTGGATTATCTTGACATAATCATCTAAAATGTTTTAGAATGTTTATGGTTTGAGTCCAGGGTAAAAAATTATTTTATTCTCTGCTCTTTTGGAGATATAAAACGAAACGTGAAAGGAAAGTGAAAAAACTAACTTCCTTCATTCATTCAATCTATTCCATTTCTTCATTGAAATATATAATCCTTCATTCTTGGCAGGTACCTAGAAAGCCCTAGAGATAATAGATGAGAGCGCGCAGTATTCCTCTTCCTAGATACCGAATAAATATTGTTACTCAATATTTTCAGCAATCTTAAGAGTGTAACCCTCCTAAAAGTTCCTGGTGCTACGTTGTAAACAAGTTTTAGAGTGGTCTATGGAACTTTGAAAATACCTCGTAACAAGGGGGTAAGAACAAGTGGAGCGTAAGAAAACCTTCCTATTTTCTGCCAACAACAGTCCTCAAAGAAGCGGGATGACTCAACGCTACCTGAGGTTCAGTTTTTCCTCGTCTCACAGTGAGAATTCAAGATAGGGGCCCTAGTAAAGACATGGTAATGGTTGGTAATGACGCGTTGCCTTGCGTATGGGAATGTACCTTGTGCCCTTTTGAGAAATGTCTTGGTTCCCCTGCCTCAACGTCTCTCGTTCCCTTGCTCTGTTCCGCGGTTCTTTTCCTTCAGCTCCTCTACTTCTCCCCCTTCTCCTTACCGCGCCGGTCTGCGCCGGAAACATTTGGAGGAGCTATACTAGGGGGCATATTGACGAGATTCTATGACGTGTCCTTGTTTGCCCGTATCCTGATTAAGGCCACGCTGCATCTTCTGGATGCCAGTTTGTACAAGAGTTGTCATTTTCTTTTATCACGCACCAACAACAACGCTCAATTACTTTTTACAACGGGAAGTCCATCAAACGAGAAATGAATCTCTGAGGCACATGCCTTCCTGGAAAGCAAGTTCTAAGGACTGAGGCTAAATGCCGTCGGCAAACACAATCTTTCCTAACGAATAGTCGTAATTTGAACGCTATTTCATTGAACCAAGTCCATTGTAAATCAATGCCAAAGTCTTTCAATAGAACGCCCACACCTGCGAGTGACATTCCAACAGAATCGCTGCTTTGTAAGGGAATTCGATTGGGTCGCAAAAAGAACCTTAGGCCACAAAGGAAAACCGACGTAAGGCAACTTGGAATCGATCCCTTGATACCAATCCGCCAAGGTCTGCTTCCCCTATATTTCCAAAATTTTCGAAAGAATTCCGAGATTACTCGTCAAATCAAGCGTTGAGACGGCTCGCTAACGGAAGAACTAAGCAACCAACTTTTCAGAATGAAAGAAAACGTAGAGATGCAACAAACGCAGGAGTTGTGTCGCATTTCTTGAGAATACAAAAAAGCCGGATGGGCATTGAAACTCTCAGGATCAAATCAGGAAATAATCAGGATCTCAGAAGGTGTCTGTAGTCTTGACGATATTGTAACGTCAGCTGAATAAGGACACTTACTCCGCCGTGGCTTTATAAATTCGATAAATGACGATTAGCTTCTACGACAAACCAATGGTTACGTGGAACGCCTGAAAAAGGGGGTGATGGATATGCGGCGAGACAGATTGCACTGTATACTTGATTTTGATTATGCACTTTGCGAACCATATAAATTCGTGCTCTGAAAGTATTGCAATAGCAGAAGACTCGTGAAACTTTCACTTCATAGAGAAGCAAACCAAAGCCCTCAAACGCGACTGTCTGAGAGTCTCAACCACCTTAGTTTATCCATTATAGTACTCCTTAAAAATATTTTCGGCAGAAAATTCAATAAAACCGCGAACAGCCTTTAAAAACTGCAAAGCCGTTTAAAAAAGTCACCATATGCCATGCCATCTTTATGGCTTGACGTCACGGCATATTATTGCTGCTCTAATTTACATAAATTGCAACGTAAAGGATCAAATCATACTAGTTCATTGACTTTGCATTGCATGATTAATCACTCTTATAATCCATTATAACGTCTCATACTCATGGCGACCTAAATTTATTAAAAATTCTGAAATGACTTTCGTGATTGCTCTCACCATCATATATGTTCCTGTGGGAAGATGTAAACATTTAATTGAATGAAAATATGTACCAAATGAATATTTAAATCATACTAAAATTTAATTGGATGTTATATGTTCTTATGCAGTTATTCATTGGAATAAATTTTGACTTTCACGCTACACGGAGCAAATGTAGAATTAATATTTCGGGACAACGATTCATATTTACGTTCTGCCGTTTTTAAATTTATTCCATCTCATAAAAAAATAGTAATTTGTATTAAATCCGGATATAGCCTTCACTACCTCCTTGTTTATAAGCTTCTCTCAGCAGGCAGTATAACATTTTTCGTTCGCGCAGAACGGAAGCAATGCCAAATTAATATTTCGGAACAACGATTCGCACTTGCTTTCTGTCGCCGAATATTGCTCGCCTGATACAGGAAATTGAAATGCTTAAAGCATTTATGAATGAATGCTTTTCGATAAAATGCTTCCAGTGCTTCAACTTTATTAGTTAGCAAAAGCGGAAGGAGTAAAAGAGAATTTTATTTCCAAGAGCTAACAGTGGGATCGACTGTTTTTTTTTTGGGAAATAGTACATGGCTTGCCCTATATAATGAAATAATGGAGATTTTGGCTCAAAATTAGACGAATTTTTATTTACTGAGGAATTTTGATACTTCTGTCATGCTTCAACCCTTTCCTATACTCGAACTTATGGCATGACTCTTGAGAGGAGGATATAAATTTTGATCGACTTTCGACCCTAGATTATGATTAGGTCATTAAAAACTAACCATTCAACATAATTGAGGTTTTATTGGAAACACTGGAGAAAATCCAGATGAATGGATAATTCATGTAAAGAAAAATGCTTAAAAAGGCAAATTTGTGTTTTTTCATTAATTTTCCCAGAAGATTGACACTTATTCACAAGTTTTAAAAGAATGAAAAAAGGATATGACCTTTATTTAAAGATTCATAGAGTTCAGATGATATATAAGCGTATTTCATCAGCGTTGTATAATTAACTTTAACTACTTGTGTCGCTGCTTATTTTCTCTTTGCCATTAGCCTGAGGGAATTTTGAGATCTTGCAACATAACGAAGAGTAGAGGGTCTCACGGCAGTCAATGTCACTGGCTTAATAGAACGTTTGATTTAGGTATCGTTTGAAATTAGAAAATGCCCGAAGAGGAATGTCACCTTTGGTAAAATTTATTATATCGGAATGGATACTTTAAAGCAGTGTAAAATATTTCACTTATTACTTTTTACTTATAATATAATATAAAATATTTCACTTATTACTTTTTTTATATACACTTATTACTTTTTGTGGTTTATTTCAATCTGTAGTTCCAAGACTGCTTGGAAACAGATTATAAACAATGGTTGTCACTTGGTATTCTTGGAAGGCATCCTTTCTTGAATTGGCTTTCCGACTACATGTATATTATTTAAGCAGCAAACACTTGCAGTGATATTGCAGATGAGCATAAATTTAAAATCATACAGTGCAAACACTTGCTGAAATTTACATAATCCCCTTGTCCATTTTTTTATGACAAGACTAATCTTATAATTTTTTATATTTTCTGCGACTGTTCTACGTTTTTGACCTCTTACAATTGATGTGTTAGTGATGGTTTTTAAAATAATGTAATCTCCTCAAAAATTCCATTCATTAGGTACCATGCAAAGAGGGTGCTATATAATTTATCACAAAACTATTGAATTTGTGAAGGATGAAGTGTAAGAATGCTTTGATTCGCAATTATTTCTTAAAAAAACAATTGAAATATAATTATAATCTGATGTACAAATGACAATCAGACTCTAATTCTCTGTGCTAAATAAACCTTCGTATTATTAACCCAGTAGACTTGTTTATTCTATGGGATAAGATGTGATAGGAATGGTTGCTCTGTATTATGTCATCTAATTTCAATATCTTTCATGCGCGTAGCCCGTGAGTTAGGAAAAGGAAATTGAATTCAGCCTTTTTATTCAACGATTTCCGGCGAGATATTGTGGAACAACATCATGAATTTTAAAAGAAAAAAAATGTAATGTTCTCTCCATTATTTATTTTTACAATGCGTTTTGACTCTTAGAGCGTCATCATCAGGGACAATGTTACCTATTAGATGACACTTGAAACGTCGAAATATGTTGTAAAAATAAATGCCGCGTGGACATTACAAAGTTTTTCTTTTAAAACTCAGCCTCTTTACCGTACTTAGTGAAATTTCATTTGCTTTTATTAGTAACTTGTAATAAACGGTTGAAGAGGCAGAATACTAATTTAAAAAATATTGGTAGATTGTGCTGGTTCTAGCTCTGAGACCTGAAGAATACCATTTGTTATCCGCGGTCAAAGTTTTCGATTCCTCTCAGCTGAGGGATATTTCCTTTTAAGGCTGGCATAAATCTCCGAGATATCTTCTATCTTTCTCCTTCAGCCATCACCTTCCTCTCCAATTCCGGTGTGTCTGCCCACTGACCGTTTCTTACCTGATGTCACTTGTGAATTCATTCTTCCTTCCGTTCGCTGTCACGATCGTTATTTCCTCTGTCACCTATTCGAACACTCACATTTCACACAGTCACGATCCGTTCCAGATACCTTTCCAGTCGGGATTTTCCCTTGGATAGATCATATTTTTCCAGGAAATTCAGCCACACCTCTATATTCGGGCATAGAAAATGGTCATTGTGAATTTAGAGTAATAAATAAGGCCACGTGAATTGTTAGAGATGTGCTGGTTCACAAATTGTTCATGTAAACCATGAAATTCTATCTAAATTCACAATCTACCGCCACATTTTCCCATATTACCGATATTTTTGATATTGTTTTTCTTGTAGGCAGGGGGAGGTTGAAACAAAGTTATGATGATAAGGGACTGGGAAGCGCCTAGAACTGGGAAGGCGCGGGGAGGAGGGGGGTTAGAAGCAACAAAGTAACAGAGTGATCAGTGAGGTTAACGATCCTGAGCCTGGCTGACTGAACAGAGGGACAAGTTGCAACAAAATAATGAAAGGGGACTGGGAGGTGACTAGAACAGGGAAGGAACGGGAGTAGCAACAATGTAATGGAGGGGCGTGACAGGTAGGGGGGAGGGAAAGACTGGCTAATTTAGGTGAGGGGAAGTTAGTGAGCCGAAAGTGAGGTTGGTTGATGTTGGGAATGGAGTGGGGGGTAAGAAACAGAGAGGAGTTAATGAGAATTTAAAGAAACAGAGAGTTAAGGGAGAATATTGAGTCCAGGGGGGGGGAAAGCTTTGCAGAACCATATTATTGACATACCAGTAGTTCTTAGTTCTGTATTGGAGGCATCAGCGGGGAGGGCGTGGAAGATGATGAGGTGGAAACAGGAGTCGAAGTGAAGATTGTGAGTGAGTTGCAACAGGAAAGTTGGGAGAATGTTGTTGAATGAAGTTGGGATCTATGGCCATTCATACGGATGGATAAGGGATTGCTAGTTTCCCCGATGTAAAAAGAGAGGCATCATTTGCATTGAAGGAGATAAACTAGAGAGATCAGTGCTTCAAAGTTTTATTATATATTTTATGTATCAAGCATTATTCAGAGAGGTCATGGGTTGAAATTTGAAGAGGAGCCAAAGGAAATTATAATGGACATGAGTAAGAGTGTAAATAATATGATCAACGAAAGAATATCGTTGCTAAATGTAGGTTGGAGTGGAGAACTGCAGGATATTTATCTTCTAATTAGTGATTTCTTATGGTTATCAGAAGAAATATCAGTACCTCATATTTACGTAACTACAAGTGCAACAATCTTTCTTGAATATTGTTTTCTTTGTCCTCATCTCACCTTTAGCCGGTTCTTCATAAGCTATTTTCTGTTATTTTCAGTTCAATTGTCGCGTAGGTTGCTGATCTAAATCGAATTTTTTCTGTAGTGTGTTTAAATATGCGGATTTACTCTACACATTATGTTGGTCATACACTTAGTGAATTAAATAGTGTTCTGTTAAACATACCCCTATGACAGGATTTTATGGTAAAAGGATATGCAAAGAAGGCATATTATCTAACTACTTAAAGCTCATACTATTAACGGTGTATCACTGATGTTCGCGCTATAGTAAGGTCTTATAGCGTATTGATATTCAAGATCTCTCGACCAATTTTAGTGTTAACCGTCAAGGAAGGTACTGGGACATATTTTTCAGGCATTATTCCTGTTATTTTTACACAGAGTTCCTTCATCGTTACATCTACATCTACGTAATACCCTGCGAGCCACCACGAGGGTGTGTGGCAGGGGGTGAAGATGACGAAACATGCACTATTGATATGCAACTAGGATATTTAAGGGAGAGAGAACAGGGTCACATGCAGCTAGATGGTTAGTATCTACATAATAAGACAGGGATTATTGGTTGTTATTACATGCATCATGCACTACAGACTACTCTTACTATATTTCACCTACCTATCCCTTTGCTAAGCTGCCTATTGTTCTCTCTTATGATACGCGGGAAAAATGACATTTTAAATCTATCGGCACGACAATCTATCTCTCTAATCTTGTTAATCTGATCAAACCTAGCATAATACGCAGGGGTTCTTAATATATATCTAACGTCATCTGTGAACAAATCGGCTTCGAATTTACTTAAAAGGTTTAACCTAAACTTTAACCTGCGTTCTGATAGTAATTCCCATCCTAGTTCTTCTATTTAATTCGTAACACTTATACGATTATCATAACGGCCTTTCACAAATCTAGCGGTTCTCCTTTGCACACGCTCTAATTCTTTTATCAAACCTTCCTCGTACGAATCCCATATACTAGCGGCGATTATATGCAACAGTAATTATAACAGTTGATTAGCATTTTTCTGGTCCCTTTTGTTCTTATTTTATAAAATTATCCTTCTTAAAAGATGTCGTTTTTAACCTTATATTCCAATCACTACTTTCCTCACTTTTGCTCATCCTCTAACTTATTTGACTCCTCTTCCTCTTACTTACCCTATTTACTATAAATTTTCTCTCGTTTCCTTCTCATCCTATGCACTATTCCTTCACGTTATGATTCGTTTTTCATTCGCTGCTTTTGTCTCATCGAAATATCTTTTCTTAGAATTTTATATATATTTAAGACTTCATCGTTCGTTCTTATCACCGACCACATTATTTTTATTCACTGATATCTGTCGAATTTTTCCAGTCTACTCTCGTTTTCTCTCCTCAAGAAACCATTTTCTACGATTGGAAGTACCTACATATGTTTGTGTGTACATTTTGTTTTTTTTTGTTAAACTTATGTATCCCTCATTTCTCTGCTCTTAGCTCCATTATAATCAATCCCTTTGTAAATGACTTCTTTGAAATATATACTCTTCAACTGGTGACTGTGACATATAAAAGAGTGGTTTTTAGAGGTATGGGTACGACGGAGCAGTATATTATGGGAATGGCAGGTTTATACGGAGTTTATAACTCATAATATTTGCTAAATCTGTGAAAAATATACGTCATCTTTTGTTAATTCCTCCCCTTTTTTCTTAACCGAAGCAGATTGTGGGTTGCTTAGAACCATTAGATGACGAGAGTGAAAGATTTACACCGTGGAAGCCTTTTTAAGAAGAAACGTTGCCTTCACGGCCCAAAATATTGGCAAATGCCCAGCCATTTTTTCTTTAACCCGTTCTAGTTTGGCAGTGTTGCAAAAAACCTCGGGTTATCCTTGAAAGTATCACATATTTTCCAATGTGACTGACGAATTTAGAGGGAAAGGTTTGTTTTTGCAGTTTTGGAGGCAAAAAATCATCTCTCAATCGTTTCTTGGTGTGTTTACCCTTTCATAAAATTCATGCCCTCTGCCAAATCCATCAATTTCTCTTTCTTGTTTCTTTATCAGTCCAAAAATATGACCATTTTGATTGCAAAGGACGTGATTTTCCCCCCTTACCCTTTTTTGACCTCTTCCATGCTCGGGTTTTTTATTGAATGCGGGCCAAAGAGAAGTTTCTTTCCATTAAAATATGCCCACGTTGGCTCATTGACATTTGATTTCAATTTCACATAGGAGTGTAGCATACTGAATACGTATTCAGAAGTTTGTAGCAATAAAGATAGATTACAAGAGAAACCACTCATCGCGTGTGGAATAAGTTGCTTTACCTATGCCCCGATAGCAACGCAATGGAAAAAAGAAACACTAAAACGGTTACCAAACGTCGTTATTCGTCTTTTTCTCAATGTGTAATGTTTATCGCCGTCACTCATTCAATGTTTATGATCATGTAGTACATACGCAGTTAAAAGCTGCAACTCGGAAAGAGTGTTAGTAAATCAGTAGTGGGAAGGACCGGAACTCTTTACAATTTGGGGACTCTTTGGAACTCCGAGAGTACACGTTGGGCTAATACTACCCGAAAAGCTAAAAACACTTAAGTTCAACACGGAGGTTATTTAAGTTCCCCCGCACTGTATGAGTAGGAACTATAGTGGTAGGGTAATAACAGAAATGTATTTTCAGCCTAATACGAATGAAATTTCCATCTTTTCTATTGCCATTAGTCACCACTACAACAACGGCGATGCGCCAAAACACTTCACTTATATACAATTGCTTTTAGTTCTTTTCCTCTTCCTAACCCTTCTACATATTTCCTACCCTTTACTTGACTGGAAAATTAGCACCCAAAATCATATCTTTCCGAAGATGTTCGTGGGTATTATATGAGTTTAACGTTTAAGGAAATCAATCAGTTTTGCCAAGCCATCGAAACATAGAGGAACGGCAAATTTAACATTACATTTTTCCCATTCTATTACACTAGTGTTTACCTCGAGGAATGAATTCTTAGCCTTTATTTTACCCTTTTTCTTCACCGAATCCTGTTATCATTCCTTGTCGTTAATTATTAATCGAAATATGTAGTCATCAAATTTCTTAGAAAAAATTCATAGTGAACCAACATTGACTAAAAAAGTTACCATAGTACCTGTGGAGGAGTGAGTAAATACGTATAGCGTACATGTCAGTGATTGACATTGCTAGGGTAATAAAAATTAGAAAGCCCTCATCAATCTTCTACTCGCTCGTATTCCTAACAATAAGAATATGGATCACTTTTTGCTTCCTGTGAGTTGATATACAATTTGATTTCCTTTATTTTTCATAAAAGTAGTCAATAAGTTAAGGAATTTATGAATTTACGAGCCAAGAAAGATACGCGGCAGCGTCCCAATTTCATGTTGGATTTTATCTCTCCACATTTCTACGTTGATGTAGCTACCAGTCATCTACGTCTACATACTATCCTGCGAGCCGCTGCATGGGCTTGTGGCAGGGGGTGTTAGGAGGTGCTAGGGGTGTTAGGATACGATCAGTGTAAAGATGTAAATGATGATGTTTTGAGAGGTGAAATTGTAAAGTGTATTATGGGTGTGTTTTAAGTGGTACACCGTTTAATGGTCACTCATTGCGCGTGGAAAGAAAAAAAAGTTTCTATCTATCGGCAAAGTATCTCTCTTATTTTTTATCTCCTGTCAGACCTATAGATGTAGTGTAATGTCAAAGTAATATTTTTGTGCCACTCTGAAACAAACCAGGTCTTAATTTCTCAAGCAAACTAAGCTTAGCGTGAAGCCTCCGAGTCTTTTTGGGCTCCCGACTTAATCCTTGTAAAGGCTGTGAAACACTATATGTTCGATCGTAGTAGTTTTAAACGAAGCGCGAAGCTTTCCTTTGCATTTTACCTATTTTATCGGTGAACCATTTCTGCCCACGGTCCCAAATTCTCGCGGCGTATTCGAGCTGTGGCCTAACTAGAGCGAAGCAGCGCGTCTCTTTTACTTTTTCATCTGAGAAGTCACGGGGTGATTCCACAAAATTCAAGTTAAGATTCTTGTTGCCAACCGTAATGGCACTGAGTCCAAACTATTGAATACACTTAAGCATGCTTATATCTTTAATGGGACAAAGTCATTACAATAAAGTACCTATTTACCATTTTCCAAATTTAAACTCTAATTTTTAGCTTATTTATCCATTTACATAAACATTTTGGTTGATGTACTATTGACTGTGGTAAATTACCTGTTACAGTAAGTGGTACGCGTTTCAGCATTTGAAATTTAACATTTTAAATATTTGTTTAAATCTTTACTGACGAGAAATAAATCTCACAGCTTAGAGCAATTTGACGCTTTATGACTATGTTGCGTTCTCCTTCCTTTGGAAAGAAATTCGAGGTCCTTAAAGTGATAACACTCGTATTAGTGTTCATAAATCACCGTGGCAAAAATACGTGGTTAAATCTGAGAACCGAATATTTTTATCGTTAAACGTAGTTATTGATTTTTGGCCACAGACACACACAAATTCCATTCTGATAATTGTTTCTCAGCCAAATAGTAGGGTTCAAATACAAAGTAAGTGGTCACCGTCTCTAGCCCTGAAACGTTTCAGATAGACACGGCGCCTATTACCTGACAAGATCTCTTGAGATGATTGGTTCAAGGAGGGTTTACAGAAGTCTAATTGGGAAAGTTTTAGTATTTATAATTTAATGCAAATAGTTTGTACCAAGACCTCTCTTAAAAATGGGAAAAGGTAAGAATTAAGGTTAACGTTTCGTGTTTACATTTGTGCGGAAACACATTGAAGTAATTGTTGGCTTACAATATAAAACCAGAAAGGACATAACATGGATGGAAATACCGTCGGAAGTCTTTTTATTTGCTTGAATAATCGTGCATCTAACTTTCAATCAAATTCGATTTATTTATACCATTTCAACTATATTTTTTGAATACCATTCTGAAATCACTATTTATGATTTATGATCAGTAATGAAAATTAAGTGTGCGTTGCTTTTTAAAAGTGATTATCGCCTTAATTTACTTTTGGTAGAGAAAAATCAAATAATTTTCGGGATTTTTATGAATTCGTCGCCAGCAAATTTTGTTTTCCTTTTTTTCGCTATTTTATAATCTGTTGTCCAATCTCTATAATCTAGTATTCAATTACAAGGCCTCAATCGCTTTTCTATTTATTTTAGGATATGACATGATCTCGACTTAAATTTGGGAGTAACTCTGCTGTAAGAGAATGATTATTTCCCATAGTTAGCGGACGACGTTTTTCATGCTAAAATACCGAAGAAATTAACTTTTATTCGATGATCTTTTATTTTATTTTGCCCTGATTTCAGAGGTGCAATAACATAATCACCGGAAAAAAATAAATTTGAATGGCAATGAACAACCAATTATTTCACTTTTGAAGGAACTTCCATAAAGATATCGATAAAATTTCCTAGAATATATTGTTGGGCTCTCATTAGGAGTCCCTTATTTCTTCCAACCAGCCAGAGTCTACGAATTTATACTCATAAGAAATGGTTTTTATTAACTCATCGATTATCCTTGATTTAGGGAATGGCATATGATGAAAGACATGGTAGAGATTGGAAGCGTTTTATGGCAGCACCCTCAATCTGCTCTGCCCACCACTCGGTCACCTTGTTCATTTTCACTGATGAAATAATTAATGACAGATTGAAGAATAGGGCAAACTACTACTAGGGCAATGAGTCGTTTAGCTCCCGGAATGAAAAGTCAACTCGGGATACAGTTACAGTGATGGGGAAGGTAATAGGAAAAGAGAAAAGTGTATGACCAGGACGTTTTTCCTTGCACTGTGGACTTCATAAAGGCATTAGAGAATATTGGGAAAAAATAATGGACATACTCGGGAAAATGGGAGGAGATTGGGTAGACAGGAGGTTTATGCAAAACTTTTATGGCTCTGAGGGTACAGGTGACCGTGGCTGACGGTGAATCTGGGTGGGCAGGTGTAGGTTGCTTGGTAAGGCAAGGTTGCCCGATTCCGCCTTAATTCATTAACATTGATGCTGAGAAAATTGAAAGAACTAGAGGTAGAACTAAATGTGGTGATCATTGCAGGAGAAGAATGGATGACGTTGGTTGGATTCGCGGACAATGAGGCTTATGTTAGTCGGTCTTCGAATGGATTACAAGCGATAAATGCTTCTTTAGAATGTTAATGGGTGAAATACGAAATTATAAGAAAACTTATGTAAAGACGTTTTCTGGAACAAAGAAAGCGTGTACGGTCATGAAGTAGAGGGAACACAAACTGGAACAAGGTAAGCATTATAATTTCTCGGATAGCACGATAGAAGAAAATAGGCCCAGTAACAAAGACATGAGGATAGCGCGTTAGTTAAGGAGCAGTATATTAATAGAAGTGAGCTGATGACGGGGACCTTGGGCAAGGATACGAAGAAGAGCATGGTGACCAGGTTAATTTCAGTGCAGCGTGACATAGTTCAGAAAAGTGGACCATGTGAAAGGAGGATAGGCTGAAGATGTTTTAGATGTGGGGGTGTAGAAATACATAGAAGATATGCGGTAGACTAAAAGGAAAAAAAGATGAGTGTCTAGTATGGTGGGCAAGGTGAGAAAACTTCTGAATGATATCTGTAATTATCAGTGTAGAGCAAGCGGGTAAGGGGAAGAAAGAAAACAGGTTTTATGGACTGTTTCGATCCATCCTTTAACAAGGAATGTTGACGGATAGATGGTACGCGGAGGTGAAAAAGGATAATTCTAAAGGTGGATAGAGTAGGTGGTAGAATTTCAACAAAACCTACCCTTATCTGGTAAAATACATTAAATTATTCTTAAATAATGTTACATTATTTACTTAATGACATTAACGCCTCTTGGTCATTATCCTGTGAACTTTGTGCCTTACTTAAATGTCCGCCTGCTCTAAGAGATCATTTTTTGGCCTCTATGTTTTTTTTTCATAGCAGACATTCTCAAAGTTCACCTTCCCAGGATATTTTGCAGTAAATCATTGTGAGTTTTCCGGCTCTTGATGGTGAAGGAAAGCTGTTGTGTTGGGATTGACCATTTCTTTTAATGAGCCATAAAGGCCTCTTAATGGTGTGATAGGTTGGATGTACATCAGCCAAATATCTCTGCGATAAAAGTGAAAATCACATCACTAAGACCCGTAATGTTTTCGTTTCGCCCTCCAATATACCACAATGCCAGGGTTTAGTGCAAGCGTGTTCATTTATTTTTAAAAAATTAAGTAAGATAAGTTCATAAAGTGGCGGAAAATACCCCTACCTCTCTTGAAATTTATTTTTCAAAGCCATACGATCATCTTTAGGCCTCATTCATATTTAGAGTAAATAATAATTTTGGGTTTCGTCAGTGAGAATTTTAATATTTCTCTAAGGTCTAAAGTTGCCTAACTACAACTAATTCACTAATAATCACAACTTTATTCTTTCACTAAGACATCGCAAGGAAAAGGAATTAATATCAAACAAGTATCCAGGCGAAATCAAATATGCAGCTTATATACTTGAAACGCAAAAGAACAAAATTAGATATTGTAGTTCTTTTTGTCCAAGTACTAAAGTTGTTGAAGCAATCTATTAGAACAAATCAATATTTAATTCATGGAAAACATTGAAACAGCTTATAAGCATGTATTTTCCTGTACAATAATACCTGTTAATATTTTTTTGATAGACCAAACCTGAAGCCAAATCTTTACGCCATGAAATTGCCTCTAAGCGAAGGATTTTTCTAATTGATTACTTAATTCTTTGTTTGTATACATTCATCTTCAACATTTTCTCTATTTATCCCATCATATCAGTCACTTCCATATTTATTCTCGTTGGGTTGGTGCGTTATCTGCCTCTTATATCCCGCGCCTCCCCTCACCTTCCATGTATATATCCGGATACTTGGCTCCAATCCAATATCTCCGCGAGGCCCAACCAATACACGGCAATCCTTTCATACTCGTCCATAGCCGCAAAATCCAATCCACTTTGTTGAAAACCCATTACTTTCTCATCGTTATATTTATTTCGAGCACCTTCACCAATAGATGCTATAAATGCGGCTTTTAGATGTTATTTTGCTTATTCTGGATTATCTACATTTTTCTTTCGTGAAAAAATTGGGAAAGAGTACACTTTATGACACCCATGGTTTAATTTCTTTAGGATAACAGTTAATTATCAATGTGTTTAAATTGTTTCTAGTGTTAATACGCACAGTGCAAGCTTTTGTGGATTGAATTCAAATAAGAGTATTCGTAATGTGAACTTTTGCTTTTGGTTGAAAACATATGTATATAGAAATCTCAGAGGTTGTAGTTTGAGAGATAGAAGATTGCGTCTATTCACTGTTTTTAGAATTGTTAGTGATGTTTCCCCAAGTTGATGACGGACAGCAATGTATTTAATACACTAGGACTTTTTTCCTCATTACTTATTGAATAAGTGATTACCTTTCTCGAGCATAATTATTTTTCATCTACTGTGATAATAATTTTCCTGACTGCCACTTATGTCCAAGGCAATGCTGGAGCCAAGGATAAATTCGTTTTGCATTTAAATTTTGTGATAATTTTCTGATGAATTTGCACCATTATTGAGCGAACTTCAAGTTAATGTCACATGGAAATGCTGAGAATCAAAAAGTGTCATAGACTGATCCCGAAAAGCTGCGTTAAATCTGGCGTTAATTTGTATGCCTTTCTAAATATTTCTTCCCCTGCCTAGGATGGTTTTGCCTGCTTGTCCGCGTTGATCATCCGTTAAGAAATCCGGGTTGCAGACCGTAAACATTGTTGTGGGCGTGAGATTTTTATTCTGCTAACAAATAGCTCTCGTGCCTCACTCTTACCTTCCCCGATAAGCCTACCCGATAGATCTTCCGTCCTCTGCGGCAATTTTTGCCGGCGGTTTCATCTCGTAACCCCTGGAAATGGTTTGGACGGCACACCCCTTTCATATCTCGCCCTGTGACGCCTGAAAAGAGCCTAAAAATCGTCACCGCCTCCCACTCTTCCCTCTGAACACCCCTTCTACTCTCCATTCCGTCACCCTTTGCCCTTTCCTTGTTCACCCCATTCACTGCCCGACCTTTATCATTCTCTCTGCGAGGAGCAACTGGCGGGGCGGGGAAGATAATGTGACCGAGGCCATCGTATTGTCTTCACTCTTTCGTTGTGGCAGCGCACCACACCTTACTCTCATTTTGGTTGAAATTTGTACTTTTGAGTTACTAAGGGTGGTGAAGTGGACCTTTTCACAATTCATAATTAACCCTTATGTGCACAACCAACTTTTACCACACCCAGCACACACACCCAGGGTAGCCACATCTAGTGTTTTTTTATCTCTGAGTCAGCATGTAAACATAATAATTTTAAATCAATATGCATTACTAAATAAATACCAATAGAAAGTATGTAAGCACTTTGAAGTCGGCAAGCCTTCTACAGCTTCTATTGAGAGAGAAATAAATATAGCCAAGCAAGTCGCGAATGAAGCGTTTTCACCTTTTTGGACCGTTGTGTATACTAACTTATTTACAATTTTATTGTTGCAATCATTTATTTAACAAGCCCTGTGATCTTAAAAATTAATTTGAAGATGTTATAAATCAATTTCCTAGTAAAAACTTCATTTTTCAGGCAGTGGGCACCTGGGTACCCGTGTGTGTCCGCTGAGCACATGTACTTTGACCCCATTTTTTACCTGTAATAAAATATTGCCTATGGTTATTTTTCTTTTAAAGGAGTTAAAAAATCGGAATTCTGAGGCTGAGATGAAAATTTTAATTATTACTGAAGTTTAAAGCAAAAATATGACAGGGTGGTCTCCCGGGTATCTGGGTGTGCATATAAGGGTTAACAAAAGGGGTGAAGTCTTAGTTAATATGAAATACATTTCCAGGTGTAATGCGGGCAAACTCTTCCTTTATAATAGGAGAAAAACGTAGATTCAAACTTGTTACTGATGTTCTAACATCAAAACTGATCTAAATAAAATGTACATTAGTGTAAAACTGCAAAAATTTTGCTTTTATCACATGAGATCGTACATAGACGAGAAACTTTCATGAGGTCATGACGTGTCAATTGATCCAAAGAAAGATAAATTGGTTTCGTATATATGTTTCGATCCTCTTAGGGCCCGTTATTTATATCGAAATATACTTTCCGGCAGCCAACCACCGAATATTGCTACACGACGGGCACTTCACATGTACCGTTTATCAAACATTTTTCAATCGCTGGGTTGTTATCCTATAGTAAGATATGGCAACGTTGATATATTTCTTCTTCGCGCGAACATGAATTTTGAAGCAAACACTGTGATCGGCCACTGAAAGATCTGAACAAAAGAATTCAGATATTCGCAAGGCTCTACTGCAGGCACGAGTCTGCTTCCTCGGTACTGCACTATATTTTGGATTGAATGTTTCACTTTGATATAGTTTTGTTGCCGTATTGTGCTTTACCGTGCCTTATGTGATATGACCCTTAACAGGAAATCAAAATTCAGAGTTCGAGGGAGCAGTTTCACTCGGAGAAAATATTTATTCCTGATATTGGTCTTAAAAGAATAAAGACGTTGGAGTGCAATCGGACCAACGTGATCACATTGAAAGAGAAAGACGAAGTTTGGGCGGCTATAGGTCAAGGGTTTTGTATTTCGATCTACCTGGTGAGTTGATGTTATTTTCTTCTCACGAAGTTTTCGTCCTTGATAGACTAACCATTACCTACATGCGCAGTAAATATTTGTATTAAGCATCACAAGTGATTAAAATCTTTTATCAGCCAAAGGGTGCTATGTACCTGAGGGGTATATTTGAAAAGCTGAAGGCTGCTGAAAAGCAGCTGCGGAAGGACCAATGGAGTCAAAAGAAGCTATAAAGGGGACTGGAAGAGGGCCACCAGTCCCAGTAAAACCTCTCCACCCTATGAAGGAGGAGTTGATGGGAGTCATTTCGTTGTCGGTATATGGTTTCCCGGCAGTGTGTCAATGAAGATGATCAGGGAAACTGTAAGTCGTATTTTAAGTATTTGAAGTTTTTAAATGGATTTCCGTCTAAATATTCGTTAATTACTTTACTTATTAAACATACGCTCTCCGAGAGGGTCGCAAGTCGGATTGCTTCTTTTAGAGAGTTTGAGAATATAAAGGGATAAAAGACGTCTTATGGTTATGTCTTAAAGTACATGTTTATGAGATCTCAACTCTCTCACATTCATAGTCGACCTATAGTGCGTTATGAATAATTATACGATATCGAAACGCGAAATATCATTCTCAGACATTATTTCAAAGTGTGGTTTATCCACTGCATGTATTAAAATTATGAAATTTCCGCGAGAATTATTTTCTTGGAAAGGAGAAAGTTCCTGAAAGGCATTTAAATACACAAATCTGCTGCCCACATCACCCATTAGTTCTCTCATCTGAATGATGAAGCAGAGGTTACAAATGGTGAAAGTATTTGCTTAAGGAGTAAAGGTGGTGTACCAGCTGAGATGCTGGATGAATTTGGAGGAGGTTATATTAGCGGCAGAATGTTTTGTTTGTTCCAGAGGTAATACAAAAAATGCTGTCTGCTGGTATAATTGAGAGATTAGGCTGTGAGGTAAAATTTGTTGGTGGTAATGCAGTTGTGAAAGTTGGGAAGTTTTGCTTTGTGCTCCTAGAGCTGTTTATATGTACATCATACATATAATCACCCGATTAGTTTTCAGGGAGAACAGCTATGTGGCGCAGAGAGTGCAACACAGACAGAAAATGACGCGTGGCATGGAAAAATGGGGCCTTTTTCGTGAAGTTCTTGATGCTTTGCTTAAAAGTATGGGTAAATGTGATTGTGAAGTATATATTGAGACTAGATTGAAAAATAAGTTTCCCTTCGAGTCATGGAAAGGAGATGTGCTGAGGTTCGTCATAGCTAACATTCTGATGTTGCGGGTAAATTGAAACCTTCAGTTTTGGAAGGAGCAGAATATTTCGTTACCGTTGAGAATGGGGATTCCATTTACATGAGTATTTGTGTCATGAGACGGAGAATGGTACCTTAAAGGATGTAAATATCTGTGCAGTGTTTATTTCAATAATAGCACTTTTTGCAAAAATAGCTGTTTTCTTGGAAAGGAAGAAGACTTCTTAAAGGCACATAAATGGGTCACTGTTTGTCGTCAAAATTGTTTCTTGTCTGCTTGCGCAGATCCCTGATATCACTTCTTCCTACTTTTCGTATCTCTCTTCATACATGCGTTGCGTCCACTTCCCTACATGTAACTCAACATCTTCTTTTTCCTAATCTCTGTTAAGAGTATCCCCTCAGCACTCTCTTTCAGCACATCCCGTAGCAAACATTCTCTGCTTAAAATATCCCGCGTTCGCATTCCCGCGTCTGTCTTTTATTCAATTCCAAGCCTAATTACTTCTTCATGGTTTCATTTTCTTCCAGCGTACCTCCTTCGCTAATCGAATCATTCCTTTTGTTTCCTAAATCTATTTTTTGTCCTCCTGTACGCCTTTTAAATTCGTGGTAGTAAAAAAAAAACAATCGTCATTTCTCCATTGCCATTGGTAATGAGAGACTGTACTTTAAAGAGGGATTTTGATACAATTTAAACAGCACTGTTTTTATCACCTTAATGTGATTTTAGTATATATTTTAATATTAAATTTTAGGTATTTTGTAATTATACTACGCGAAATAAAACCCGGTTTCAAAAGAGGCCTGAATGGATGGAGCATTATGATGGAATTCTTAAAAGTGACCCAGAGCACCTACTCGGCTGAGTAGCTATGTCAAAGTTCTTCCACTTTAACTACCCCGAAAGGGAAAGGCGCAATGAGCATACTGCTGCCTTCGTCACCTGCCTTCGTCACCTGTCTTCGAAGCCATAATTTCAAAATATTGGCTTGTCTTTTTCTATCCTATGGAGTTGGTGTATTTATTTTTTCAATTCTGTGGAACATAATTATTTTTAGGCAACACAGCTCCTAAAAAAATACCACGAAAAGTTTAAATTTATCCTTTCAGGGATACAAAAATTCCGAAGTTTAATTATTGAAATGTATTCCGAAGGCTCATTTCAAGTTACCAAGTCCTGAAATCCATAAAGGGATCCCCCTGCGGTTTTGAATATGGTCACATTGGACGAAATTTTGATTAAGCACGGGACTGCTTCGGCCAAAGTCTTCCCCAAATGTGAATAGAATGTCACATCACTGGATTCTAATCAGAGGGTTAATTTTTCTCTTCCTCATATTGAACACCATTCCCTCCCTCTTTTCCTTTAATCCCCACCACTCTAACCCTCCATATCGAAGCATCCACGCCGAAAGGGGGACGGAGGCTGCCTTCTCTGTCTCTCGCCCTCTCCCCCCACTGGCGAGCGAAGGGGGCGGGTGGCTGGTGTCGGATGAGTAGCGCGTCATTGCTTTCGGTTTCCAATATTGGCAATTTGTTTCCGGGGACATGAGGATGGGAAGCGCCAATAAACAGATGTTGCGGGAAGAATGCTTAGGGTTGAAAGTAAAGGTAAGATTCATCTGCGAACAGCTGGATTGTCCAAGATAACTCGCTGTTTTTGTTCCATAAGGAGCAAAATTGTACGATGCAAGTTTTTATTAGTTATAGGCATTCATTTTTATATATGAGACTATCGATAGCAACCGTAATATATCGAATTATATCGCGCAAATGTATTTATTATGGATTCTTCTATTTCAATTGATACGTTTTGGGCCCATATACACCACATATCCATATGAGTTTCGGCTTAGAAAGTATTATCGGTCGTGAAGGGGACAGCATACCAAAAACTGAATTATGAGCAATTATATGATTGTTTTTTCAAAATGTAAGGCAAATAAGTTTTAAAACAAAAATCAATTGCTAGAATCAAAATTTTTATTTACTTTTCTTTCTATGGTTGTTTTTTAACTTTCTGCAGCCATTAATTATAATTAAAATGTACAAAAGAAAAAAGATCTGCACGCCAAAAATACGAACTTTATATGTAATTCTTATGGAAATGATTTTACACGTCTGGAGTCAAACCGGAGACCATTAAGTAAACAAAAATTAGCCATAAACCTTTCAAGTGAAGTAATAAATCACGTTACAAAGTTTTACGTCATTCCGTGCAGTGGTTTGGTAGTTACAACTGACTGCACAATCACACATTCACATTTATAGATATAAGATATATATAGATATATATTTATAGATAGAAGATAATATTGAATCCAGCGCCAAACTGAGTTTCCTGAGAAACTAGTGAGAAACTTCAGACCAGTGGGCATGCGCAGATTAGACCCTAACGTCACGTTTTTAGGTGTCGAAATACTGTCACGTGCGTCCGGTGTCCTATACTAGGTATATTTCCTTAATTCCAGCCCCTATTCCAGTTTTTTTGGAATTGAAAAGTTTGTCGAGTCATTTGGTCTCACTACTCACACCATTTTATTAAAATCATCCTAATATTAGTGCGTCATGAAATGAATTATTTTTCCACTCTATGATTTTATCCAACTGTAAACCTCGTATCATTTTGCGGAATATTGCATAGTTTATTCTTCATGTTATTCTATTGTGTACGAAGAAAAATTATCCTTCATTTAATTTTATTCTAATCTATTTGATGAACTGCTTTGCTTTCTCATTGGTAGCTGCTATAAATTACAATGGAGCTTTTTTTTACACTTATTAATGGTTATTCTCCTTTTTAGACAACTAGATATTTGTTCTGAAACCCGCATTCTCTAAGCGGCATCAAAGTGCGTCACGAGTAGCCCATAAATATTTGCGCACAATGATAAGTAATAGGAATATTTGATTTACCTCGATTGTATATAAGCAGCCGCTGAGTGATATTTGACGGTGTGATATGTTTTAGCGTATAAAATAAAATGGTATGATTTCTCGTTATTTAAGTATTCTGAGTCTCATTTGCGGGACCTTCCTATTGTTTACCCTCTGCGAAAGCATCTGAAATGCAAGAGTTCATGGCTGAGGTGAGCGTGACCGCCATTCAGTGCCGCTGCCGAGGGAGTCGAACGGATTTATTTTTAGCCTTCCAAACACGCAGGGTGGGTACGTTATGTGCGCAATCGTGTTCAAGGGGGGGGGGCATTCCCGTTTGAATGGACGCGTCTCCAACGTCACCTACCACCTGACTCCATTACTTTCATATGAATTACATCTCGTTCTCGACCATCTCGGTTATCCATCTCCCTTTCACCGCTCTTGAATTTGTTTCGGCTCGGCAGGGGTCTCCCGTTGCGCACTGCCACGCGAATGGAAGGAAATATTGGGATATATGAGATTCTACTCTGTCGCTCTTATTAATTTACGAAAAAAAGGTCAACTCTCGCGTCGGAGAGACGGAGGAGATTCCCTTTGGAAAGAGCTCTGCTGTGCGAGCTAAATTTTTTCGACTCCGATGTCAGTTAAAATTTTTTTATTTGTTGTGAGTTGTGTCAGCGTTTGTTTCACGTTGTTTCTCGTATATTTTTCCATTCCTAACAAACTACTCCTGGCTATAAATTAGTTTCCCTAGAGTCTCTACCAGATATCACACAAGCACTCTCTGTTTGCAATTATGTCTACTTGGCAACTCCAGCCTACTTTAAGTCATGTGATGTAATGAGGTTTGATTCAAGGTTTCGGGTTTTTTTACCAAACTCTGAAATAAAACGTTCCGTCCAAAATCAAAATTTTCCACCTGGGATGAATATATTAAGTTGTAAAGGAAAAATTGTTAAAATATCATACAGTTTTAAATTAATTCCGTCTTGGTGTTTTCCTGGATTTAAATCACTATTTCCTGTGTGATTTAAGCTAAATAGAAATTTCAGCGCGATATTGCTGTCATTGGCTCTGATACACCGAAATTAGTTTTTTAGTAATTAGTAATTAGTGGTTGTTAAATATGATGACATGTATATATAATAAATGTTTTCTCTCCAGCTATCTCCTCCTTCAAATATCCTTCCTTGGACTTGAAAACCAAACATTTTGTGATCGTTCTTAAATATTGACTTACTGCATGATAGCGTATTGAGTCTTGAGAAGTAGCCTTCGATTTTTGGACTGGGTAGCTCTAGATTTAAGTTCGGGTGTGGAATGCAAGATAAACCCATTTTAAACCCTCGCATGGCTTTTGTAAAGGGCATTAGAAGCCCACAGAAAACCGATGGTGGCACAGTGGATACAAATCCTCTCTCATCCATGATGTTTTGAGTCCACACACAGTCTTTTGAACATACGAGGTGAATTATCCCTCAGGCATCGAGCAAATATTAGCCTTTCCCTCTGAGTGAGTTAGCAATTTCAAGCCAATACTCCTCATAAAAATCTACAATTGAATAAACCGAGTCATTTTAGAAGTTACCATAGGATATTACTTCAGCCTGTGTGTGCTAATGAATAGTGATCTACTCAGATGCCGCTGAATATCATCGCAATTGATTTGCATCGAAGTGCAAGCCATTGAAGCAAATTTACACGGGAAAATTCTCCTCGAACAGTGAATTTACATGAAGATCATGGTAAAACCCGGTATTTCATTAATGTAAACTAAGTCAGGCCCAAGGCATCAGGATGAGGGGAACCCCATAATTTATATCTGCGATTGATCTGTTAGTCTTCACAATCATCAGGAGCGTTATATAGCGAAGTTACTGTTCATAAGATAAAGTCAATAAATAATTTGAAAATAAATTGCTCCCATTATGACTCCTCGTGGTTAGGATGATCGTTTGGTAGCCGTAATAATATGTTAGATGCTGAAAAATATATTAGGCGAAAATTGAAATTACTAAAGCGATGGTGATAGTTTCATCTGGATCAAATTCTTGCCAATATTAATGTGACCCTCCAGGTTTCAAATGTTAAAAATTCTTTGAAGAAGAGACCAATATACTTCATATACTACATGTAAAATAATGAAATTGATCATATGCACCCTTAGATTAACTTGTAGAACTCTCTCAAGCCAGAACAATGAGAAAATGGGCTTTCATCGATCCGTTCGTAAGATCGAGATGGAGGAATGACTTAATTTCAGATATCTTAACTGCTAGGGTCAACATCCGCAACTTGGCCAAAAATCAATAAGGGCCATACCGCCGCTGGCCTTATGCATGATGCGGGAATCGCACCTGTGACCCGGGCGCCGTGGTGAGAGCTCCCGAACCGGAGGGGCGACTGGGTCTTTTAAGTAATGGGAAGCGCACGGATTCTTGCTGTGCCATTCACTCCTTCCTGTTTGGAAAAAATGTTCATTCTCTCTCTTTTTCCCTTCCTCTTGCTTTAATACGAGACTGGAGACATTACTTATTCCTCAGATTTCGCCCATAATTTATCTAGAACTTGGATATTGGAGAATTAGATGCGCCCTCAACGGGGAAAATTGTCTCCCTTGCCTCTCCAAATTTCGTAACGTCAGACAAGAATGTCAGCTGAGAAAGCGGAGAAAGCCAACTTTTAAGTACCATATGTCTAACTTAAATTACTGTGGTTTCTTAGATTAGTCCCAAGATTATTTTATGAGAATGGGTATGGTTCCCCAAGAGAATAAAATAATTACCAATCTCTGCATTCACGTCCCATAAACACATGTCCGCAAAACGAAAAATTGCCTGATCTCATAGCTAGTAAATGATGTACAGTTAAGCGTCATATTGATACACCTTTAACTCCTCGATTAATAAGCCTCGAGTGTTCTCTTGAGATATTCTACGACGTAACCAGCTTCCACCATACTGTCACTATGTGTATTCACTTGTACACTAGTCTTACTCTGTTCGTTGCTAGAAGGATGCACATTAAAGTGACACTTATATTTAATAATTGATGTCAAATTCTCCAACTGTAAAAGTGTCGTTGTTGAGTGTAAATTAACGTGTTAAGTTTCCGTCACTCTCCGTTATCGGGAACTCGTATCTCACGGACCCTAAATACTCCGAAACTAAATATGCGATTTTCGGGCGGAAAAAGCTCATTTACCATATAATAGTAAAGCTTTCAAGGGCCCATATTCAAGCATAACGATGCCCGATAAGGGTAACTCATAACGAGATATCGCCAATTTTAGACCTTCATATTTGTAAACTTCCGTGATATAAGCAGTATTGTTGCTCTTGAACTGATAATGAAGATTGTATCAAATTTGAGTGTTTACTGTGCAAAATATCTTCTTTCCATGATTGCGAACATCTATATTGGTAAAATTTTCTCAGATTATGGCTCTAATTATTTGGGTCTCCGAGAAATTTTGTAGACTCTCATACCTCCGAACGGAGGAGAAGAGAAACGCACCTTGTGCTACTCCCTTGGAGGGGATAAAGCGGTCGGGGTCGGGTAACCGGTCCTTAGTGGTGCAGGCATGCTGGATGTCACACTTTGGGGTGGCTCAAACGGCGCAGGACCATATCTTAAGAACGCATAAAGATACGTGAAACCCGAAAAAATGAGGGTCCTGTAGGTCTTTACTATTACATTATACTTAGAAAGCTAGCTTTTTCCGCCCAAAAAACGCATTTTTTGTGACGAAGTATTTTGCTCGAGCCCTTGGAGCACAGGTTTCCGAAAACTTAGAATGGTTAAACATATAAGCGTTAATTAAAACTCAACTGCGATCAATTTTTTAGGAGAAAAACATTACTTTTCTTAATTCTAAAGTATAGGTGCCGCCGTAATGTACATGCTAAAGTTGCTAGGTTGAGGTTAAATAACCTATGGTGTACGTTACTGTTATAAAAATTGCGTATAAAGTACGATAACTTGATGCTAACCGAGCGTAATCGATGAGAGAATATATTTTCATCGGTTTTCGAGATGTCAAACCCAAGGCAAAATAAGGCTCAAAACCCGTTATTTATAATATCTATCTTAGCATCAAAATATTAAGCTATAGCCAACTCATTTTGTGGTAAATTCAGATTGGCAATTGTACAGCCGGGCCTAATGTATTGTCGTATCTTGCACTTACCCTATACTGTTCATATTCTCAAGGAAGTCGAATAGTTCCTCATTCTTTCTTGATTTATGCTTTTTGTCCTTGAGTGTGTTCTCATTATCTCTTCATCTTAAGGGTGTCTTTTTTCAGGCCTCTTATCTCATTAGGTCACTCATCAAAATTTATTATTTTACCTCTTTAAGGAAATTTGATTCCTCGAACTTTCTCCGACACTGACCTCGAATTTCACTGTCTGGTACGTCTGGTGACGTCTTCTTCCATCGCACTCGACTCTTCTTTTTCCTCATCCTTGAATTCACTTCCACGTGTCGTTCTATAATGGGACATGATATTGTCCTTCCCATCATCCAATTAGGAAGCTGGCTCTAACGATAGGCGGAGTGTCATTACGGAATCATGCAAAAAAGGGCGACGGAAATATCTGATTATGTGACTGTGAATGGGAAGAATATATCAGAAACAGGAGTGTGAGTGATGGGTGTGAGAATTTGAAAGAAACTATTGTGGAATATGCTAAAGGGGTTTATGGAGATTATTTTGTTAGGGAAATGATTGGCGATATCTGGTGGAACGTAGTTGTACAAATTGTGAGTAAAAAAGAAGAGTCGTATAAGAGATTTTTGCTGCAAAATGTGCGGAGTAGCTAGTGTTCACAGAGAAAAAGATATTGAGAACGAAAGTATAGCGAAAAAAATTTAAAAAGAATGCGTGACATGAGGATAAGAAAGTGCAGAGTAGTTTTGAATGGAATAAAAAGATCATAGGGAGAAAAGGCTAAGCAAGATGGGGGGGAAGGGAATGCATGCAATTAGTAACATAAGTGTTGAGATGGAATGAAATGAATGCAACTTCAGGGAATCTGGAGGGAGTATTTTAAATATTTATACTATAGTGGAGCTCACTATGAAGGAGGACCCTGTGAAAGTGGAGTTGGGAATGTTTATTTGGGGAGTGGGAAGGATAATTAAAAATGGGAAGGCAGCAGGCTTTTATGGAATTCCTCGTGAGAGTTGATATTTGAGTGTAGGCTACTGTAGTGTTATATTGTTCAATTAATATTTAAAAACTTCTACTGTATCAAACATAGGGAAGATTGCGATGATAGTATGATAGTAGATAGATAGATGATTATAGATACTTTGTGCAAATAAAATGGTGAGATGGCTCATCAAAAAAATGTAAGTTTAGTGCAATTAATCTATTGAATGTCCAGGTACAAGTGCATTATAAGAATCAAATTACAAAGGAAATACATGATAGAAGAGTGAATGGGGAGGAGAGAGAATTGGGGATCTCGAAATAGCCTTGGGTAAATGTGGTGGAGGAAACTTAAGAGTTGGAATATTAGCTCTAATAAGAACAGAAGGGTGTGAATAAATCAATATTTTAGTGTAACTTAGGCATAAGAGTTTCCAAGGATGGAGCAGAACGCAGGAAAATATTCAAGCAGATTCGATTAACAGATGAATCACTTGGGAACGTTCAAAATTGACTGAGCTGTTGGATATGTCATCAGCATATCATTGAACCCAGTTGTTTACCAAATAATAAAGACCACAGGAAAAAGGGCGCCAAGCTCTTATCAATCTGAGACCTAACCTTTACACCGGACCGTACAACCCCGACCAGATTATTTGTCTAACATTAGCTCTGATGACGATCGGGAAAACCATCGAAACATTGGCGGCAATGACTTTCCTTACCCAGCTTTAATCCCCAGAGGACTTCATAATCAATGTCTCCCGTAAAACACCTAATCTATTACGACGAATTGTTAAAATCCGAGGAAAGACTGCTTTCTTTACCCTGAAAATCGGGGCTATTTTAAAGTTCACTTGGTAATTGCCACACAGGGACCTGCTTTATTATTGTACTTAACTATAAAACCAATGGACTGATTCGATATGCTCTACCTTTAAATTTGGTTGTGATTAAGTTTGTTTACTGATTTGTGTGAAACATCCATACGTGGTTTTTTAAAGATATATTTTGTGATCCTCCGTTCCCAGAATTTAGAAGTTACAGCCTACTTGGCTACTAATCCCTCCAATGAACGTTGATGACAGAAAAAGAGAGTCAATTAACTTATCTTCTAGTTTCTGCTCTTGAGGCTAAAATGATTTCACGACCGTGCGATCGATTTGTTAAGTTCATGTTTCTTTTGCGCTGAAAATATACGCTCCTGTGGGCTTTGGAAGGTTCACTTAATGTAGATTGATGATGAAAATGTCTCCACGACTGTCATTTTTACTACCCTGCCATTTACATTGCTCATCATCACGAACGCAGTTTCCTCCTATTTTTATTCCTATCTCTATAACGCTCCTACACGCTCACATACGCATTTAGTTTATTTTTGAAAACAATTTTTTTTGAGTTCATGTAATTCTACTTAAAAAAATATGTATCTCTCCAGCACTGTAAGGTCTCGATTCCCTCCTTAAATCGTTGGATTAATTAATACCATGGGGAATTAATTCTCATTTTTTAAATCATACTCCTTTACCTGCTATCATCCTTCAATTCGCGCCATTTTATCCCCATACTTTATGGCGTGCCCCAATCTTTCTGTGATTCTATATTAACGCTTCCAACTCACCGCAGTCCTGTGTATATTGGTGCGTTATCTGTCTAGCAAAAGGAATACCTTGTATGTATCCTGTATCGAGAAATTTCAAGTTTGATGTGTCATTCGCTTAGAAAGTCTGTAAAAATGTTTCTGAACTAACTTTCACTTTCTGTGCTCGCAGGTGATCTTTTCTGGCAGAGTTGCGGTATTATTCTCCTGCTCTCATGTGCGAAAACTAGCAAACTAGTGAGCTTTAAGAATAAATGAGCAGATCATGTTTCTAAATGTGTGCTCTCATTGGATTGCACTATTCTATATTGATTGCTTTTTTTAAATAAAACCTTGTAATGTGTTCTGTAACGATGTAGAAAATTCGAGAAACATTTTACCTTTACTCATGATTACAGGCTTTTATGGAATATCTAGCGCAGAGACACAGCTTTGCACGGGAAGATGCAAATTATAAGGACCAATCCGTGAATTTGAGAATCAGATGAATCGGAAATTTGGCGCCCCTTTTCTAGAGACCCTTTTCCGATCTATAGAAACTGGGAAGCAAAATTGCCCGCATTAATGCCCTTATAATGACCTTCTGTCATATTAGTAGTGGATTTAAATTTTATTATTTTTGCCTCTAATATGTTTATTTAAGGAAAGCACTAATTGTATCCGAAGATCCATTAGCTTTGACGAGTAGCATTTGTCTGAAATTTCCAGCGAGTAAGACAACCAAACCACCCATTAACCTGTCATTGTCCCGCAAATCTTAACACCTGCATTGATTCCAATGCTTTTCCAATCAAAATCAAAGTAAGAAATCTGGGATGAAAGTATGCAACTGAATTATATTTTGTCAACAATCTTGAAGTGCCCAGTTTTCCCTCCTCGAGACCCTCGGGCTTTTGTGAAATGGACTACGTCTTTATGTAATTACTATCACGTACATATCATGCAAAATATCAGTAGAAATACATTTGCTCTCTTGTCATGTGTCATTACTTCATCCATTTCGAGGCTAAACAGATGGCAGTAATGTGGGGACCTAGCAACCCTAACCAACCCTTATAAACTTATGAGTACAGTATGTTGGTCTCCATTAGTGCAACATTCTGATATTCTACCGAAGCTGATAATTTTCTAATTGTTAGAATTACTGCGATGAGCTAATTGGAAATTCTGATGAAAAGCCGTTTATCGCACATGAAGAGTGCAAAATACTCTAACTGAAATCTCACTGAATACTGCTAATGTGGATTACAGAATTTAATTAAGCCACAGAAGGCTTGGGCAAAATTTTCCGTTCCTAGCCAGTTTTCAGGTTACTAATAAAATACGCTACGTAAAAATTGGAAATGAAGCTATAGTTTTTGAGTAGAAAAATTATGATTGAGCAAAATGAAAGCGTATAACAGATGCGGATGTAAAACCTAAATACTTAATTTTTTAAGACACGCAACTGTGAAAATTTTAACTATTTACCTTGATTTTAATATTTTGAAAAGAAAAGTTACCGCTCCATTGATTCCGGTGCTTCTCAAATGGGAGTAAAATTTAAGGTAATTGATTAAGGATTAGGATTTCATGTGCTGGATAGCCGTAGCCATGGTATATAAATGGATATAATTGAACATCTTCTCCCGTGTGACATTATTTTAGCCCTTTAGATTTAATGAGGAAATATTTGGAGAAGTTGGCTAGGACTCAAAATTGATTCTCCTCTGATATAAATTAATATTTGCTGTAAAATATGGGGTTCCCGTTTTGGGTCTCCTTGTGCATTTTTAGCAATTATTTATAGCCTTCTTTACTGTGTTGTTTTCCGTTTTTTTATCTACAAAACGAAAAGATTTTCTTAAGTATTTTTATTTGCGAGTGATTAGTAGTGAACAAATATTTTTCCACATTTATGTACCTATTAGTAAGATTATACTTATACTTTTATTGTTCCATGAAGTATAGTTAATGGACAATTATCTCGTATCATCCAATTTGATTCCGTTTGAACGATATTTTTATATGGGCATGTTGGAAATGTTTAGCATTTATTTCAAAATTTTAGATATGAAAAGAAATATTGTAACGTTTAAATGCTGGCGCTCCAGTGTGCCCACTGCTTTTCCTTTGTCTTTTGCGTTTGCCTGGGCAGCCGCGGCGGCCGCTCTTGGTGGAGAGGGGAGGTGTGAGTTGCGGCTCAAGTAGAGAGGTAGAGAGGCAGTTCGTCCGTGAGCTCCGTTGCGAGCAGTTTTACTGTGAGTCTCGTTTTTTTTCTGGCTTTGGTTAGGTTTGGACTCCCCTTCGTATTGACTGTCTGTGTTCTCCGTTTCCTGGAGGTAGTTTCTTTTCCTTTTCTTTTCTTCACCGTATCCTTACTCCTACCCCACCCCATTCTCGATGATGAACAGGTGCTCGAGTCAACGAGTGGTTGACGGGCACTGCCTGCACTGAGAGAATTCCTAAATTTTTATTTAATCTTTTTCACCCTTCTATCTTTCCCTCTTCCGAGTGCGGGCGAAATCTAAATCCCGTACTGGCGCCCATTATATCAGACCCCAGCTGAGCTGAGGAACGTCACAATATGAAGCAAAAATAGTAGTAGTATTAATGAAATGAAGCATTGTATCATATGTTTTTCGATAATGCCTCCTTAGAGAGCACAGCTATACGAAATGGTATGGATAATTTCTTCTATTGATTGGCCAATATCTCGATGAAAGTATAGGCATGTTGCTGATACTTTGGTATTGTTTGTAAGAGTCGTTATGGTATTCTTTATTATGAGGCTATATTCATTATATTTTACAGTTTGTAAGATGTCGTTAATAGTGCCGTAAGATAAAAAATGGGCGTATGCACAAGCGTCTTATTGCATCTATCCTCTTTTGAAAATTGATATCTCAGATGGGGATATCACATGAAATATAAAAAATATTACAAAGAAAACTGTTTTCAGGAAAATAGCTTTATATAAATTTTGCGTGGGATATTTCCCTTAGGAAGTGAACGTGAATTCCTCCCTACGTAAAATCTTTGGTGATTTTAAATTCAGAAGTAGCCAGGAACAAGGCATCATAAAAATAAAATGAAATTTAATCATAATTTAGCCTGTTGACTCTCTTGAGAATTCCAAGAATAAAACAACTCTAAATTCGTGTAGCGTATGATTTTCGTTTTGTTCCTTTATTGCCACTGATTAGGGAAGTATTGGAAGAAAGATAGAAATACTGACAATTCTAGGTACTTTGAAATCCGAGGAAAAAAAACCTGAACACCTAAGTAGCAATAGAAAAAAGAAATAAACACACGGATTTCCTCGGATTTCAGCGTTTCAGAGTGTCTAGAATCGATTGAATGGCATGGTTTTATTTGATGATCAATATCCTGTAGTTTTCTCCATAAATTGTAATAATTTTGTTGCTTTCTAAGCCAGGAGTATATTTTTCTAAATTGTAACATGGAGGAACTGTGGTTTAAGCCTTCGTACCCTTTGTAATTAATCTATTATTTCGAGCAAAAGGCTTCCTTGTGATAGTTAAACCCTGACAGTCTCACGTTCTTTCACTTCAAAGAGATTTTCTTTCCCCTTTTTCGAGTTCACCTTTCCCCTTGCTCTCCCTTCTCTGTCCTTCACACACGGCGCTTCGCATTCCTTCGAGCTGTTACGCTTCTCGGCTTTTCCGTCGCACACTTTAAGAGGTGGATAGAGGTATGCTTGCAAGGTCTACAGAGAATGATGAACCCTTCTCCGGAATACCAATATGGAGCGCGGGAGTTTTCGGTGATCAAGTCTCTCTCAGTCCTCTTTATTTACGTTCCCCTCAGCTAAAAATACATTTCATCCAGAACCTTGCAGTCTTTCGTACCTTTCGCCTCGGGCAGGGTGACCTTTAATGAGTGCGCATCGCTTTGCGATTTGCACTTGGCATTGAAACTAGAGCGAAGATTTCTTATCGCAGCTTGAATGCATGGTTGTCTACAGCTTAGCACCAACATTATTTCTAATGTCGCATCACGCACCCAAATAATGGCTATTTTGGAGTTTAATTGAAGGGTTCTGCACATTATTTTATGTAGTTCATTCCCAAAAAGTAACCAAAAAATTATATTAAACAGCAAATTGATCCACCCCGTCATCTTTGAGAATATAGCTGTGTATTGTATTGTATTGTATTGATGGATGTTTGACTCGTATTGTAGCAGCTGCTAAGTTAACCACCTTTTATTGAACATTACTATATTTTACCAACTATAAGCCGATGTGAAAAGGGTTAGCGGGTTAAAGACGAGAAAGAATCTGGAAAGCATTTGCGAACTAACGGATGAGGGTTGTACACGACAGTGGTTTTTTCGTGCGCTAGACTATAGTTGGCTAAACCAGACAGAGCGTTAACCACGACTACGAGTTTTATCCCCAGTTTGTCTCATTTTCAGCCTTCAGTGCTATCGCGTTATTTACACAGCATTGGCAAACCACAGTTTTATGCCGACCTGGTTTTATGAATTTTCCAAGTATCTTTCCTTCCTAAAGAAACTAATTGACGGTGAAAGTTCGTGGAGAAAACGTAAATATATGTTATTCATTTTTATATTCCCTTAAAGGTAAAAAAACTGCAGTTAGAGGAGTGAATGTGGTACATCGAAGTTTCATGTTTTTTTATTTCATATTTTCGTAATTCTATTTACTATTTTCCTGTATTCTACAAACTTCTAAGGACACTTAAAGACCGGTGGCATGAACGTTGGTAATTTGGGGATGGCAAGGGCAAAATTTAAAAATAAAAATTATTTCTTAAATTGAAAAATAAAAAATTACTTAAGTAATGTTAAAAACTCCGAAATACACGATTTATGAATCACCCAAAAATACGAAATAGAATTTCGCATATTTGGCTCGTGATATTAATTTTCTCATTTGTGTCGCTAAAGTATGGCATAAATTATCTTGGAAACATGTCCAATTAAATTATATTTACAAATGATGGTGACTCATCTGTCTGCCTATCGCTGAAATATCATATTGGCTCGTTAGATGTGCATCGAAAATCACATGCCCGGCTCATTTCAATGTAGCAACCTACCATCGCCGCTTGTAGCTGACCCCTTTTACTCTCTTCCCCCGGGGCGTCGCGGAATAACTGAGTATTCCCTCTGGGAGGCCTTCAAGTTTCCCCGCATACTCCGCCCTTAGCGACGTAGTTGGAAATTGTGCGCTGAGAGTTGGCGAAGTTTTTCGGTCAAAAAGAAATTTTCCGTTGCCTTTTATATCCCTCAGCTGTAGTGTCAATCTTCCGTCATCCTTCACTCCTCTTGAATTACAAGACGCCCTCTGAGGAGACATCTTTGGGGGTTTTGGACGAGAATATATATTCCATATTTCAGCCATATATTGTTTTCACCATCTGAAAAACATTTCCGCCGACAGGATGTGAATTAAAATTGTTTCTTTTCTCGGAATGACATGAATGAAATTAATCATTTGACTGAAAGAAAATGTTTCGTTTACTTTTGGGCATGGCAGAAATGTCCTTGTCTTATCTGCTGTGATGAATTCGTATGGGATTTTAAAGTTGAGATTATTTTGTATTCTTTTTTTACATGATTCATTGTTTGCAACCATTGTGTTTGATTGAAATACTATCGTTTAGGTATATTCTCTTCAAAAGCTTAAGAGTGCTTAATGCAGTTGTGTTCAGACTTCAACAGAAAAATAATATAAAAATGCATAGACGATGAGTCTGCCATATTTTAGTCGTTTTTAAAGTTTTTTTAAAAATTGTTTTCTCACTCTAGAAAATGTTTCCCTGGAAGGAATGTAACTACAATCATTTCCTTTTCTGGGAAAGGAAGCCTTCTACGTTTTTTCAGGGCTATCTTGAAATGAGTATAATACACCATTTTTATGGGAAATTTTCTTCCCTTGAAATATGACTTAAATACATGTTCGGTTCACTAAGATTGGATTCCCTCAGATTACAGCCACAGTTGATCATTTAACGAGTAGGCTCCTTCAAAATTGAAGTAATTATTGCTCGTACTATGGAACGAATGCTAGATATCAGGTAAAGCCCCTTCTGAGCATATTATGGATTAAGTTTCTTATTAGTAAAGCTAAAAAAAATCACTAACATTCTTTGTGCTTTATTCCTTCTTCAAAAGTGCATGTCTACTGCCCACATGACTTTGGATATGACGATATTACGATGGTAAACCTTAAGAAGTTGATTTTTTATAATGCTGTGACCATTTTTGATATTGCTGTGACCAGTAGCCTTTTTTAAATCCCATCGTAAAGAAATGCTTAGTTGTGAAAAATTTGAAGGTAACTTGACTTTTCAAACATTTCTCACTATTTTCAATTGATACTTTTCAACATTGACTTGCATTTGAGAAAATGAAATCGTAATAAAACATGTGCATACCAATAATTAACATCGGAACTTTTTACTGTTCTCAGCACTAAATCTCTGTTCAATCCTTTTTGCGCTTTTTACCCGAATGAAGTACTTTATATCTTCTGTATCATGCCATCATGCCATTCAGTGTCATGCCAGTATCATGCCATGCCATTTATGAAATAGTGTTATTTCTTTAAGCTTTATTTCATCGAATTTTTTTCAATGCTTATTCGTTAATTTCTACCTTTATCATTGCATATCAGTCTGTAGAATGAATTGTCAACTCAATCTCATCATTGCTTCAGGTTTTTATGACATTTTTTGACTTTATTCTTAAATTCTTATTGCTCACTGGTTAAATACTTTGGCTATCCCAGCCCTACGTATCTGTCTCACATACTTCCAATGAATAAAAATTAAATGAATATTCTTTTCTAAAAAAATATATAAAATTTCCGTGATGAAACTTTTTCTTGCCTGAATAGAATAATGACAAATAAGAGCTTCGGAAGCAGAAAACTTGCTTCCGAAGCTCTTATTTGTTATTTTTTACCTAACGTAGGTTTGCATTTCCATTGCCTTATCTATTCTTCGAAATTTTATCGATGGAAGAGGTAAGATCCTCAGCAATTAGACTTCGAAGTTCTCCTCCCTACTTCATATTGGATGTGGTATATGTCTTCGTCGCCTTCGTTTTGACCCGGTCTACCTCATCCATTATTCGAACTTCCTTAGGCAATTTTCTTACGACCTCAAATAAAAAACCCGCCCGTTCGTCCTTTTGTGGTGGATAGCGCAAAGGAAAACTGTTCACTGCTTCAAGATCTCAGCGCTCCTATTCCCCGACTAGACTTAACTGGGTAAGGACTGTCCATAGCTAGCATGTACAACCAATCGGGAAAATATCACAGCGCTGTGCATCTTATTGTGGAGTTTTTAATCTCTTTCGGACTTGAACCACAGCACTATGCAGACGCGAAAATTTGGAAAAATGCAGCAGTCCGGCAAGCGTTGGTACTGTGCGCTAGTAAACGAGTGATAGCTACATACCAAAGTCAAAGCGTACTGGAGGCAGGTTAATGGTGTTTCATAATATTAATTGCATTCCCATATTCTTTATATAAGTCTTTAAGGCATTCACTAATTTTCAGTATTTCATCTTCATTGGAGTGGCAAATCGATATAATTTCACCGCAAATCGTCTGCAATGCGTGTATGAGAAAGAAATATATTTGACTTGATGGTTATATTAACAAAGCCGTTTCTTGAAGATATGTAGTGACGGATGAGTCATACTTGCTGGTCAAAGGGGCACCGCCAACGTCAGCTGCAAATCAGCTTTAATTAAAGACTCTGCTTCCGGACCTATGGGAACATTGGGTATTTTTCAATTTTAATAAGTAATTCTAGTTATTCTAAACTTAATTGCTCTAACTGACCAAGGTTTCGGAGAAAAGTTGAAAAAGTTATGTAAAAAAATAGAACAAAGTACAATTTTATCAAATTATCCTCTCCAACAAAATATAGTGGGTTTGTCCATGTTAAGAGAATGGATGAGAAACGAAACAGATATATAAGAGTGAAATGAATGGCACGAGAGGTAGAGGTAGGCCGATAAACTTGTGGTTGAATGTGGTTGGGGAAATTCATAGGAATATTAGAAGTCTAAAAAACAGGAGGGCTTGTATAAAGCAGTGTATGGGGGTAAATGAGGCAAAAGAGGTTTGGAAGGATGGGCCAATATGGAGAAAATTACTGACGCAGATTTAGGAGTACAAATATGTATTTATGAGTGAAACTTTGTGACTGTACCTACCCCGAAAAGGAACGGCGTGATTAGTATATGTATGTTATAAGAGAGTGAATCATGAATACTGTATTTTAGCCAATGAGTTGGTCTATGTAAAAGTTAAGGAATCGACCTCTCAACTAATTTAGGCTGTGATTCACACCAGATAAAAGAGGCAATTTGTAGAGCATGATTCTAGTTTTTATGAAGTGCGGTCTTTTTAATAATTTTTAAACTTGTCTAAAATGTTTTTGCTCTCGTATTTTACAATTGATTTTCTCAGGTCCTTTTCTGAGTCAAGGTTTGTTTACTTAAAGGTATAATTTTATGCTAATTTCTCTTTTTGTCGAAAATAATTACATAGTAATTGATAAAACACAAATATACCTCAAAATTTGAATTAATTATTGATTTATAGTTTGTGTTAAAAATAATTAGTGAAAAGCTGCCTACAATATATCTTGTAGGCAGCTGCCAACTATAAGTAGTGTAATAGGTATATTATCCATCACTCTTGGGTTGGCAGCCCTTGCAATATAAGCAACGCCATGGGAACGGAGAGTTAGTTGAAAGAGAAGTGTGTGTGAGGGACAGTGTCGGGCCAGGAAGTAAGAAGTGTGGAGTAGTGAACCTGTGTGGAAGGAAAAGGAAGTGTAATACAGTGTTGAGTGAGTTGAATATGAGTTGTTGTAAAAGGAAGTGGGATTACTGAATAGACATAAAAAAGGAGGGAGCAAAACGAGTGTAACATTACTAACAAAATAAATTGAGTGTTACAGTAGAGTTGAATTCCATTTTGAAAGTCTTTATTTTCTATTTTGCATCCAATTTTCTACCCAAGGATTGACCGAATAGGAAATTATACTGTGCCCACAATAAGCTGTCTAGCTGTATTGCTAGGTTTCTCCTCTTATGGTTCTCTACGTGCGATAAATGGTGATGCAAAGATGTGAGATTCACTGGCACCGCCGTACACCTTTCACCAATTACAGGAGCGTCGATCGCCCGACGCCAAAGGTGGTTCTCTGTTGAGTTTAGATTGTTTCAGCAAATAAAACGGAAATTGGGTGTAACTCTTCCTGAAACATAAACCCTTCCAAATGCCAATTAGTCTCGTCTGCTCTCGACCTTCAGGGGCCCTCGATTGATCCATATAGTTCCCTCTACCAATCTGATTTTGAAACACCTCCCGGTCCGGACAATTTTCCCCCCTGTCCCCGATCTCTCCAGATCCCATTCCCAGCTCACTCTTCCATCAGCCCTCCGATCAACTCGCAGTGTCCGAAACCCATTTTACGCACGTGCGGACCGTCGTCTCTACCCATCTCTATGAGCTCAGAGAGAGAGAGAGAGAGCCCATCTCGTAAAGGTCCAGGCTCGAGAGTCTCCATGAATTCGAAAGAACCGCTGGGGGACCATACTGGAGGGCTTGATCACGATTTGCTGCGTCATGGGTCCCATGCAGTGGCAGATTCAATCTTGGGAACGATCCAATCTTCCGCAATTGAAGGCCCTTTGACCCAAGAAATAGGACTGGTTCAATGTCCTGCCATGTCTTTGGATTGTAATTGGGAATACTAAAGTGAAAACTTCTTAAATATTTCACTACTTCATTATTACCGTTTTGGGTAAGGTGTTAATATTTAAATCTTCAGAAATCCAATACGTACGTTATTTTGTTCATTATTGGCGTCAGCGGAAAGTTTGCATTTGACGCACTACGTGGGGATGTAAACATATGTTGCTTGTGAATTAACGAAATAAAATCTTTTAATTACGCCTTCAAAACTTTATACTAAGTTATAGATATAATAATCTGCCTTTATTCAACTAACGAAATAAAATCTTGGAAATATGACTTAAAAATTTGAAAACAAGTAACACGTAGAACATTTTTGAAGTTTTACTCCTTGAGAGGTTCAAGGGAAATATAAAATGCTGTAGTACCTATACATTTGCGGATACAGAAATTGTATTCGTCAAACGTTGTAGCAACTATGAAAAGTCATGGTTGTCGCTACTAGCGTGTGAAAAACTTAGCAAGTATATTTTCGGTCACTGTTGGACTTGATTATAACCCGTTAAATGATACCGTTAGAACTAACTTAACTCTTACATCTCACTTAACTATTTGATGATGCCTTTAATTTCTCTCATTCATAAAAATATGCATGATTGACACAACTCAAAATAAAGAAATGTATGAAAGACTTTCATGTGTAACTTTATGTAAATAGTCAATATCCAACCTGGTAAGAAAAAAAACTAACTTAAATTTATACACTGTTTTATAAAACTTCAACCATGGTTTTGACACTTTATGCCACTATCAAGGTGCGAAATTAACTTTCCGATTCTATATATGCCCCTTAGCAAAAAGCAGTTTGGCGAATTGGATGCTTTACATTTTTATGATAAAAGGGCTAAAACTAGATTTACACGAGAAATATGAAATTGTAAATAGTCCGGATTATATTTGTGATGACATATTTTTTATGACTCGGTCACCTCTTTTGAATTTAAGTTTCCCTACATGTCCAGTGATCCACTAATTTGTTTTTTTTTTACCTTCAACTCCACCTGCTCTTTTCTTCATTTATCTGGTATCTCCCTCTATTGTTTTCTTGCTATTATATCACTTTGAACTCCCCCACCTCTGTATGTTCCCTTACTTACCGTCTCCACCGTTAGAACTTATCCCCCCCTCACCTAACTTTGTTTTGCTAAGGGGTACATATAGATAGGAAAGTTAATTTTGTACCTTGATAATGACATAAGGTGTCGGAACCATTGTAGGTGTTTAATTTTATTAAATTTATTGTATGTATAATATTGTATAATAATAAATATAAATTTATTGTATTAAAACAGTTTGAAAATCTACTATCGAGTTCTTATCCTTACCAGTATGAATATTATAAGAAAGAAAGGTAGGATTTTCCACATATCTGGGGAGGTTTTTTGAGTTAGAGCAGGGTTTTAGGTCTCAGGTTATCTTATGGATTCTGGTACCATTTCTACATTGATAGCTATATTCTAAGTAAGAGTGCCAATGATTATTAAGTAAGAGTGAAATAGAAATAGGAAAACGTGTTTGTAGTCACAAGAATTGTGCATTCCATAGCCTCGTGAGAATATCATTCATTTTTAAAAATACCATGCTTTGTAAATCCAACTCGCAGCCATGTGGATAAATGGCCACATTGCCTTGAGGAAGGTTCCAAATCCCCACGCAATACTCCTCTGATGAAAAGATGTGGCCCGACCAAATGGATTGATATCCCCGTATCCGATCGAAGAACTTGGAGGGAGGACTTTGTAGGGGGCGAGTGGGCGTTTCCCAGAACAGGAGGCGAGGCTTTTCCGCTGTGATTTCTCTTGTGCTTTTTCGCTGAGTAGGCCGCTTTGGGGATGATAACAAGTGCTTTCGGAAATACAATATTTTCATCCTATTGTACTGTGCCTCTCTACCGCCTCTTTCTATGGTTGGAATTCAAGCCACTTATCGAGATTTTTTTTACAAAACGCAGAATATTTTGACTTTATTCTCAATCAATCGATGACAGTGGTCGTGTGCAAAGGACAAAAAACAGAATTCTCAAACTAAAATGCGCTGAATGCCATTTTGAACGGAGGTGCCCTAATTGAGCCACTTGGAGTGCTCCACCGAGAATGGTTATAGGGCTACTGCGATTACTATTCATTTATGGTATTAGTGCAATACTTTACATTAAACTTTGCGTTTTAGAATTTAGAGTATTTGAGAGTAGGCCAAGTTGCAGCAGTCAAAATTAGCTAAAACCAGCAAGAGGCCTTGAGACAATCCAAAACTACCACGACAAATTCTAATGTCGAATAATTTTTCAAAAATTGGCAGTACTGCTGTTTGAGACAAAAATTTTCCTCCTGCAGTGGCACTATCAAAAATTATTCCTGAATTGGACTACCTCGATCTGAAGTGAGCTGCTCCAATATTAGCGTGTAATTTTTCATGTAAATTATCGTATAGGACATATTGATGGATGAAATAAAAACTCATGATTGTATTATATAATAATTGTTTGCTTTTGTTGGACCTATTTTAGAATACAGTGCCAGAAATTCCTTTTATTTTGCGACAGATCAGAATAGAAAATTAGCAGAATTACTCTATAAAAGTAGTAATATATTTCCAAACCTATTGGTAAACATCTGGAAGGAAATATCTACAATTGTCATTGATCTAACTATTTAAGAAATTACTAAGGAATTTGTAATGGCTAAGAATATGAATCATATACACTGCCGTTGCTGTTATAACTATTAGAAGTTGCTGTGATAAAAAATAATTTCAAAAGTATATGCTTTGCCCAACTCTTTCATTTTCTTGGACAAATTTTACGTTTAAGATGTGTTTTGCAAGCAATTAAATTTAACGTTCTTAACAGAATAATTGAGCAGCTCCTCTTACATTCACCACTGGTACCAGTCATTGCTTATCTAACAAAAGGATATTCAAAAGCAATATTATATGTCCTTGATAATTGCGCTTAGGTTTATCCACTTCTTATACCTCTCTTTATTATTTCCTCTCTGAGCCACATTGCTATTGATTATCACCAATGTTTTGCCTTTATAAGTGCAGCAATGAATCGAATGGCTGGATTTCGTGTTGCCCCAATCAACACATAACCATTGAATATTAGGTGAGTGAGAATTGAATGTGATGAAACCCATGTTCTAGAGAAATTATAGGTGAATTGTGCGTTATGCTGCAGGAATGTCAAAAGAGTCGGTTTAAGCTGTAACCGTTATGAATGCAAGAGCTAATTTTCAAATTTCTAAATCAAATACAGGTAGATTAATCATTCTAAGATAGACTGGCAATATCATGGATTGCAACTTCAAGATTATAAAGTCAAATGGATAGAGAAAATTGTGAAAAATAATCTCTTGAAATGGGTGCGATAAACTGCATCTAGGATTGAAAATTTCCAATTGAACTGATTAATAAGCCAACTTTTGCCGCTGATAAACTCCGTCAAAAATTTTTCGCTGGCGCAACTTGGGTTTAGGTTTAGTTTTTAGGTACGATTAACGCCAAGTGTACATCATGCATTCCTGCCTAAGACAGAAATACCTCAAGCATGTGTTAAACACGACTAACATAACCAAAGAGGTGTTCAAACTCACTGCTATACGGTTGTCAATTACACATGTTAATCTAGCCACCACATCCGGTGAGCTTTTCGTCTGTGCGCCCATCGACTGAGGGAGATTACTCTCCGCTTTAGGATTGGCGCTACAAATCTGTTTAATGAAACGCGAGGGAAGGCGCGGGTAATTGGATTGTGTTTACGTCTATCGTGAGTAGTTTAAACGCGAGCGGTAATCCACTGGAGCCAGATGCCTCGACCCCCATCCCATTGGCATTCCCTGAACCATGTGTATGATTTATTTACAACCACTGTCCAATTTCGTATCTAGGAGAAGGCAATGAAGGTACTGCAAGGAGAGGAGATATGCTGGCCATATATTGTGGGGGAAATGACTGTGCGAGAATTAAAGCGGTCAACAAGAGCATTTGTTGAAATGGTACTCTCTAAGAACTTATTGGAAAGTTTTGGGGTGCACCGTTTTTGATTCCAATGTAAAATTAACTACTGCCGTAATAGTGAATATTGATTTAAGTCAAAGCTGGAATTAAATTTGCTTTGAAATTGAAAAATTAGACGGAATGTAAATGACGGAAACGGCTTCAACGATGATAAAATTGACTTAAAATTATTTTCATCATTTATGTCTAATTTTGACAAATTTTCCATTCAGTACGAGTGGTTTCGACAAATTAGATGTCTTAAGTCCCAAATTATTTTACACACATTCAGAGAAGTGTATACTTATAAGGGAATATCGGAGTAACTCTAAACTACATACTGTTTGAAAATCAATGCTTATCCTTCCCGGACACTGCACCTGCCTAACGTTCCATTGACCCTTAACTAATCTCGTGGTTTTTGGCCATGTACACACTGTCCTCGGGTCTTTCTTGACCCGATTTTTTTAATTGCTCGTAAACAACAACCGTCACCCGAACTCTCTCAAGTTCAACTGGCTCGCTCCCCCATCGACCTCTAGGATTACACTGTAGCCAAGGTTGCTGCAAGCGGCCGTTTTACCACTCCAAAGAACTGACAAATTACGTCGGGTCAAAATAGACCCGACGATAGCAGTTAAGGGTTAACTACCCGTCGCGTCGTGAACGAGAATCTTGCCCAACGGACCTTAACCCCAATCTCTCTGTAGCTATACTCCTCTCCCCAGCCCCCGTCCCCCTAACCACACCACTAAATTTCCCCGTGAACTCTGGAGGTAAACCTACTCATAGCGCCAGGTTTCCTGAAACCGTTGTGACATTTAAAACCGTGCTGTATGAAACAATCGTGAGACGGTGAATGCGGGACTAAACGCACCATCAACATCTATTACAGTTTCCATCACTGGACGGGTCGTCTTCGTATATAAGCATTTCCACTTCTTTATATCCTCCCACCATTTCTCTTCTTCCACTGTTCCCCAATCCTCCACCCGTTTATTTACATTCTCTTCCAATCCTTTCAACGATGGTCTTCCTCGGAGTCGTTGCACTTGAATTTCCATTTCGTGTATCTTCTTCGGCATTCTGCCTTTATATGTTCAAACTATTTCCGCATACATATCTCTATTTTGTCGGGAAATATTATGTCCCCTGCCTGACGCATGCTTCGGAGATATGGACAATAAATAGAAAGGATATGAGAAGATTGCAGGCATATGAAACGTAAATGCACAGAATAAGAGCAGAATAACCGAAATGGACAGGATGAGGAATGAAAAAAATAATTTTGTAGGTGTACATTCTTAACCCAGTATTTTTTTATTTTGGCATGGCGTCCTGTTTAATCAAAACCTCTTTTTTAAGCAGAAGTTTATTCTCAGTACTTTTTTCTACAATTGATTGCATAACTAAGGTGTCTTAAGAGTTAAGTTATAGTGCCCCGATGACTCTGTGCACCACGGTGATGTGGAAGAGTACTGGTGTGACTCAGTAGGATCCTGAGGCATGCCATAGAGTAATTACTTAAGAAATGGTTAGGATAGAGAGATTTTGGCTACGCCGGCTAGCGTAGCCTTCACCTGCTGGTTACAAAATGATCCCCTTCGATGGGCTTTTCCTGGAACTTTTAAACAAATCATTGTGGGCCCAGGGTGGTTCGGCTATTAGGGGGAGGAAGGTCTATTTTGGGAGTTTCCCATTAACTCTTCCTTCTAGTTTGGTATGTTCCCTCCAGAAATGGATCCGAATGTACTCCGATACTTAAAACCTTTTAAAAAGGCCTTTACTCTTAAGGCTCTAAAGTATCTGAGTGAATCTGGTTTGAAAAAGACTACCCTATTACTTAACTAGATTGGATATCCTATTCCTCTCGACTGGCCCTCCTCCTCCTCGCTTCGACCAGTGACACTGTGAAGTCCTTGGTATGAGGTACTGACGCGCATGAAGTGTACATTCCGAAAGTGCGGTGCGTTACAAAGCGCTTCAACGAAATATGCTCAAGAATAACCTTTTGCACTACAGCATATGCCTAGCTTTTAAAGGGAATGGAGAATAGAATAATCATCTATTGTTCGTGACGGGCTCTATCGGCTGATAGGCTGACTTGGTTTTTACAGAATAGCATGGGAGGAAAGTAAAAACGCTCATAACGAGAATTAGATACGGAACTAAGTATGGAAAAATAGACGACTTCCACTGTGATAAATTTATTCCGACCAGTTTCGCTTTTTGCTGCAGCTTCAGGTGTTCGTTGACCAAACGTGAAGATTTGGTAAAAAGCAAAACCGGTCGGAATAAATTATCACAGTAGAAGTTGTCTATTTTTTCATACTTACTTAGTCCGATTCCACTCCATCAAGCCTGAAACCTCAAAGTAGATACGGAACTTGAATGAACTGTAAATAATCGTTGCTTGCCTGTAAAATAAGCAGAAATGAACTTCGCTTATTGTATCTGACTCACACGTTTGAATGACATTTGAGTTTTACGTGACATTCTAACTGTAAAGTGAATGATCCGTCGATACAAGAAGCCCGGTTGTAACGGAGTGATTGTTAAGAACGAGATAAATATAAAAGATACTGTCATGCACATGTCAATTCTTAACTTGGTTCGCATACATTATAGAACCACTATTTCATAGAAAAAGTTTAGTTTATCGCAATAAAATGACCATAGTTAGGTACTGTCTTGCTTTATAATTTTTTTTCGTATATTTGTTTTTTCTATAGCTTCTACACTTACACATTGATATAAACCCTCAATACCATCTATCAGATGACAATGGCGCGTGAGTTACAAGTTTGTTCCGATCGCGACACTTAAAGCGGTGTCTTCATTTGAAGATTGATTGCGTTTCGTAAAGTCGGTTAAATAACGATGATATGTCTTATCGAATTCGCGTATCTTGGGAATCTCTGTAAGGATTTACTGTATGAATTTCCCAGGACGTGTATTTATGAATTAGTCCTTGAAGCTGATACCTATGCGATGAAACACGTGGTATCAAATAAAAATTTAAAAATGATTCAGGTTGTATTTTATTGTTCACTAAAGAGGCTATATATTTATGAGATTTGAAGGTTTAACGAGATTAAAAGGACGACAATTTGAAATATCTGGTGCTGGGATGGGTGTGCGTGACGACAGAGACCGGCGACTGAGCCGTAACAACTCTGCTTATCATATATGAATGTGTTTTACATACCGATTCCATTAATGAATAAAAACTGTTAATCAAGCATAGTTGTTATGTAGGTTCTGAGAATGGGAAGAAATATGCATGGTAAGAAACGGGTATCATATTCAGGATGACTCGATCTAGAGGTTATTTTGGAAACAGAGAGAGCACGATATTTTTATCACTGGGATTTCGCCCCTTCAACCGTACAGACCCATATTAACGTTTTGTGTGTGATTTAAGGTTTTGTTCGGATATGCATGAACCTCCTCAGTTCATTGAGCCCGTCTCACCAACTTCCTTCTCCCTTTCCAATCGAGCGGTAGAAATTAGTTCCGCGCCAGAGACCTCATGAGCGCATGGAGAATACAGATGAGGATGGGGTAGTGGTTCACCGAAGTGGTACCGTATAATTTGCGTTGCGTCATCATAGCTGCTGTAACTTGCACGATACTTTTCATTCCAGGCTTATGAGTTTCTACTAATTTCAGTTGCCTTCTAGACCCAGCGTTATTTGAAAACTGTTGTTTCTCCATAACATTTAATGCGTGTATAATAACATGTAAAACGCGAGGCGCAGAATTATTAATTTTTTCATATCCCAATCTTTGTGACTCTTGGAGAAAAATCTCTAAAGTTTTGAGAATTTAAAGGATATAAATGGATTGATCTAGCTAAAGAAAGTATGAAAAATTAGTGATTTTATAGTTTATTTTGTGAGCAGAAATTGGGTGAGCGAGTCGCCTGGATGAACATGGATTGGAAACCAAGAGTGCATAGTAATCAAATTTCTCGGTTATTGCTGTACAGGTACTGGACGGAATTAATTTCGATAAAACGAAACTGTTCGCACATATGGTGCAAAAATTATCGTAAGATGATTAGAGAATCCATCAAATTAACAATGATAGAAGTAAATGTCAATAAACAACAAGATCACCGCATATAGAACCTATGGAGAAGTATTTTCTGAAAATGAGAGAGCCAAATAGAGCTCGGGAGGGACAATGAGAGGCATAAGTTATAAAATTAAGTCCTAACACATTTCTTTCTGTATTTGTTTTGAAACGCGGGCGCAACATTTTTCACCAGAAAAGATCAACGGGGTGAATATTAGATAACACAGAAATTTTTGAAGCGGTAGATGGCAATAAGAGTAACTGGTAGCTATGGGACAATACAGCCGATATATTAGAGGTTTTATGTTTGTTTGGAGCTTAAAGATGAAATGTTAAGCCGTAGAAAGTTAGTGTGAAGTAATCATGGATGTAGCAATATCGGTTTTTTTCCTTTTTAGCCAGATAATCAGTCATTTGTGGAAAAAAATTTCTCCTAGAATGTGTAAGTTGTGATTTTAATGTAAATTTGATTTTAATGTAAATTTGATTTTAATGGTTAATCATGTGAGTTTCAATTGATTCTAGTAAATGTTTCCATGCCTGAATGTATCGTCCTCTTTGATTATAGTTCTCAACGATCCACAGTAGGCTGAAATCGGAAAAAATCCTGGCCTAAGTTCCTCAAATGGATTTTTTTCCGTTTAGGATTATAAATTTCGCATAGCAATCCTACTTTTACTGGTGAAAAAGATTTGTGATTTCATGGTTTATGCGCATTAACAATATGTAAGAGCTCAAATTTGAACAAAATAATTAAAAAAGCCAGAATTTCGTCTTGGCTGAAAATATCCAAAATGAAGAGGCTGCAGAAGCATTTCTCGAAGCTTAATAGAATAAAAGGTTTTATCATTTCTGAGAAAAGGCCATCTCCTGTGACGTGGGACAACTTTATAAGACCTAGGCGGATATTCGCTCTTTTCTAGGGACAAATTGTCGGACCCTAATTTATTCAAAATCCGAAGATTGCTGCAATACCGAGTGGAATTTATGCATGATGCAAAAATTTATAATTTCTGCATCATGCATAATAATGATAATGCATTCGAAATTTATAATTTCTGCATGACACTATTTTATACCGGTTTTCTGCTTTTGGGTAGAACAATAGTTACTCGGGACACAAAATAACCGTAAGTAATTAACATCACTAGATTTACTGAAGCTTCAGAAATTCGAATGAGTTGGGAAAGTCTGCAACCGTCTGAAGATAAACACAATATTTCGATCGAGCGGCGAGATCCAGTCTTCATCGCCAGCTAATGGGAATAGAGTGACGCGGGGAGTATTACAACGCACTTTTCAGCCATGAACTTACTTATGGCAATTTCCTAACTGTGTGTGAAGAATCGCCAAATGTGCTACAATTCGTGTTCGAAAACAGATTTCATTCTCTGGCACATGGTCCGATAGTCCTTGATTGTCCCTTGATTGTCTCTTCGGATACATTTAGGGAGCTAAATCTCGCATTTTGCGTTATATTTTGGAGGCTACATTTTATTGGAGTCAATATAACGAATGAATTTACATGCACACCTGTTCAAGGATAATTATACTGAGTTATACAAATACCATGAAATTCTCAACATATAATGGCTCCGACAAAAAGGAGAAGGATAAATGGAAAATCAATCGGTGAAATGTGTATGCTGTAGTGCAGTAAATTTTCTTCAATGCTGAATATTTGAGAATTGATTCCACATGTTCAGAAACTTTGTCCTGTTTGAGTTCATATTCGTTATTTGATTTAATGAAATGTTTTGATATTCCTTCAACGCCATCGTATGAACATGGTAATGTCGATAACACTGGAAATATAGTCGAAAAAAATAACTGATATTGTAACGTGAATAGTTATATAAGTAAATTAAGATTAATTTATTCATTTTCATGGCATTATAAAGTGCAATATTTTTTATTGTTGGTGGAAAATTTCACCTCGGGTTACAAAAAATTTCATTCCTAGGGGTGATCCTGAAATGATTGACAGAGAGGGTGTGGCGTTTGATGAGTACTCAATTCCCTTGGCGTCACTCATTTGTGCCCAATATATGTAACACATATTGGATTCACTTTCATTCTGGCATTTTTTTGGCCCGGTGGAGGAGTGAAAACTGTTAATTTTTATAGAGCATGCACTTTGGATAGTATGAAATATGAGTTTTTATCTACTCCTCATTAATTATGAAAATTTTAATTAATTAAAACAAAAGAGTTACAGTTGAGAATGGACTATTTTTATCGTATTCTATCCATAATAAAATCTACACATTTCTATGTTTTCTTTTATACACTATTTAAGTTATCAATGAAGTAACTTTGTTATCCCACATAAAGTTCATTTTAAACGACTCGGGTTTTGACGTGGCGCGTCATCATCTGGTGTTTGATGATGCGCCACGTCAAAACCCGAGTCGTTTTAAATGGACTTTGTGTGGTATAGTTACTTCATTCTTTCATAGTTACTTCACTCACAATGTTTGGTAAATTCAATTAATTCCCCCTGAGGCAACTGAGTAGCTAAAAAATTTTTTTTTAAACTTTAGTTTGATTTTGTTATTTAGGTCAGCATTTGAATTTCATTAAGGAATTATAAGGTACCAGCAGAACTAAAATATTTAACTAACAAGGAATCTACCTTTAAAAATATGATGAAATGAATTGATTCATTTTAAATGAAGCTTTTTGCGAAAGTACTTATAATTTACGTTTCGCTTTGATGTAAGCAAAATTGCCAGATTGAAATAATTAAAATACCGCTCATCATATACTTAGGTAACTTCCTCTTTAGGTTTTAGTGGCATGGTTATAATATGATGTTTGTCTCTATGATACCAATGATGGTGGTTAAAATAAAACTGCCTGGTATTTGGACAAGATTCTTTTTCCCCTTTGTGGTATCTCTTACTAATGTTGCCGTCTTGGCCTTCATGAAACCTCCACGGTCACGACGCCCAAGCTGCAAGGAGCAGCATTTTAACCATGACTAATTGCCCCATATAACTTGATGTAGAGGTAACGACTTGAAGAGACGGGGACATGGTGTCAGGGAGGCCAATTACGGAAGATTGCTACTTAGGAAATGGTCGTTACCTAGGTAATCACTTAGCGTAGGTTGCCAATCCTGCGAGGTGAGGCACGACCCTCTGTGGAGTCAATTTTGATGGTTAATACCATGACCGTGACTCTTTTACATAAAATGTATACCCTTTACAAACATCCTGGGAATTGAGGTTAATTAAAATGAGCATTTAATTAAGAAAATTAGAGATCAGTCAAAGTTAGAATGCTACCTTGTTACTTTGTTTTTAGAAAAAGTTAGTAGTAATATAGTATTTTCTCTATCCTTAATTTAAATATCACCTTTTTTCTCAAGGAAAGCAATCTACACCAGTATCAAATATATGATAAACTATCCAGTTATTTGACGTGCAATACTATGCACACATTGTGAATTATGCAAAACTTCTAGGCGAATCGTTGATGCCTTACATAAGGAATTGCTAAATATTCAAATTTTTAAGTTTTCTTCCATCATCCAGGGAGTTTCTGTAAAATTTCAAGGATGAATTGTCTATCTTACATCTTATTTTTATGATGAATAGTTTGCTCCGTTTTTCTAATAAAACTTTCTCGAATCCTCGACTTAAATAGGTTACGTTACTCAACGTTAGAGTAGTCCATTCAAGGATTAAATATAGGTTTATCTATTTCAGTTAAATTTTTTGGGTCATTCCACCTACATTTAACGAGCGCTTTTCTCGTAAGGTCTCAGATTTTGCTTACACTTGGTGTAGCCTCAAACCAATGAATCTAATAATTTTGAACAGAAGATACCTTTTTTTGTGATTTATGCATATTCAATTTTTTCGCATTTTGTTCTATAAAATACGTCTCCTGATTCACGTTTTTACTTATATCTCGGCTAATAACCATTGTATAGCAACGAAATATAACTAATTTTAAAAATTATTCCTTTCAAAGTTACAATTTAAAATTAATTTGTTTCTGTTACCAATTTTTGTGTAATTTTTACATTTAAAATATTCATTAATATTTTTCAAATACTTACTTAATCTTAGAATCAACGAAAACTTTTTTTCATGATGAATGTATACCTAACTTATTTGACCTGAAAAAATTCCATGGCAAGTCATAAACACGCTAATCATTTTTAAAACATTTTTAACAATCACATTATTTTCATGCTTGCATCCGCGGGCTCAGCCACGGCGCTAGCACGTGGCTGACATGTAGTACGTGCATAGATTTTCACGGATAGCTCCTGCTCATTATATTTAGCAATAAAAATCATTAAACAACTACTATTTTTAATTTATTGTTTAAAATTATTATTAATATTGCTAAATTGTTACTATATGCATATTCAACGCTAGGATTCTACTGAGATATTTCGAATATGTTCAGATTATTTTCATTTAAGTCAAGCGATGGTGCCTTTACATGTTGTCTCTGACAGAAGAGAAAACAGTAAAATATTTGTTGATCAAAATATTTATGAAAGGTACCCCTGAAAAGAAAAGCATCTTCTGTAAGTATGACATTTGAATTAATTTCAATCTAGTATTCTGCTAATTTTTTCAAGTTGAAGAATCTCGCACATGTCTTTATTTCAAAACTTTGGCTTTATTTTAGTGTACTTCCATTAATTTAATATTGATCTCTGTATTACCGGAGAATGTATTTATAACAAGCTCGTAGCTACAGATATCAATATATTTTCATATTCTTAACTATGGTTTTTGCATTGGCTGATTATCCTCTGATTTTGTTAGGGTATAATTTGTTATATTTTACAATGTTATTTTACAAGAAGGGTTAATGCAGATGAGAGTATTCTTAGGAGATTAATTTTTTGACGCACTTGTTAAGATATTTGCAATGAATCATTACTCGTTGACTATAGCCCAGCAAAGTAGCATAAAGAGGAAATTAATATCGACCCAAAATAAATGAATGAAAAAGAGAATACATTGCCCACTCTGGAATATATAAGAGAATATATATAAACATCTACGTCGATCTGATAGGAAATTTTTCGAATATGAATGTTGAATGGTAGATGAATAGAAGTTGCCGATTCCATAAAAATTTCACCGACAAAATTTAGTATTTCATTATATCCTGGATACTTACTCGCAAGGAACATTTGGTTCTTATTCCTGGAAATTGGATTTGCGTGGGAAACATCAGGTTCCTCAGAATATGAATGCGTTGATATCCCATGTATCTGGAACAAATAGCACATGTGCTTCAACCCGTTAAGTCGAAACCAACTAAATTTCTTTGAGGTTTAAAGCTAGAGTCGAAATATGCAGCTCTTCACGTACGGGAGACGAGATTGACCGCATGTTATGGGAGCGAGAGACAAATATAAAAATGACGAGGGAATGAGTATCTCAGAGATGATTTTTGTCACCGCTTTATATCCATGATGAAAAAATCCAGGGAAAGGAAAGTGAAAGGCAAGTGCGAATACTATAACGCTTGAGAGTACAAATGTGCTCATGGCGTTGCTATATTTATGGAGACGAAAGGGCTCAAATAACGCTGGCAATTTTGCTGAAATGGACAATAAAACCCAGGTTAAAATTGTTCGCACTTGAATTGGTTTTTCAAGAATTCCATTGAGGCACGCATTCGTTGCTTCATAGAATTCGTTATTTGGGAGCATATTGTGTAGAAAATAATGAGTAAGTCATGCAATACGGAGAAACCTTCTAGTTGAGAGAGATCAGATGCAAATAACACTAACATAAATCTAAGGAGACATTTAACTTTGGTCAACGTAATTTCCAGTCGCTATGCCTAGTGTACAAATGGTTTCAGTTTGAAATATTTTAAGTGTTCTGAATAATAATTTTGAGATTAAATGTCAGTAATGATGTGCTTATAAAATATTATACTTTGCATTGGTTAAAGTAAACTATCTATGATCCTATTATTCGTTAGGTTGGATACTGAAATTGCAAGAAGCCGTAAGTCACTGGAGAACATGGGTATAGAGTCAATTGAATGCTTTAATGGGACCGAGATATTATTTTGAGATTTTACTTTTAAGGAGAAATTTCTGCAACTTTAATGCTAGTTTCTATCATTATGTTGGACAATGACCATGATTTACAACAATTTGCTGTGAATGACCCTTAGAAGACTATTTGTATGTGAGGGAAAAGCTAAGTTATTCTCATCAAACAGTATTATTGTGCATTATAGCTGGAGCCAAGGAATTGGAAACAATGTAAATATAAAAAGTGACATCTGAGTAAGCTGACATGCTGAGAAAATTGTTAAACCACAATTTAATTTTATTTTTTGGTCGCGAGGGACATTTTGTGAATTATGTGTAGGGGTAGGAATAGGCGAAAATGCTTAATCCTACTTCCTTATTTTCAAGTCTTGCTTATAAAGAGATTTTTAATTAAAAGTTTCTGAATCTGACTGACTCAGCTAACGTGACCTTACTTAGGTGAGATTCCTCTACTGCGATGGAATCCACCCAAATAATTCTCCATGGACTATCTGGAGCCCATTGAAAATTAGCAAAAGTCGTTAATGAATAATACAATTGTTGCCTTGTAAATATGCACAAGGTACTTCTGCTTTGTAAAAATATTTATTTTCTGGTGCAAGTGAAAATACTTTTACAAAATATTGTTGGTCCATAAACTTTATTCTCATAGGCAGTCTCTAGTAACTTTTGGGAGATATAAAATTCAATAGAATGACATGGAAAAATTACCTATTTTAACAGCTTTAGACGTATTATAATCACTTTTTCGAAGACGATTGGTGTCCATGATTCCGAGAAATTTGCAATGCATGCAACAATTTCTTTTTTTTCTCAGTCAGGTGCGTCAAGCCCTTGAATGGATATTCCTCGCCCGTACTCAACGCATTGTGCAAACGCTAACGATTCATGGCAATTGGGCGTTCTATCACGAGAGAGTCGCATGTATTTTCATCTTGTTAGTCGATTAGTCGGACAGGTTGAAATGTGCAAGGGCATCTCGTATGGATTAGGAATCGAATCGCGAAATGGCGTCACCAACTCTAGCGTGGTCTGTTACCATCGTCTCCATCCATCACCTCCACGATAGTAATTGATTGAGATTCAGTGGGTTTGATTACAAATTCTCCTCCATGACCTTTAAATAAATTATCTTCCACCTGACGAGGTAAATATTCTTCTGAGCTTAGGAAATACTGGAGTGAAAACTCATCTTCACCAATTTTGGTGGGTTCTTAGAAATAAATAAGAGCATCTGCCAAATGTCTTCCTTGTTCAATACTTTACGCGTTTTCCTCACGAGGCTATGTAATTTTGTTTCGCGATTAATATAACCTTTTAAGTGGTCATTATTTCCGTAATTTTAATCAAGGATATTTGGATGAGAGGACTATCATGAATAAATCAACTTCAAAGAAATTATTATTAGAATGGGGCGTGTAGGGTTGTTGCACAACAATAGAATAACCGATCGTTAAAATGGAGCTCATATTGTAGCACTCAGGGTCACTTATTTTTTCGCATTATCATAATGTCCCTGGAGTCCAAACATTTTATTTTATTAAATTTCTGGGTTATTTCTTGTCAATTTATCCGGAAAATGAGGGGTTGACCCTCGACCTTCCGATTTTGCTCAAACTTTCTGACATTATTGGAGTTTCCTTGCTAAGTGATGAGATAAAATGGTTTTTGAAAATTGGCAGTTATTGCAAAGTTACAGCATGATGTCATTTTTGATCTATACGAACGCTTGGTCAGGTTTTTTGTGATACTTCTGTACCATTATGCACTACATAATCGAGCCGCATGTCATTTGTAAGTCGAAGGAACTCTCAAATTGTCTCAAAACCGTAAAAATACCTATAACGTACATTTTTAAATTGTTTTCCATACGAGAAACGTTTGAAATGGTCTTTGTTCATATGGTCCTCCATTGAATTTTGAATGAGAACACCGTTTGAAAAGCTCAGATTCTTTTTTATGGCTTATAAAATTTCGCGGGGGTAATGTTTCACTTAAGAAAGACTAATTTTTCATGTGACCGTGCAACGCTCCCGCTGGGTCTCACAAGTGAAATGATTAATTGGAAACACTGAAAACTAGAATTAATTTTCATTGTTGTAACACGCAAATATGGAGAATAGTACTGAAATTAGGTTTTTATTCAAATGCCGAACATTGCACATATTGCAATTGATCGAATTTTGGAAATACTTTTGCAATATTCTATTATCAAATTTATGGGGAACAACCTCCGAAGTTCGAGAAGTTAGTAAAAAAAAAGTTTCTTAGACAAAATTAACCGGGAGAATATGATCTGTTGGGGACAGTGCAGAACCTGAGATCATTGAGAATGAATTTCTAACTACTGTGCTAGTTCTATCATACATTACTTCGAGACCTTGTGCAGTATAAGGTATCTAAAGTGAACAAAATTTCTCGTGTAGAGAAGAAAGGCAAATAGAAGAAAGATGAGATGAGAGACACATTCATCGACAAAATATTACATTTACTATCGACGATAAAAAAAGTGCAGTGGAATGTGAATATTTTGATATCTAAAGTATTAGGATAATATCAATAAATACTTCTTTGCAATGTGAAAGTTGTCAGAAACATTTGATACCTAAGTTGCATTATCCGGGAAATAAGTTCATGACACATCAAAAAAATAAAGTGAGCTCGACATCAATCATGTTTTCTAAATCTTATCTTTAACTTGTAGGAATGTATAGTTTCTCTTTCCTAGCGTTAACAAAATCATATCAAGTCCAGCTAAAGTGCTTATTTTCATGCGTGGCGGTAATTTAGCGGAATATTCATAGTAGTGTTGAGCGGAGGGGCCCTTATGTGACAGGAGCGGAGAATATGAGAATCAAATACAATTTTAGTATGTAATTGAAATATATCACTTTTGTCATAGCGTTATTGCAAGATAAATTTTATATTGAGGGATATCATGCGGCTGTTGTATACAGGAGCTAAGAAAAGATAAGGCAAAAATACTATATAGATAAGGCGTGCTTTCGATGAACGCTGTTTTAGTTTGAAATGGAAATTATAACCTACTTGGAGATCACATTTGCTCTCGTCCGTTCTAACCCAAGATGTCTCGAGAATATTGCTTAATATATGTATACCTGATGGACAACTGACTCTTTTTGGTAACCCAATGCGCTAGTAATGCATTTGTCAATCTAAGATCCGGATTAAATATTAAAGTAAGGATCTTAGGATTTAAGAGTAAAGTACCGTTTAAAAATTCATATACTTAATTGTCTCACTGTATCCACCAAATTGGGATGATTTGGAGAATATACGGTGAGATGTAGATTTTTCCCTTTTGCCTTCAGGTGTAAATACAAATAATGCTTGCCAAGGCACCAACGGTTACTATGTTCATTTTAGCCCGGTAACCGAGGAAGCATAAAAAACATCAATGATGGAAGTTGGAACTAGAACTTTAAGGGTGATTGTTGGTAAATATAGTTCAAGTTTTCATCTTAAATTTATTGTTTTACTAGTTCTTAAGTGTCTCATTTACGTTACACCTACCTATTACGTTACACCTACCTATTACCATGCAAGCCACCACAAGTGTTATGACAAGGGGTGAACTTAGAGATAATGTCAAGGATATAAAAGTTATCCCGATAGAAGAAAACTCTACAAGGGGCAATGCAAGCCAGTCCAATTCTATTAGATGATGCTTAAGAATATATTTCCAATGAAATAAACCTGAGGATATTTTGTTTGTCATGAAAACACAGAGTTATACATTTTAGAGATCACGGTTTTTTGGTACTGTCATCTTTCAGGGAGGCACTCAGAAGAGAATAGAATGAAAAACTTTAAATGCGATGCTGCATGCATTATTTTAAAACTGTTTTCATTTTTTTTTTAATTTTTAGACTCAAATCTTCTCGTCACGGATGAAGAAATGTTGTGATTATTCTCCAATAATGCGCTAGGAAAGCGGTGGATTGAAATGAATGGTCGAAGATACTAGGTGATTGAAATAGAGAGAATTTAATGGACGTGAATATATCTGGTAATTTTGCCCTAGCACAGCTAGTTTTTGACCCAGTAATGGAATGCAAAGTTGGAGAAATATTGCAGGATTGGGGATCATTGCCGGATCGGCGTCACTCACCCAAAACTATCCAAATGACGATGGCGTTCCCGGGAGCGGCGACCAGGAGCATGGCCGAGAACACAATAATCCACGCGGCCTTCTCCCACGAGGGCAGGGAGAATGGCCTTCGGGGTCCCAGGGTCCCTGCCGACGGTTGCGGAGAGGCCGTTTCTGCCGAGGACGTGAGGAACGGGAAGAGGCGCGAGATGGAAGGCGAGGAGGAGGTGGGCGGAAAGAGGCACATGTGGACTGCCTCGTGGAGAAGCCGCTCCTCGTCCTCCTCGCCGTGCCATGATGAGTTGACTGCCGCGCCCGATGCCGCGGCCGCCGCGTTCCGCATCTGGAAGAACTTCGCCGTGCAGTTGAATATGAGGCCCCAGGCGGCGTCCTCGTCTTCGCCGGGGGGGAGGTCGGCGACCGCCGCCGCAGGATCGGACTCACCGTCGACCTCCAGCCACGAGTGCATCATCCTGAGGTGACTCCTTGGCTCACACGTAAACAAATCGGCCTTGCCCTCTATCTCCCTCTCCCCGTTTATTGTTTACCAATGTGCACAACTAAATGTTAGGCTTCATATATGCCTTTGGGGGTTGGATTTGTCACGTCACGGTACGTCACATTACATTCGAATGGTACGAGTTAATTGGAACGTATTTACGACTCTAATATCATTTTCTTAAACATAGAGTCCTTTATTTTATAGAGATTTTAGTCAGTCATCACCAATTTAAGCGCAGAGCCTGCCTAATAGCGTAATGGCAAGGCCTTAGTTTTAGGTCCAGAACTAAAACGGTGTGTTATTTTCGCTGACTTTTTGCTGAGCATTAATTTGATTTCTCGAATTGATCGAGTCTTATTACGTCAGCTGTTCGTAGATTTCCGTCACACAAGCTAGGAAAAATATTATGACGCCTATTTTTTCCATTGTTTCCTTGAACCGAATCGGTGGGGAAAATTTTGGTACGTGAATATTAGTGGGTAAGAGACCAAATGAGGAAAATTGCTTGTTTCAAACGTTTTCATTTATTATTAGGTGGCTTAATCAATTGCTGTCGGTTAAATAATCCTGAATGGCACTTGCATTGAGTCAGAGTGATTAATGACTCAATAATTGGTCGGGACGATAACTCCGAAACCTCGATGAATTGTGCGATATCTTTGAGCGTTGCAAATTTTCGTTGAAGATGTTCGTTGTAGCTCGAAACGAAATAATATGCTTCAATTACGACGTAATAGGAAATAAATGCAATAACTTTGTGGAAAGTATTACCTAGTTGAAGATTTTTAAATGAAATGAAACTTTGGCTTATGCATTTCGAGCATAGTGAAAATATTCTGAAATCATTCAAATCAAAGAAATAGTGTTTTTATCTGACTTTTCCATGAAATATTGGGTTTATGTTTGGAGTGATATCATTTCATGAACTAAAAAGAGAAATAGCACCAAGGGAACTTATATTCACGCAGAGAAATATATTTATGTCTTGAATTTGTTTTAATATCCTCATTTATCTTTTTCACATGGGATATCATGTATTCTGCAGATTTTTTCATTCTGTGCATCAGTTAGAACTCATCCGAGCCAAGTGAGATGGTTTAATATTCCTACAGATAGAAGATTTGCCATGTTCATGTTCAGCTGGACTTTTCAAGATGCATAATTCATTTTTTACGTCGTTTTTATTGCTAAATAATTCTGAATGGTGAAGTCAAGTTGTCTTTCCTACATTTGAGTATTTTTGCACATTACAGAACAAAGACAAAAGCTGAGGATTGCGGTATTTTTCACTTTCCACCAACTTATTGAATCACTAGGTTTGTGGCATTTAAGACCAGAGGGAGAGAAAAACTATAGTCTTTGCTTCCTATCTTGCTTCCGATGTTCCGTATCTTTTCAAGGAGTTATCATTTAGGCAGGAATTCCTTGGAATCTGAAAAAAAATGAAAATTTATTTTTTTCCCTTTTGTATTTGAAATGTTTGATACACTGCATAATGTATTGGATAAGGGTTGTGGTAGAGTGTATTTACCGTTAATTGGTTATACCCAATTCTGTAGTGACTGAATTTTATTGAATATAGGTAATTAAGAAAAAGGCATTGTGTGGGTGACAAAGAAAATAATTTAATAACTTTCGTTAGATTGATCAAGAGCAGTGATTCCCAAACTTTTTCGAGCCACCTTGTTGCCTTATTAAGCGCATGGTTTGACAAATGTATACCCAACGCCCCCCACCCGTAATCCTAAAAACTGCAATAAATATCAAAGACTACATGAATAAATTACGGAGTTCATAAAATAAAATAATGATTAATCTGAGGTATATTTTCAAATACAATAGATATTCAACTCAGGACTTGTATGCACACAGATAAACAAGGTGATATTTATGTAGAACTAAAGGAACTATTGATTATATATGTTAAATAAAAATAAACTATAAACAAAATTAATTTAACACATAAATTTAAAAAGTTGACATAAACTTTTTCTCTATAATCAAACATTATCATATCATGGTCCTATGCATATTTCAAATCTGTGAAAACAGAGTCACCAATTAATGTTTTATTTAACTTAGTTTAACAAATTAAGCGACATTTCATTATAGTTTTCAAGTTCCTAAAGCATTTTATGAAAAGTTTTGGAATGGAATTTAGCAACAAATTCTGGTCAAATATAGTTTTAATGCGATGGATGGGCTTGATGAGATGATACAAATTTCTCAACGCCAGATTTGAAGTTGCTTAGCAAGAGTCTTAACTTGCCTTGTTCACAAACCTGATGTCAATTTCTTTGTATCAAAGTTGACAGACTGCACTAAAACTGCGTTCCATCAAATAGAAAGCTGGGAAAGCAATTAGGACTTTTTTATCCACCATCCATTAGTCCAGGAGGGCAATCAGAAACTTCCTTCTAAAAACAAAATTCCTGATAGTTTTTTCTAAACTTCGGTTTTAGTTTTATATCATGTTGTAATGAAGTCAATTCTTCCTTATGGACTCCAGGTTCGCCAATATCTGAAATGGATTAATCTGGAACTTCCATCAAATGAGGATCCTTAAATCGTTCAAACATATATTGTATTGCATTGTTTCTAAATTATCATAAAATCCTTTCAGTTCATCATGACGATGAACAACTTTCTCTTCTAGCTCATGCAGGGAGGAAAATTGGTGTAACTCACGGCAGCCTATATTGTGTTTGAATATTATTAATTTTGTACTAAAAGTAGATGCTAGAGATTTTGCCTTAATTAGGTTGATCTCGAATAAACTTTACACCCTCAGGTGTCAACTTGTGAAAGTTTTTTTTATATTTGAATCCATATTACGAAAGACGAGGATTTTACAAAAGTACAAGGGTTGCTTTAATATAGGTTGATCTTATTTCCCAGCTGTTGTTAATTCAGTTCATCGAACTTTGCAAAAAGTTCTGATAAACACACACTATCAGGTCTGATATTTTAAGTTTGCTACTAAGCATAGCATCTTTCTTTTCAAAAAACTCGACGACAGTATCAAAATGATCATAAAAGCGCCTTAAACAGTTTCCTTTGGATAGCCAACGAACTTCAGTGTATAGTAACAAACGTTGGAAATGTTCATCATTTTCCAAACAAAAATCCCGCAGTAGTCGATCATTAAGAGCATGGGCTTTGATTATGTTATCTGCAATAACTACAGTGTTTACTTGTGGAGGCGATCACTAAGTTTCTTGGCAGCCAGTATTCTCGGTGAATGACAAAATGAATAGTGAATACATTTGGTACATATTTCTTCAAGTAGCTATACAATGCACCCATGGTAACGACCAGTCATTGATAGAGCTCCATCCATCGTAACTGCAAGTATGTTGCTAAGTAGAATTTTCTTCTCCCTGAAGAACAGCTCAACAACACGAAATACTGACTCACCTTTTGTATCTGTTGCCAGTGGTCTTTCAAGCAATAACTCCTGAACTAAATTTTCATCTAGAATAAAGCGCACGTAAGCTAAAAGCCAGAACTCATTGCCTGGCCAAGTTGACTCGTCTAGCTGCAATGAAAATTCAGTTGTCCTTAATATTCCGCACAACATGTCTTCAAAATTTGTGTGTGCGCCATTGCACTGAAGAGTTGCTCTGAGGAATACTCTTTAATATATCATGCGGTGACCTATGTAGGACAGTACTTAGGTTTTCTCTTATTTCTGGTAATATGAATTCTTCACCAATTGTATGCTGCATTCCAGACTTTGCAATTAACATTGAAACATTATATGATGCACGCAAACCTTTCAGCGGCTAGCTTTGAAGTATTGTACAACTTACTTGACATCGCTGGAAGAATTAGCAATTTGCCACGAAGAGATTAAAAAAATATTAAATTGTTTTGCAACTTGTCAGGATATGCCTTTCTTAAGTGTTCACCTAGTCTGGAAGGTTACATCGCTTCATTAGAAAATACCTTTTCGCATATTAGCGCATCGACATTTGCTTGTTTGTTCGCGATTCTATAATCCCATACTTAAGATAATCCACGTTTTATTGTCATCATTCTTCTTTGATGGTTAAATTTCTGCCATTATTTTTCTGAAACAAGCGTTTAGTTATAAAATTTATTAAAAATATAATTCATTCACACTTAAAAATTAAATGTTTGTATGAGAAGCGGATTTTATCTTAAAGTATCGGAATATTTTAAGGGAGCGGCTAATATCAGTATCTAATGAAAAACATTAAAACTATGTATTTCCAAACGATGAGGCTGAGGCATTTCCGCCGCGTGTGTTGTTTATTGGTGACGACAGTTTCACCCCTAGCGCCCCCTGTCGTCTCCTTGTTTATTTTCGCCCCCCAGGGGGCGGTGCCGCCCACTTTGAGAACCGCTGATCTAGAGAAACCACTGGTAATCGTTCATTGAAGTTATGGGAACCCATTTCCTGGCATATTGTCAAATTTAGAGTCGCTTTTTGGCGCGAACTTCTGAAATTTTACCTTTTCTCGAATTCACTGTCCTGTAGGACAATCGCAGCGGCAGGGCTTCACCTCAGAAAATATAGCACGCTCTGCGTGTAATATGTCGCAATATGTAGTAAAGTAGTCGCAATTGACATCATCTATTAGGCATTTTATCTGTTAAATTAATGGCACAGTGGCGGTTAAGAGCTTTTATTCTTCCAAGTTTTTCATTTAAATTTACCGTTTTCCTGAATGTTTAGTCTTCAAAAATCTAGAGATTTAGTATCTCTGAGCCCAATTTGAGGGAGTCAAGGAAATAAAGGTGGAAGAGAGTATATGGCGGAAATGGCTTGGATTTTGCTTGATCACTGGTTCTACATATCTTTTAATCAACGTAATTTGGCACTTATAATGATAAATAATTAAACTAATAGGGTTCTTAATCGCATATTAAGTTAGTTGCTTACAAATATTGATTACAATTACTTTAACCATTTCTGTAGTTATCACTCTTTATAATCAAACATTACATATTTATATAGTATGAAAAATTTATAATTTAATGGGCTGATAGTTTACGATAGAGCGAATCGTTTGCAATTAGTCTGAATACCATGTAAGAAAATATATTCTTGTTCTCTCTTATCTTATTGGAATAAGAGAAGTTTCAACGATTATATTAACATTTTCGCGTAGAAAACACAAATCGCGAAATTGAAATTGAAAGTATGAAGATTTATGTAAACGTTATAGTTTAATTTAAACTTAGCAAGATTTTTTTCTCTTGTTCCTTGCTGTTTATTACTTTTAACATTCAAAATGGAAAAATTGTAAAAGAAGAGTAAACTGGAAATTCAACCATTTTAAATCAATTGAAACTCTATTAGGCGATTTATATGCTTGTTCACTCTCGTATCGTTTAAACGGTGGACAGTAAGTTCCCTCGAGAAGTGATCGCATTTATTTTCCCAGGTCGCATAGATTTATTCGTGCTTTTTTAATTCCAGCCGTCGGTTGTATGGAGATCTCCACTGTCTTAAGTGGGGCATTAAAATTCTACTTTTTCCCAAATGGACTTAACATGCACACAGTTTCAATAAAGCTAGAATAAATCGCAGATGAAAAACTTGCTCCAATTGGTTGTATAATGGATTGCTTAAGACCAGTATTATAATTCCTAATTAGTGGTAACCGCGAAGAGAATTTATTCTTTCCGTTAAGTTGATTCTAATAGAGAGTTAGGGTTTCAAATCCTTTGAAAGGAGAAAACATTAACTTCTATTTTCATACTCAAAGTGATATTTAGTTCAAGAGTTTATAACTAGGACTTAATATGATATTTTAGTGAAAGTATTGTTTTTATTATGTGATGTGACTGACAAAGGTGATTGATCTAATATAACTTTGACAGGCGACTTATAGAATATCCACGTGCAATTTTGAATCGGCTGTGGAGTGACGACAAATTTAATGTAAAGGGAAACGCAAGCTTCTCCCGATTTCTGTTGAGACCCACAAATTTACCGCAGAGAGAACTCTGCGGAATGAATGTCGAGACTTGGAAAAACGAAGGGAGGGAAATAAGACGGTGCCTTAAACCCCGACGAACTTCAATTTTACGCTCCACTGCTCGTATGTAGACCGAGGAGAAGCACTCTCATTATTTACGAATTCCCTTTTGAGGTTTGACGACGACTTTATTCTTATAGTTAACACAGCATGCTAACCCATGTTTGCGCTAAATCGAAGGACACTTGTAACCCTGATCTTTGTGTTCACCTGTTGCGTCTAAACTTCTTTGAGGCTACTTTCTTAAAATAGGCTGTTGAGAAGCAGCATTAGTCTAGTAGCTTTTCAACTTCGTGAGAAAGTTCACGCGTCTTCAATGAAGTGAAAAGTGTTTTTAGCACACTTTACCAAGGTCCTTTGTTTTGGAAAAATGAATTTGAAGTGCATTTCAATGATTTCCCTTTGTAAATAGTGTTAGCGGTTATGAACTAATAAATATCATGAAATATTTTACGGTCAAAATGTGCAAATTTTGGTTGTTAAGTGTAGAAGGAAATTATATGGCTGGCACGACCTATAAATGAGCCTTTGCCATAGCCTCTAAACTATGTATACGGAACATAAATAATATTTTTTAACAGTATTAGAGTTTGTAAAAGAGAATTAGACTAGTGGATTGCAACAAGATTTAGTATATAAGCTATTTTATTTGCTCATTAAAAATTAAGTTGCTGCAAAGAGATTGGAAGTACAGTATAGAAAATAGCGGGGAATGATGTGGGTATTTAGGAAAATGGAAAGGGTATGGCGGACGGAAAGCAACTGAGGAAGTACTTACTTGGGTGTTTGAAGAAAGAATACTTTTAGGTAAGTTAAGGAAGAGGCAAATTAGTTGGCTGGGTGTTTTCATTTGGGAAAAAAGGGGTAGCTACAAGCGATGATAGATGATAGCATATTGATTATGTTTTAGCGAGGTAGGACACTCGCTGAGGTGAAAAAAGAAGTTTCATGGGTGAATAGAGGTCTGCGCTGGTCAAAAAGCTGCAGAAATTTTACATTCTTACGTAAAAACTTGACTAACCTGGTATATTTACTCAAAAGAATAATGATTTTATATAATAATGATCGATGTATGATCATCGCAATTTCTTAGATTTCGAAAATCTAACTAAACTTAATATTCTAAAGAACAAACGCGGAAATAATTTGGAATACATGAAAGTTGGAATTAAATTACAGGAATAGCAAGATTTGACCAAAGTTGTACCCTTTATATCCATATTTGATATTTCAGTAGATAATCCATCTATTCATTAGTAGTTTTTGATACAAATATACAACATAAAACCAAGATTAATATTTCCTTTTATTAACATTCAGATACATCATGCCTTGATTAATGCAGTTCTTTCTCTTAGTAATATTTCAGGTAATTCAACCATATCCAAAGTCAGCTTTTTTAACCCATATTTATTTACATTCATCCTCGTAATCCTTTTTCAATAATCATATCGCTGATAACAGGAGAGTATTTTTTCCATCTTCTCAATCTAGAGATGGGAAAGTGAGAAACTTCTGAATACTAACCTAGCAGGTGGTTAAATTTCCAACCAAGAAAATGTCTACAGATTCGCCATAATGCTTTTAGTCGCACTGATTTAAAATATTTGCATTACAATTACGTACCCTTTACCTTCTCCAAATAATTCACCAGAAACGTTGAAAAGTTGAAGGGAAACGTGTCTACGCTTTTCAATTAATCTGTTTTAACGTGAGAACTAAAGAGTTTTGAAGAAATGTGAAACCATTGTGGAGGAAATAAAAGTCTCTCCGCTGAGCAATGGAACGCATACAAACAATATCACCCAAGCAGAAGCACAAAAAATCGATCTATGAAGGACCACGGCAGGAAGATCGGTTGATTAAATCTGTAACTCCATCCATCCTCGCTTCCTTGTGGATCACTGTTACTTCTTTCCTCTCCACCAAGTCAGAGCAAAGGCCGCATTAATGATGAAACAGCGGCAACGTGACAGACTGTCCTTCCTCCAACAGGAAAGTTTTTTTTGCTGAAGTCTTAAAATTAGTTGATAGTTTTCCTTGTGACCAGCCACTCTGGGAATATCACTGTAGTGAGTTAAAGAGAGGGTGAATCTCTGCATCAGAGGATATATTGAAAAGCGAATGACTGAGTGGGTGTGGCAGAAAGACTTAGGAGACTCCTTTGTCCCGGAAAATACATGTCCCGGAAAGGTGAATTTCAGCCGTCGACTTTTCAGTCATATATGTGACTCGAGCCATTCTCTCTGTTCCAGGAAGCAATACAATTCAATTTTGTTTGATCAAGCGACATAACGCTTCCTCTAAGCCATTTCTCCTCAAGACGAGACATCCTTTTCCCTCGTCCATACATTTTATATTCTTTGGAGCAGGAGAAATGTAATCCAACCAAGTCAGCATGTCAATCTGCACAGAAGTGCCTGAGACATTCACTATTTAAGCCGTTGGCTAATTTTGAAATATTTAACATTAACTTGACGCCGATTGATCTATATCCTCAAATATAAAGAACATACTGTACGTAGTCTGTTATAAAAATAACTGGAATTTTTTTATTGCGCGGTAATGGATTGCCCTTGCGACATCTGGCTGGTGGGGCAGGATTCTTCATTACCTCCCGAGTAACCATGCTTTACCATTTGTTAATGTTTTATTTAGTATCCGTAATATATCAGTCAAAGTAGAAGGTGTTTTAGTTGCCGTGGATTTTTGCAATTTCCGAGGATCAAGACCAAAGTATGACGTGAATGTTTGAGTGAACCTTTGGAAATATTTAATGGAAACCTTCAAACTTTCAAGGAAATTTTTTTCTTGTGCAACGTGTTATTAGTGTCTTACCCGGTGCAAAATTGGTCATCATCAGTTCAAGATCATCCTCAAACAGGAAGGTCTTCGAAGTCAACTGATGGCGGCAACACTCCGAAAATCGAGGATCTGTTTCGCGCCAACCGTCGTCTGACTGTCAGAGAACCTGCTGGAGAGATTTTAATCTCGATTGGGACATATCGTGAAATTTTGATTGAAAAAGTGGAAATAGATCTAGTTGTAACAAATCATGTATCTCGTTTGATAAGAGGTCGAGCATAAAAACCTTTCTCCACTATGACTACCCGCCCGTCACTCAGCCTCATCAATCCGTCAATTTTGTGTAAAATATCAAATGACTGACCTCCCTGAGCCTCCACAGACACCTCGCTTATCTTGATGTGACTTCTTTTCATTTCCCAAATTAAAATTAATGCTTTAAGGACGTCTCTTTGATACTATTGGCGACATTAAAGAGAATTCGTCACAGGAAGTGTAGGTGAAACCGAGATATGCATTCCAGAAATGTTTAGCGAAGTGAAAAAATCGCTGTTAAAAGTATAACTACTGAGAAGGTGGGGAAATTGAAGGAATAAGCACCAACAGGTTTTGAGTACTGGAAAAGTAACTTAATAAAAAAATTCAAAGGTCTAAAATTTACAAGGTATAATATTCAAGGTTCCATAAATATACAAGGCCTCTATGAAAATAAAAAAAGACCTTTTCAAAGAGACCTTGTATGCATGAAACATGCGGGGAATAGTTTGAAAAATCTCAAAAACTTCACTTGCGCAGTTTACAATGCAAGCAATCAGATGAATAGGTAACAAATGAATGGTATTGTATTCGCGTGAGGCAACCTACATAAATGGGCAATGGCGTCGGTAACTTTTCGGCAAAATATAATTAGTAAACCATTTAGGGACAAATCTTAGAGCACTAAAAATAGCTACTATGGCGTAACCCACTAACAATCATTGCTTACGGAAGAAAATGCACGCAGTATTTGCTTAAGTTCTCAGAAAGATGGAAAAAAGCCCACGAATCGAATATTTCGTTTATATTTAAATTATACCTCTGGCGGAGGAGAAGTCTAGTATATGAAAATTTTAATTTCCTAATGTGAAATTGTACGTAGAATTTTTATAAAACGAAAATAAACTCTATTTTTCTCCTGGCGGAGGTGAGACAACGAACATTTACCGCTCCGAGAACAACATTTTTCCCTCTCGGCGATTCTCGTTCCCCTGTTTCACATCAAGATTACCTCCGGAGGTTCTAGACGGTTTAAAATTTTAATGACACTTAGGGATTCACTGCAGAGCGCAAGGGAAAAGCTTCAGTCCAAAAACATTCTTTTTCAACTCGTACGTTTCAGCGGAATCAAAGGTCCTGTTGGTAGATTACGTAATTTCAGGTCATAAAAAGCCCCTCCTTCGAAAATAAAGAATGAGAGTAAAATGAGTTTGTCAGAGAATAATGTAGAGTTGCTCCGTGTAATTTGTGATTAGTTAACGGGTTTATCAGATATAAGCAAACATTTATCAGTCGTCTGATTTAAATGAACAGACATTTTATTCAAAATTTTTATGCAAGGAAAGAGATCGGAGAATTGTGAACAAAAATTTATAAAAAAATAAAGAAAATGGTGTCCTTACTAACGTGAATAAACTACATGACTTACTGTTGCCATTTCTGATTTCTGACTAAAATTTAAATGTATGGAAAAGGGAATAACTCATTTTAGTTTTCACTTCCTCAGGCCTTAAGTATCACCAAAAATATGTATGCAATTGTTGGTATATCTTTTCATTTCCTTTCCTTAATATAAGAGGCAAACTCTGGCGTTCTTAGCTTTGTTTTTTATGTGAAATACCACGTACTATGACTAAATATTTTAAAAAGGAAAGTGTACGGGAAATTCTGTGACTAAAGGCATGTGTTTAAACTGTATAAGACATTAGGTTTCCAGTGAAATAAAAGTGGGGGGATTTATTCTATCCTTGATAGAATATTTTCTTCCTCATGTATATTTATCTACATCTACATACTGCGTTAATAAATTTCGAGCTAATAAAATATAAAATAAGCGCTTTGAGCGGTTTTGGCAATATAACGATCCAAATGATGTCATATATAATTGTGCTAAAAGATTTGTACTTGTATTTATAAAGGTATCCTTAACAGAAGAAAAAATTAAGAAACGGAAAATGTTCATCGTATTTGTTTCTCGTAATTTACTAGAAAAAAATTACCAATCTTTCATGTGCCTGTCGTCGTCAAATTTAGTGGGCAATCCGTGTAGCCAAAATTTGGTTCTCAAAAACGAGAGGATGGGAGATGAGAACCTTTGGGAGTGTAAGCTGGGTCAGAAAGATGACATGCGAAGAGCTCTGGAGGGACGATGGAGGAAGGAATTTAAAGATGGGCATTCGTATATGCCGGCAAGAGTGAACTAAGACAATTTCGTATGGAAGTGGGTTGTTCCTGATCAAAGAATAAAATATCAAGTGTGAAAACACTTGGAGGAAGATATTAGGAAAGGTTGGTAGAGAGCACGTAGTAAAGAGTATCGTGAGAGATTCGATTCGAGAAAAGCGATTCTAAACCATGTTAACTTATCCTTGTTTACCTTAAAATTCCTATGGTGAGGATTAATGGATGTACCATGCCTAATATAAATACTTTAATGGCTATGAGGTTGAAGTTAAATGTAACTTAGTGTAATTTAGGTCGGCAGAATGGTCTCACACACTCACCACTAATTTGACTTCATTTGCTACTTCTAGGACACGGGTTAGTTTGGCCGGTAATTTTTAAGCACAGCATTTAATTTCATGCTCACATCTCAAGAAAATTTTCCAGGGAAAATGGTTTTTTGTATATTTGCTCTTTGAATACTAATCTAAAATGTGGTCAAAATATTTTTTTTTGTATTACCTGTCTGTTTAATCAAATTGGGATGATCCAAAATTGTGGCATGTTTTTTTTTACCGTCACGAAATATTATTAAACTCAAACACTTTATTGTGTTATTCATTGTATCAATGTTTTTGATGCAATGAATAGCACAATATAGTGTATGAAAGACTTGAAAGCTCTAAGACCTAATTATGCCGATATCATTGGTCAATTTTCTAGATTTGTGGATGCGTTACATTGTACTTTACTTATCTCTCATTGGCTTTAATTTAGCTATTCTGACCATAGGTTTAGCTAGAAACACTAACTAAGTATTTTTATAAAAATTTCTGGGGTAAAGTTTGAAAATAGAGTTATTTATCATAGGAAAGGTGGCGACTGCTTAAGTAATAATTGTTATAATTTTGAAGTGGAACGTATCAGTCAGTCAACACTGTTTTTTTTTAATATTCTGACTGTTCAAATCCCTTTTTTATACATAAAATCCAAAGATTCTCGCCGAAACTATCCATCTTTTTGCTTTCTCCTTGCGCCATAAAAAATTTTCAATTGGTACCGTAGTTAAATTAAAATAAGCCTTTTTACAGTCTGACATAAATGCACGTTCCCCAGCTCCAATTTTAGGCTTTGTTTTTTTTACTATGAAATCCCAGTTTATGTTTATTTTTACACATTACAGCATTACATGATGGTGAATATTATGAATCATTGAAAATAAAAACGTGAATTTTTTAAAATTGTTAAGATTTATGGATGAGGGATTGATATTGCTTGCGGCGACTTTCAAGACTATAAACCGCTACAATTGCCTATCAACTGCGTATTATTACTTTTAATAGATCAATTTATTATTTGAAAATACAAAATGTAATTAAAATCAAGATCCACGTCCATTTTAGCATGTTTAATGGTATTTAATACCATAACTGTGCGTAGCTAAATGCCAGTATACGTTCACAAATTACTATGCATATGCAGCGATCAGCGACAGGACGATAGCCCTAAAACATATTATAGGTGAATCTTACCACTTATCTTCCTTGAAATAAAATTCATCGCTCTAGGATAGCTCTCATGCCTCGCCGAATACTTATTACACTTCCTCCATAAAAGAGTGTAAAAAATGAATATGAATTTACATTGTCAATAAACTCATCACTTTTAAGAAAGTAATCCGTACTTTTTGATGCCTTTGGTTTTCATTTTCGCCTTACGTTAATTTGTCATTATATAAAAAGTCGAAAAACTTTCTCCTCATGGTGAAAATCAAAATTAGAAGCAGTTTTTTTACAAGAACATTTCGGTGCCTCGCTCCATAAATGCGAAATAAATATTAAATTTACTGAGTAAAATTGATTTTTGACTTTATGTTCGTGTAGCTAGACATTGATGATGAAATAAAAAAAAGCGAAAAACGTTGACTATTTTCTACCTTCTCACAACTATGCCTGGTAATAATATTCACTGAGAACATTTTACACATTTTTTTGCGTTTCTCTAGTTTGTGAACCGAAATTTTACATAGTTCCCTACCTGCGTCCTAGGATGGGTGAAACACATTACTCGAACATGGATATTTTCCTTTGATTTATATGCATTGCTTTCATTTCAAATTCTTACGCTATTTGGCTGTGTACTGGGAAATAGTAATATAAAAGGACCTTGAGTCACATTCGATAGTTGAATGTCAAGGATAAATGGCCGCCATAGCCTCGTTTCAGATGACATTACTTCGGAGTCTTGCTCGACTCTCGCGATATGTGTTCCATCTCTTATTTCTGCGGCTTTATCAAAGTCATTCTGTGTTCGGAATTCCTGTTGGCAGGGTCAGGTGGCCATGGTGCAAAACTCGATGCATAACTGAATTTGGATATCGAGTTTAATGTATCGATGGAGTTTGATCAGTTGGTTTGGACAATGTTGGCTGGGGAAAACGTCTTTCCGTTTTCTCTACTTATAATACGCCATCTACCTCATATACTAGTTGTAATGAACTGACATTCCATCGGTTGGGGTAATTGGAATTGATATGGTGTTAAATGGGCTTTAATTGAGATATTTGATCAATACGTCTATGGTTTTTTAAGATTCCAAGATGATCATGCCATGTAGTTGATAAGGAAATATGCACAATACAAATAAAAAATTAAAATGATGTTTATTGCGGTTTTAAGTAGATTAGAGCTATGAATTTGGATAATGTAATGTAAATAAAAAATTTCGGAAGGTAAAATATTCCCATATTACGAATTGTTATAGTGGAGCAATTTCGTAACGTCACTCAAGTAACATTTCCACTCTACTGATAAACAAACAGCTTCGTCATATTGCCTCTACAGCCCTTGAAATTCTATGCGTTGAAAATATCTGAAATATAACTTTTCAGTATCATTTAGAATAATCTTGGAGGAAATAAAACGCCATTGACTAAACAAACTCATTACGCCCATGCAAAATGCAGTTCTTGCTAAATCGGAGGTAACTATGACTTTATTATTCATTCATCTAAATATTATAGTTTTAAAATATGTCAAATTACTATAATTTTACTAATTGTGCTGTTTTGTTACGTTCCAGTCAATGTGCCACTGTTTCTGTCTTTTATCACTCTCCTAGAGGGTATAAATTTAAGTGAAGACGGAAACATTTTAATAAATTGCCACCGAAGAGAGGTTACGTAGGGATGCATTTAAGTCTGCAGGGGTGATTGACTTTTAGTATTAAATTAGATGGATGGTGGGTGCAATATTAGTTTTGGATGATCATGTCCATTGGCGATTCCAAGTTAGACCCTCGTTTCGAAGCAAAGTTATTCGTCCAGGTTTTCGTTCCCCACTCGAGTTCTTCTGCATGGACGAGTAAATGAACACTCCCACTCCTATCCGAGAGACTCTTTTCGTGTTCAGCGGAATTATAAAACATCTGAGCAAACGAATACGCTTAAAAGCTCTGAAAAGAAGAAAAGCAACTTACCCGCAAAGACCACGGAGACAAATTAGCATTCCTTCCAAGGAACAAAAGAAAGCTTTAAAACACCGACGAAGATCAAAGGTCCGTTATCTTCTCCTGCTTCAATTTCTAACAACTTCACAATCTTCGAAAACTCCGCCTCAAAGTCATCAGCTGTGTGCTTTGATTGACTCCACTGTCGAATTTAGGAATTCTGATTAAAGGACCGACATTACCACAACTTACAGGTTGTTTCAAGCATGTGAAAAAGGCTAACATGGGTCTTGATGTAATTTTCACTATATATTCATGGATAACCATGCGATGCACTTTAATCTGTGGCACAAGATTTGTTAAAAAAAACTACTATCACAAAAGTTAAGTGGATTTCCCCCTCACACTCGAACGCTTACTGCGTGGAAGTTTACAGCCCTCGCGGTAAAACTCAATTTCTTTGTAAAACTTTGCACTTCTTCCTTGAATCACTTGTAAGCGAAGTAACTGACCGCTGGTTCTGCACAAATAGTCGTTATTTGGTGAATCTTCTCTGTATCAAGGATATTTGGTGTGATTTTAGTTGATGACTCAGTAATAATGGATCAGAGCTTCAAGGCGATGGGGCCGGGAAATCGAAATTTTTTCTCTCAGATTTTCCTTGGGGTATGACACTGAGCCACGGGGACCGGTACAGTAACGTAATCGTTGATGAGGATTTGAAAGATGTCGGGAAAAATTGTTTTCTTGTTGGGAGTCTGGAAACTTTCTTTTTCGGGAAAGTATCCTCTGTGCTTCGGGTCGCCAACGGACGTGCGACACACGAGGCGCCAGCGTCGACGATTCGGCAATCGGGCGCCGAGTGAAGCGACCAAGGTTCCTCGCCGTAAGCAGCGCCGCGCATCTACCTCCCCTCCGGCCCCTTCATTCACTTCCCCTCAAAGACCCCTTCCCACCAAACCCCACCCCCCCTTTCGCTCACTCCCGCTGGAAACCCATTGGTTACCTCACACCGCTTTAACATATCTCCTTCCTATCCTCTCTGTCTTTCTCTCTCTCTCTCTCTCTCTTCCGTCGTCCTCTTCTTTCTCACTCCATCCCCACCTCCTCCCTCCCTTCTCTTTTTACAACTCCGCACGCGGCCCCAACCCTCCACCTCTTTTTATCTCCTCCTCCCCTCGCCCTGACCATCTCTCCCCTTGCGAGCGAGAACATTTTCGCGGTTCCTGGGGTCTGAGTCGGGTTTTTGAGGTCATGTGTTGAAGGGGTTTGATCGCATGACCCCTCTATTCTCGAGTTCACGAGAACAAAGAAGACTAATATTAAATGAGAGGGGAGAGATAGAGAAAGATGGACTGAGTAGATGGAGATCTTGATTATAAGTCCTTGTCATTCTACCACACCTGTCGAGGTGAATGGAAGTTTTTTTTGATATTGCCGCCGAGGAGTAAGACTCGAATATTGGGGAGATTTGGACCCTCGTCAATGGTCTCCAAAGCCTTAAATGGTAAAACCACATCTGAGAACAAAGCGCTTTTCCAATAGGCTTAGCGGGAATTTGGTTTTTTCTCTTTCAATGGTAGTAAGTAAGATTTTGAATTGTTCATCACCTGCTGTTTTGTTTGAAAACCGACAAGAGACTAACAAAAAAAGGTCGCTTGAGCCGTATTTAGACAGTTATTTAAAAATGGAGCTAAACGCCGTGGTATTTATGCGCCATTTCATTCCGCCATTTCATTTCCGTAGGTTTTAATGGGGAAACGGAGAATTTTGAGACTTTGAATAGTAGGTATTTTTGTTTGCCGTAAATATCTTTCCTACTCACATACTATCATTTATCGTACAAAGTTCATGAAGGAAGTGAATGATAAAAAATGATTGGTCCACAGGCACCGATAAGCTATGAAGTTTTTGTCGCATTAATCTTCAGGAATCCTTGATGGCCTTTGCTTTATACAGCGAATTTTTACCACAGAAAATATCTTATTTTTACTAAAAATATAAATATTCTTCTTTGAAATACTTTGTAAAGCTCCTGCCTTTCTTTTTGACCAAGTTTAACAAAATCTTTATAGAAAAGTTTAATTCGATATGTTCGATTTCACCCTACGTAAACTCGTCAATATTGGAAAAAGTTTAGTTTTGAGTAATTTTGTTTATTAAATTATCTTGGGAGAAGTTATACATGAGCACTGGAAGCATGAACAGCTACTCAGACAGTAATGCAATTTTAATAATATTTGGTTAATTGTTATTACGTTAAAAGATAATTCACGATTGTTTACACCTCATCATTGACTGGAACATAGTAAACGATCAAGGAGTTTTGGTAAAATAAATGATATTTAAAACTTTCCGTCGCCAGGTAAATAAAGCAGCTGGCAAACATATTTTCATATTGAATTATTGAAAGTAATTCGTATTTCGGATGCTGAGACGTGGTTTCTTTGATTGTAACCTATTCCGCAAAATGTTATCATGAACTCTCTTTTTCAAGCAAACTTCTGGGTAGTAATGCGGCAATCCCATATTCTGGCAAAATGAATGTGTCCCCATATTACTGCACTTAGGTAGGAACTGGAAATATGATAAAATACTGAATGGTACTTTCCACACCGTTTCATTATCACCAACCACTGTTTCAACACAATGATGTCATTATCAGGATAACCTACCTTTAAAGACCATGTAACGCTTTTCAACAAAATAAAGCCTGAAATTTACTTGCATATGCCATTAGTTTTTTAAACGGTCAACAATTTAGTTAATAATTTGTGTAAGAAAGAGCTGCTAGCGACACTTGAGTTTTTTTCTAATTTTTTTGTTCGTAATTATTCCTGCATGTTCCCAACATTTTATTGTAACATATTTTCACAGAGAATAGTTTTTTTATTGCTGCAAAAAAGTATTGATTTTGTGTGATTATTTATTGATGGGAAAAAACACATCTCTCCCGCTTTAAATCGTTTGTGGAAGAAGCGTGTTTAACCTATGGATAGCCAAAGCTAAATGCCAGAGGAGGTTTCACACAAAAAGTAAACCTCAGCGTTGTTATCATGTTATTTGCTACTTTTTTTCTCTGTGTGCGTTTTCTCATCATGGTTTCTGATCTTAGATTATATAAATTCTATATAATGAATGCAAAACTTTCCTCCTTAGATGACCAGGATTCAGGATTAATGGGGATATATTATCACTTATGTAAGGTTGGAGATGGGTGGATATGTTTTTATCTAATTCACCTCATGAGTCGAATTAAATTTTTTTTAATGGAGTTACGCACATGATATACAATTCCTAATCACATGCAAAATGCTCTCTTGAAGTAATGGCCGAGAATTCTTGAGCAGTAGAAACTGGTGTCGTCGCCTTTTGCCGAGTGCGAAAAGGTAGATCATTATTTCTAATTTGAAATGGTGGTATCAAAACGGATATAATTATTCCATTTATTTTGATTATTCATTCTATAAAAAAGGATGGAGGTGAACACATTTTGGGATGATAACGTTAGTTGATTTTTTATGGTAGATTTTTATTTTTTTGTTATGAATAGTTATTATAAAAAGATCAAAGAATATTGATGGACATCAAAAATTGACGTATACTTGCTCTGTTCATGTCGGGTAACGGCAGTACTTTTGTTAATTCCTTAATTACATTATTTTATTCATTTGTGTTGTCTCTTTGAGAATCTTTCTGCTTCGTTTGACGTATACGCAAAACGAGTCAGAAGATAATAATCGATCCAGTTTTACACCCGTTTTTCTGTTATTTTGTCAACTTCAAAGGATTTTGTGGTTGTGTAGTCAGAAAGTTTTGTAGTTCAAAGGATTGTGTAGTTTGAAAGTGAACTTCGTCGGATTGAAAGATGGGATGATTGATAAGGACTCCTCTGTATGATCGCTCAACCTCCTGCTCACTGCAAGAAACTGATTCTTTTTTGCAAAGTACGATATCACAGAAAACCTTTGGCATCATGAACTCTGAAGAAAATCATTTATTCTCCTAAACCCTTAGAGTTCCTTTTAATCTTATCTAAAACCGGTATTGTCTCATTATTTGTTGTGAGTTCTCTTAGTAACATTGTTGGCTCGTCTATCTGCCTTGTGATTACGCCAGACTACTCTATGGAATATGCATTCAAAAAAAGTTTTCTTTCCTACTTTTTTCCGACTTGAAATCTTTCCAAATCCCGTGATAAATCCCGTGTTTTCTGATGCAATGGGAAATCTGGGACAATTTATTAGTAATTTCTACCATAAGCTCCGAGCATTGTATGCATAAACCTAACTTTTTCCTTTTAAACTTTTCTTTCATTGGCACTGGGAAGAGAAAAAATAATTAAATTTTGTATTTAGGCGATGCCCAGTGATCAAAAAGTCTTGAAATATACAAGGTATATAAAGAAGTAAAATGTTTTGCTACTGAAAACAGCGCTCCGAGTTTTGGAGTATTCCTAGAAAACTTAATTATATGTATGACTTTCAAATTATTTGGTTTTTTTATCACAGGATATGAAGGCGTTATGGACTGAAGTTCGTAAGCGTATGCTATGAATCTGCAGCAAAATGTTATGCGAATCAAATTTAAACCAATAAAATGGTACATGTAAGCTAACAGAAATGCAGAAAAATTGAAGTTAGTCAACGATAATGCTTTTTCGTCATTAATCACTCGTAGGATGAATGTGAATGATGATTAATCTAATCAAAATGTTTAATAAGAAAAAATTGAACTTGTGAGCGTAAATATTTAATTAAACAACTGAGGCTGGATATGAGTTTTTAATGTAAACAAGGATTGTAATTATTAGCATGGGGGACGAGTAAAGCTTAAACTCATAGCTGAAAGGGACACTTTTTCCATACCTTTAATACTCTATGATACTCTCTCTCCTTGCTTTTGCTGTGCATCAATGTGGCGCGGTCAAAAAGTCAGTCAGTCCCTATCATGGTTCTCGGCATTGATAATATTTTCACCATATTTTTACGAGAGAATTATGTAACCTCAGCAGATATTTCCTCATAGGCCAGACTATTTCTTGACCACAAGTTTTTCATTGGTGGAAAAAGACATTGGTTCTTATAATGGAATATTTATCCTAACACGTCAAGAGAGCTCTTTATTTTCGAAGGAACTCACTGTTTCCCCTGGAATTAGAGCTAAAAATGCAAATTATATTTCAATAAACAACAGCAGTGTCAACAGCATCAACCATTTGACGTGTTTAATAAGTAATTCATTTAAAATTAAGACAAAATGAGGTCTTGCATTCACATGTTAGAAATTTTCCTATATTTTACTTCAAGGCGAGGTTTTGTGACACAATAAGCTTATATAACCCCTCTGAGTGAGACGAGAAGGCTGGAACTCCATGCAGTAGTTTTATGACTCCAACGTGAATGATATACGTGGTAAACAAAAACTCTTTTAATCCTCGCAACAAGGCAGGTGAAGTACTCAGTAACATTGAGTTCACCTCATATGACCGTTTAGATGACATCAGAATATGTTTCATACCAATGCATCCATCACTATGTGGTATTGGAAAAAGGAAAGAGTGCCAAATTACAACTAACAAGGATTTTTGAGGTGTCCTCTTCATGTGGCACTCATGACGGCATTCCCAATGGCATATAGAACCCTTGGTCAATTTATAGAGACGTATGGCATGTGCCGATGACTCTGGTGAAAGATTAATGACCAAAGTTGCAACTTTTGGAACGAGACGATAGATCATTAAGGAGTTTGGTTTATAGCCAACGCTCTATCCAAGGAAAAATTGTCCAAATGATCAGGCCAACGATTCTCTTTGATGAAGATCATAAAAATCAATTAAAAAAAAAATGAGGTCCCACTTTGAAGCCCTCGTGGGTCCGCGACATATTTCAAATCTGTGATACCTTTATGGACGTCGGTTCTCATTTTTTATGTCAATGCGTAATATAAAAAGAAGCGTAGTCCGTAATTTATGTACAGTATGTGGGTGTCTTTTGGCACCTAGCGAAAAAGAGGAAATCGTTCTTAACCTAGCTCCATGAGCCTTAACTTGCTAGTAAATATTTTACTACTAGTGATGAGAAGAGCAAAATGAATGTGCTCCTGCGGCATGAAACTGCGGCATCGTTTAATCATTATTTCACGAACTTCTCTCCTCTCAAGAGAGTTAATTTCATTTTCATCTCCTTTTGCTCCAACCCCACTCTTCCTCGAAGCATAACCTCAAACTGACTCCTGTAAAAATCCCGTGGTGGAATCCTTCCGGCGCGGCTCCACTGGTAATTTTTTTTTGCAAAATCCCTGAATTCCGTAAGTATCTCGTGGTTTCCTTTAATCTTTTGAGGATTAACTCATGTATAAACGATGAAATAAGTCTAATAGAAATGGTGTGAACCGCAAAATTGGGTGTTTATGGTTTCTTCGCCACTCCGCTGGTGGCGTCTAGAATCACTCTATGCGAGCCTATGAGAAATTTGTCATATTCATGTCTTGGTCCACATTTGGCAGCTTTTTGATTGGTCAGACCACTTTTAGAATCCCCACGTCAAAGAATACATTAGGCCAATTAGGTTCTCAATACAACTACTAATTTATGAAGAAGAATACCTTGCTGATTAAATACGAAAATGTTTAGCTATCCTTGGATTTCAAAATTAGAAGGTTTTAATTTTTAACTTTGTGAGAGTCTTTTACGTGCGCTCATGATGCGAAATCAGATTAGCCTATATTTAATGTACCTACAGTGAATTTATATTGGTAACGTTTTTCCTAATGTTTGTATTTCCGGAAGGGATAAATTAAATAATATTTCTATTTTAAACCGGATACGTTATGGTCTCCATAGGTTTTGATCCGTTGATATAAGATTATTCGAAATATTCTAATACCCTTGTGTCATCTCAGGCCCAACGTACCGAATCCAGCCAACATAAATGGTAAAAAACCTAAATGTTTTTTTCCTTATTTCTTCATGTCCTTTGTTTCACTCCATTAGTTTATGATAAAACATCTATTTTCCAATAAAAATGATTCAGATGGGGTGCAATTTTGTTAATATTTTGAGCACACATTTTTCTGAATAAATATAAATAACAACAACAATTTTCGGAATAAATAACAACATAGCGTATATGTGCAGACTTTTTCCATTAAATTTTCATCTAATGCGTTGTTTTGCCCATTAGCCTGTAATCAAACAGTTTTATTGGTGGGTGTTATGAGCAATTAGCGCAGTCGTTTCAATGGAAGTGGATATCGGTGTAGTTTTACTTTCTCCATTAGATGCATATTTACCCCGATGGGTTGTACTGTTCTTCTGTATACTGTTCTTCTGTATACTCTTCTGTGTACCTCGGCATTCCTTATTGTATCCAACCGTTTCAAATTCAGCGTCCTCCTCCAGCACCAGATTCCAAAAGCTTTTAGTATTTTCTGATCTGCGTTTCCAATAGTCCATGCTTCCGATTAATAGTGTTCAACCCTTATCTTGAATGTTTTAACACACTATTTTTTCGTCCGTATTTCTATCTTCTTTAAACACGGCAGTAGTCATTTAGCCACGCATTCTAGCGTAGGAAGTTCTTTGCTTGATGTCCCTTGTACTTTTTCCGTCCCACAAGATGGTATCTCCGAGATAGATGAAAAAACCCACTTAATCTTAAGTTCTCTTCTCTCTACTTAGTACGTTGGAAGAGATACCAGGAGGTAAGGGAAGTAGCATTAGATGGGGAAGAGTGGAGGGCAGTAGTCGACCAATCTTAGGTTTAAACGACTAACGAGTTAGGATTCACTTTCAGTATAAAAAGAATACGGATTGGAAACTACGTCGGCATCCTTGGCATATTGGCATGTTTACACAAAAAAACATTGATACTCTATTCTAAGAATTAAAAAATTGACTGCTTCTGTTTATTAGAGACTAGTATATATAATCTGCTAAACGCATAGTGGTATTTTTATCTTATGTTGCTGTCCATTAGAGACTGTATTATATAATGCCATGTACGCATAGTGCTTTGTTCAATTTTTTGTCTGGGTAACGCATGTTTTTGAATGTAGTCGCATGTTTGAAGGTAGTCTTACCTCAGGAATAACCTTAAATCTTTCATATTCGATGTTAATGTAGTTGTGTATATTATTTGATGGTAGAATAAACAATATATATATATATATATATATATATATATATATATATATATATATATATATATATATATATATTACAGGGACAGGAAAAATTTGTGTCCAGCGCTTATTACTGTATAAGGAGAATTTCTTCAAGGATTGGATTGGATATTTGGGGAGGCGACCGACAGCTAAGGCCATTTGTGCCATAGGGGATAGGTAAGGGAGGAAGGGTGGATAGAAATCCGGCGTCGGCGTTATCCTGCTCATAACGAAACGCGCCAAGGGGACCACGGCTTAACGTCTCATCCGACAGACGGAGTACTCTACCCTAAGTGCCCTCCACAAGAAACTCAAGTAAGGATCGGGTTTCCTCTGAAAAACATCCGCCTCTGCAGGGATTTGAATCCTGGTGCCCGTGTGGTAGGCGAGTGCTCTAGCCACCACACCAACCCGATCCCCAATTTCTTCAATCTAGAAAGCTTAGGTCAGTTCATAAAATCACCAGCCAGAAAATAATGTAGAAATTGACGAAGTCATCATGAAGAATGTAACTGGTTTCATCCGAGTAACGGCGGAGTTTGTGTCTTATATCTTTGAAATGTTATTTCAGCCCTAGAGCTTAAGAGCAATGATTAGAGTTCTACTGGGCTAAATGTGAGCCAATACTTCTTTCTATTTAGCCTCCAAATGAATGATCTTATGAGTACTTTATCTTGAAACATTGTTTATATGCACACGATTGATATCTGAAATGCATATTAGTATAATACCCTGCATTCATATATAGTGACGAATGTTTATCTTACCAATTCGACTCAAAACGTTTTAAGGTGATTCCATGAAAAATATATTTTGAGATCATTTTTACAAATTGCACACTCAATTACTTTTACAAAATTTAATTGTATTTTACAATCGAAAAAAATAAGCTGTAAATTACTATATTTACAGTTTTACAACTGAATGGTTTCAGTGAAAGATCCTAAGTGCTTTAATGGGCAATGTATGCTTAGTAAATAACATTAAAATTATAAATAGGAAGTTAGATTCTCTTTTGTATGGTTTGAACTATTATAATTTTCTTACCTTATACCTCCCGTTGAGTATCAACATGCATTTCTGCAATCACTTAATAAATTAACAGGACCTGCAATAATGAGGTAAGTTCTGCCTCATGTTGTGAATAAGGGAAGAGAAAAAATTGTGTTTTTTACGTATTACAACACCCAGATTCAATGATTAAATGGGAGTATATATTTTTCATAGTACACATACGCTTGTACGTCTGTCATGAGTTTTTCAACCTTCCTTGTTTAAGTGACCATGCTGATTGGACTCCTGTTAAATGCCATTTCATGCTTTAATTTTGCCACAATACTTAAAATTTTAAATCAAACGAATAGGCAACTTATCAATTCCACTCTTATGATTCGTAGCTAATTCGATCAGAAGTACCCTCATATGTTTACTTCGTGGCTTCCATTTTGCTACACTGAGTTAACTATGTCGAGTTTCAAATGTCACCTTTAGTTCGTTCCGATGCTGGCTTCAGGAGTAAAAATAGGTGCTCCATGCGCTTTCGTCATAGAATACGTCATAAAAACAGGCCCGGAAGCATCTGGAAACGTTGCTACCCACCGCCCAACACGAAATGGGGAAGTAGAACTGTTCTCATCCAAGGTCCGCAGAATATACATGTTGTCTCAAATAATGTAAAAAATGGAAACTGCCGATCCGCGCTGCTATTGGCTGGCCTTTTGCTTGACGACAGTGACGTCGTAGATGCAGCCGTCCAAACTGGTGATTTCCTTTAAAGCTTTTATTCGAACTTTAAGACTCTTGGCAATGTAAATTATTTCCATCACATTCCAAAGAAATCTCAAGGTTCTTGAATCACATCTTTATTCCGCAAGTCTTTTTAAGAGTTTCTGTAGTTGTCATCTTAAAAAATATTGAAAGTATCAAAAGGATAGCTCCAAAAAAGATAATTGACTGAAGTAAATAAGGAAACGGCATTATTTATCATCAATTTTTCAATATACTTCTAAGCAGGCTTGTCTTTGAAGACGTCAGTGACGTCACAGTAACATGCTGGCTCTAGCAACTATGTCGGTAATTCGTAAACAACTCAGATTAAGACAACCTTTTTATTCTACGGATCTTGGTTCTGATCACTCATTTTGGCCACATATTACTCAAATAGCCAGTATACTGTGCACTTTGATATATATTCAACATACGGGCCTTATTACTCAACAACAGGGTTCCGATTTAAGTCATGATTTGAAAATATGAACTAATTAAACGTGAGCATGATTTCGGATGATCGCGGAAAGGTATAAATGCCTTCATTTAGTTTATATTTTTCTCAGTTATGTTTTTTCAGTTACTCTGGTTATGGGATGGGGCATATAACGCTATTTCTAGATGAAAAGAAAAAAAAATACTGCCCCTGCAACAAAAAACAGATTTCAATATAAAAATTTTACTAGGCTCACCCAACTCTTTACCAGTGAATTTGAGCATAATAACATCAAAGTCTTGACATGGTGCTCGCGATAATAAAGTTTATTTTAACGTCCGTAATTGCGGCGTGAAAGAGATGCTTTTTCCTTCCAAGAAAAAAATTTTTAAATTATCTCTCGGGCAGTTTATCTTCTTAGGCCATGTTGACTCGAAATGAGTGAGGATCATAAAGAAAAATCTTTTCAATTACGGAAGGTCCCTTCTTCATTTCTATCATCCCTTCCAGCAGAAAACCGAAACTCAAGAAAAACCACATTACACTTCCGATAAAGTAGCTGGGATGAAAAGAAAAGTGTGAGACGAAGAGTCGGGAGTCTGAGAATTTTAAAATTGTGGGACGTCGCCACTTAAGAGCTCCTTTGGGTCTGGATATATATTGAAACGTTTTTGCCGTTTCTTTGTAGCCGCAACATTGCATATCGTTCTAAGTTTAAAATTGCGTACTCTTTACCGCACAGCGCAAAGGGCGGAGAAATTAATGAGTGGCCCGTCGTCTGGCGAGTCAACGCACGGTTGAATCCAACTCTAGCCTCAAGGAAGAACTCAAAGCAACGCCTTTTCATGGTCTGCGGCGAATAAGAAATGCACCCTCGGTGAAAGGATGACTTGGGGAGGAATTTGAATGAGCTGCCCTTCCCCATTGCTTGGGAAGAGGCGTTCTGCGTGGGTGCAACCCAAATGCCCGTATGAATGCGGCAAACTTGGAAAAAACCATCACGTTCTAGCTAGTCTGTGGACCTTGTGACTGAGCTACATATGAGGGTTTTCAGCTCAGTTGGTATAAAACTTTAATGATGGGGTACCGTGTTTGCCGTCATTATTTGCATGACAGTGGTGAAGAATCTTGGTTAAATAAAAAAATTTCCTTTTTATTTCTGTTTTGCATCATTGGTAAAGTTTACCGACACCTATTGGGTAGATTGCATAATGTCTTTACCTAACACATGGTTTATGATAAAATAAAATGGACTCGATGCCTAAAGAGTATTTTGGACATAATTCGTAAAACCTAAAATACACATGTTTGCACCATATAATGGCATTTGCATTGAAAATACCATATTTCTTATAAAAAGATTCAAAAATTTCAAGGTAATTGATACAATGAGACAATGCTGGGTTTATTCCCCACAACTGTTAATTATTAAGCACGAGCATCCTCTCCTGAGCCACAATGGGGACGTAAGACGCGCAGAGTTTGAGGTTTTACTAGGTATTCGCTTAAATACACGTTAAAATTTTCTTTATTGGTAGAAGGCTTGAAGGTGTAACTGGATAAGTACCTGAACGGAAATTCGGAGATCCGGGTTCGAATCCCAGCCAAGTCAAATACTTTTTATGGCTAATTTAAATCAATGGTGTGTATATTTCCTCCCTTGCGCGTGACTACACACTATGTCATAAATTAATAGAAGAATTAGATCATTATATATGTGTAGCTACTATAATTAAATCAATATTTAAAAATACTGGGCCTAGAACCTTGTGGAAAGCGAGCATAAATCGATTATCGTGTAATTTTCTTATTCTTGCAAAATTCACAAATGACCTGGTACTCAGTCACGTACGCGGTAGGAAAGATGCTAGGACATATTTATTGTATAAACCTCTGATGAATTTCATATTGAGAATTAATGCCTCTTCGGCGTGACTAGCCTTCACACATAGTCGAGAACCGAGTTAAACACAAATTATTTTTTCAATGCAAATTTTGTTTGTTTATATTCAAGACAAACAAGGACAAATGTGTGCTCTACATTAGAAGTGATGGATAGCATTTGCTAAACTGCAATAGTACTGTCAAGTTATCTTGCCGTGTTCCTCTCTGGAGGTGTTTCAGTTTTGATTGTTTTCTGTAAACATCATTATATCTTGAATATCCAACCATATCACCCTGGTAACCCTGGGAGGGAAATGTTTTCATTCTGTCAGTATTCTCTTGACGCATAGGTTCCCACTTGGACCTTCATAACTTAACTCACATTAAGAGGTGTTGAGATTGTTGACGGGAATGTTAATTTAACGAGAGCGAAAAACTAAGTAATTTCGAACGTGCTTTCTTGAAGCTGAGGTTACCCTTTAGGGCCTTCTCGCTGAAATTATCAATGCAATAACGCTAACTCGCATTTATGTGGTTTTAAAAGGATTTATTGCATGACCATGTCGAGCTCCTCAGAGAGTACGATCAAGTGCGAGAATCATTCAGGTGCTGATCACAATGATGTTTGATTGACGCTTAAAAATTTCGCTGCAAAGAACCGACTAGGTGGAAAATAAAGTAAAGCACCAAAGACATAGGAACCGAGAATAATGCGCCCCTTTTAAAAGGCAATATCATGACCGGAAACGCATATGAACGATATAATGCATAAAGAGAAAAGGAGATAAAATATGCAACCAGCAATAAAACAAAAGACCAAATGATTGTCTGGGACTAAAAATGACCAGTAGCATCTAGAAAGACTATATTTACTTGTTTAAGGTGAAACCTAGTGGTCAACAGTCTAGCAGGCATCAGTGGATGACTCTTCAGTCATTTTCATGTTGACTGAACGAACAGAGCAAATTGTACTACGATGTTTTATATGACTTTTCTAATTAAAGACGTGAAGGTTTTCGTAACACTATTAAAATAATAATAAAGCGAACTCTGTAGCTACCACAGTTTTTGAAAGTGTACATCTGGTTTTGGTTGAAATGCCATTTTCAGTACTTTATATAGTACAATAATACAGTACAATAATTAGGACTCATTAATTAGTTAATTAACTTTGTAACTCTTAATTCTCCTAATTAATTAGTTAATTAGGAGAATTAAGAGTTACAATGTGCCTGTAGAGGGCGTAATTGCCGAATCTGGTCGTACATTTTAAATTAAATATTGGAAACGGTCCAAAGGTGTAAATTAATTAATTTGTTTTCCATGACCCTGGTCTAGTACATCACAGGCACCACAGGTATCACAGGTAAAACAGTACATCACAGGCTTTTCCATCTGCTATAATATCATCAACAACAGACAAGGACAAGTAAACACGTCCCGAGTAGTTTAAAATCTACCCCAGCGGAAATCGATCACATTTTTACCTTTGTAGAAATATTTACGATGATAAATAGTTAATTATAAACTTGTTTAAGTTACCTTTGATCTTGGATATTTGTACTTGTTAAGTGATACCAAAGTGTTAAGATATGATAAGCTAAATTAACATGATGGTGACAAAATAGTTTATGGAAATAAAATAAAAATAGCTCTGAGGGATTTATTTATACAATATACTTTTGCAGTACACTAATCATCACTTTATCCATTTTGATGTGCTTATACAAATAATTTTCTTTTTGATTGAAGACTTCCACAATGACAGCTACTCTGGCGGATTATTGGCCTGAACACAAAGTCCCTTGGGTATTGGCGTCTATAATGATTAAAAGATTGATATCTTTTCAACTCCTAGTCCTACTGACTGGTATGCATGCCTGATCACGACAAAATATAGGAGAAGACAGGGAGAACTACTTCCACTCGGGACTAAATTACCCGAGGGAATCTACATCTACAAAATACCGTGAAAGCCACCACTGGGGTGTGTGGGATGGGATGATTCCACATCAGCCATGCGACACTCATCCCAGCTGAAATCACAACCGTGCACGCTCACCCGAATGCCAGGAACAGGTGAAAAGCAGCCAGGAGAACATTACGCGGCCAGATCATAAATTAGGAGAGTGCGACATAAATAAATATGCTGCCATGCAGTGTGCTATTTACAATTACTGGTTAGATACAACTACTAGTTAGTATTATTATTGCAACTGATGAATATTAATACAAGGTACTAAATTATGCCGGATATTTCATACGGGATTAGTAGCTAATAATGATGTTCAGACGTTTAGCACTAAGCAAAACTACCTACTCTATCGCAATTATTAAGGATCCTTGTTGCACCTGGAAAAATGACATTTTAAATCTATTGACTGTACAGTCTATTTCCTTGATTTTATGCCTGTGGTCATTTCTACCGTAATAGTATGGCTATAGCAGAACATATCGAACGTCCGGCAAAAAATAGTCTCCATCAAACTTTTGTAAAAGATGTAATCTGTATATTTCCCTTAGAACAGATCGAGTTTCCCACCCTTAATCCATCTACAATTCCTCCTCCAATTTTAAATCCCTGAACGAATTCTTCTGAATCCTCATGGCTACCACTTATTACTAAACCATGTATGAAAAAGATCTTGCAGATACATTATAATTATTCTTGTTCCGTTAAATAGTCCAAGCCTTGGATCTAAGTCAAGAATTAGCATCACCATTGGGACCATCACCAGTCTAAGGGGCGGGAAAGGGGGGGTGAGTAAAATTTAAAACTCCACTGGGTAGTTAGCTCCCTCCATTCTCATCTTAGGTTGAAAAGGTATCAAGAGATTTAGTCGAAATATTCGGAGGCTAGGCTGCCAAAATCACCATTTGGACATTTTGGGAGAATTTTAGCAAAAATGCAGTGTTTAGAAGAAATCTCTTTATTTTAGCTTTATGGCTTTATTCTCGAGATGACATTCAATAATATAAACACAGCATCAATCTATTAAATTTCTTTCTCATGATACATTTTTCGATTTCGTAAGATTCGTTTCGTTTCATGTGTAATTCAATTTTATAAAAGAAAATGTGCTACTAAACGAAAAAACCGAGTTGTGTAGAACTAACTTACGTAGAAAGAATATTCTATGTGAATGAATTAATTATTATTTACTGAGTTTTTGAGTGACAAGTTCCAATTTTATTCTTATTTTAGTCTCCGCGTCAAATATTTGATTGTGATATCTTTACCAAATCAAATATTCGATTGTGATTTCTTTACCAATTTTAATTGAAATAACATTTTTATGTATTATCAAATTTAGTCTCACTTGTTAAGATACTAAGATATGGGTTTTTCAAACCTGGCCAGGAGAAATGAGATTTCTTATTGTATATAATCGTTATTGTAAATGGCTTTGATGTGCCTCACTCCTATTTGTGATCATGTTTCTCTATTTTAATGTGCGATGACCCGATTTTATAATATCTAATAATATATCCCGTATAGAATGTCTTCAAATAGAGGTCTTCTGTTGTGACTTTGTAACTCACTAATATTAGGGATGAGGTTTTTCGGGAGATTGTACATTTTCATGTAAAAAATATTTTCTTGACATATTTTTGAGAAGAGCTTCAGTGCTCAGTTATCTACATCAAGCTAATCCACAGTGTGCAGCAATGTTATTTTCCGGCTGAGGGAGATTAACTCTCTAAGTTTTGTGTGAAAAACCGCCTATTAGCTTCAAGTATCAGCGTGAAAGCCGTGCCTGTCCTAGGGACTTCCCTCAATTCCAACCCAGAATCCATTAACTTTCAAATGCAAGGCTAAGTTGACAAGGTTGTGATCAATGTATTTTCATAATATTGAGATGATAATAGAGTATTGTTATTGTCTTAGGACCAACTTGTGTATCGATTGCAACTTGCTAAATGTTTACTTAGAAAAGTGTTTCAATCATCTTTCTATGACCTACGCTGAGCTCTTTAATACTCATACTAGTGTACCTGTTTGGCTTCAACCGTAGTAAATGAATGCATTTTGTAAGACGGCTGGTGCAAGGGCGAGTTTACATATACATGCTCAAATCGCCGAGAGAACCACATTTGCATTCTCACGTGCTAGTAGAAAAGGTTTATCATTATTTGGCTATCAAATTTTGAAATGAGGTGATTATGATGAGTAGAGCCATGGAAAGGGAATAAATGAAAGGCATCTTTGATATACAAGATATTTTTTAAAGAAAAAGTTTTAATTTTGATGCGCAAACTTCACTGCCAAATTTGCTGTTTAATAAATTTATATCTCATACATAATGCTTCCTTGGAACGAACCACTCCCGTGGTTTCAGCTAATGTTGGAATGACACCTCGAACTCTTTACCTTAGATAGTCTGCAGCTGTTGACATATCCCATTGAATTCTGTCGACAAAGAAAACGATTTTTGTATAGCAGGACCATGAACATTTTTCTGAATATTGATTTTAGTGATATTGGAAAACATCAGATATGCGTGTAAAATGGCTTAAAATTACAGAAATTTAAATAAAAAATTTCCATCCATTAGCCATTTAAAATCTCTTTAGTCACTTTGAATTTTCTATTTATTTTATCAGATATCAAGAAGTCTCTGTTGAGGTCAACTTTACTCCAATTTTACCTCCACGGAGGAGTTGGTGCGGAGGCAAAGCAAAAAGAGTCAAGGAACGATTACGGAACTTTCCTGGCTTCCGACTATAAGTACTATAAGTATACATTTCTGAGAAATCGTCTCACAATTTAAAAAATATCCTTCCTTGAAAACTTCCGGGGAAATAGAAAGATGTGCCGCTCTTTTACATTAATACTATCATGTTCATTCATATCATATCGAGTGAATGAAGAGGTAGGTTCTCACATAAAAGTAACCTTTATTGCTAAATGCAAAATGTAAAACATGTGGTGCTAAAATTTATAGATTCGTTAATTATACACATTAGGGCGGCGTTGGCTTAGCTTTTGTCTGAGACTAAGCTGTAGCAATGTCAGAATATAAATTAAATGCTCAAAGAACGCAGCTATATTAAATTTCCTGAGGCTGCTTCTTGAAAGCCTCAAAGTGAGATGGAAACGTAGTGGAAGAACATGGATGGGCAATACATGCACTGCATGAATGTAGATGAAGGTCATATGCTACCACGAATTAGGTTATTTGGGAAAATGGATGATAGCCAAATTATATAGTTATGTTAGTAAGTAAAGAAATTTATTGTCAATGTCTATATAGATCAGGAAAACTTGAGTAAATTCAGCTGATAAAACTTCCCTTCGGCAAAATGTGAAAAATACGTTATAATTCCAAATGGTTCTTGAATAAAATTTGATGATAGGGCAGATATTTGCACATCAATTCTGTGCTAAATTAGTGTGATATGTCGATACTCAGTAGGACATAGTTCATGCATATAGATTTAGATACACCCCGAATGTGACTTCAGCCATTCGGTTATTTCATGCTTCATTTACTTTAAAATTGACGATGAAATATGCGAGATAGTTAAATAAGTTGAGCATATTAGTAAGTGTTCGTACCCAGATGTCAAACTAAATTTTTACCCCAGAGACTATATAATATATATTGATCGGCGCACATCTATTCCGTAATTAATATCATACCCTCCCTGGGTAACCGATGGTATTTTCCTTTATTTTTAAAAGTTTCTTGTCTCCGATTTTACTAACCATACCTGCACATTCTCATCGGTGAGGTAAATTTCTTTCCTTTGGAAATTGTTGAGGAGAACGAAAATAACTTGTGGGTAGTTTCCAAAGGCTTAACGATTGTAATGGCCCCACGGGAAGAACGACGAATGGGAGTGCGTGCTCGTGGGTGATGAATGAGGTCGCGGAGGGCGTGGGAGAGGTTCTGGTCCATGGAACGGGAGTGGGAGGGAAAACGAGAGGGAAAGGGTAAAGGGTCGGATCCTCAGGATGGAAAGAGGCCGATGACGCAATAGGGCTCCGCGAACGAGATCCAGTGACGTAGGAGGGTTTGGAACGGGGAGGGAGAAGGGCGAGACGCGTGCGTATGTAGGGGTTAGTTACATGTTAGTGCGTGCGTCTATGACTTTCTATGGTTCGGTGCCGCACGGAACATGGGTTCAGGAAGACCCATGTAACGGCCCGCACGAACCACCGTTACAGATTGTCTAAGGAAAAGAAAGAGGACCGTCTTCGAGGCAGCGTTCGTTTACTCCTCTCTCATCCTCCTCTAGGCCTCATTGCAACTCATATTTATCTGCAGCTATTAATGAACAAAATCGTTCTTAGAATCCAGAGGAGGATAGATTTTAAATGTTCAGAGGCAGAAAGACATTTTGAAACTCTCTTCTACTTTTATGCCGTGCTAAACATTGAGATATGAGTTTATTACATTTATTTTTTTTTAATTAGTGTATTTTCAGGGAAGAATTACCCCATATTTGAACATATTCCTTTAAAGGTAGCCCTTAAGTGAGTGAGACAACTTCCACCTTTTGAAGACCCGAACTATATTAAACTTAATCTCAAATGAAACGTTATACATTTCCTACAGCATTTATCTTTCCAAAACCGAATGGGTACGAGAGCTGCGAATTCAATAGAACAAGAAACCACCAAGAGGATAATTATGTCGCGAGTAATTCTCGCGAGTGAGATAAATATCGATTTAACTTGTCCCGCTAATTGTGTTTTCCACGTACCGATTCCCATAGAATACATCTTCTCATGGTTATCCCATTTTTATGAAGGACGAATCACATTTCCTTGGAACGTGTACTTGAAAAGGAAAAGCGGATTCACAAATTTAGGTTAACCGACTAGCAATCTCCTCATATAACTAGCTAATTGAGTTTCCGCGACTTCTCCAATTAATACAGATATTCCATGGGAAAATGAGCGCATTGTCTTCCGCATATTATCGGCAGGGAACTGCTTTTTTTCCACTTAAGTTAGAAGAGATATTTAGAAAGGAGTTGATCGGGATATGGCGTAGGGTAGTGTGATGATTGTTATCGCTAAGAAATTTCGGAAGTTGGAATGCATGAAAAGGAGCACCAACGATGGAAGAGTAAAGGAGAGAAATTAACGAATGCTCACATTATTCCCTGGACTTGAAAATTTGTTTCCAAAATCAGATATGCCTTATTGAAAGAACCACTCAATGGGTATTGATGAAGTCTGACGATGAGCTTATATATTTTGCACAAAACGAACTGATGTTTGTGTTGAGTTAAAATTTTATTGATAGTGGTATAATTTAATGAAGGCGTCGAAGTTTTTGCGTCAAAATTGGGATTTTATTGCATTTCTATTTCTGAAGGGATGACCCTGTTTGCGTGGCCATTACCAACTTATTCATTACCACATTTGCTTTAGGCGTTTCTTTAGTAGGTTTTACCGCTAAAGGTTGCATTTTTTGCTCTCTGCCTTTAAAAGTTGCAGCGGAGTTTTTTCTTTGCTGGCTATGTGAAAATTTTTTCTCCTTTCCGAAATAAATCCTGATAACGTGTGAAGTCCTAAGTGATGTTGCTCTTGTCTACCAAGTTTCAGACTAAAATTTAAAACTAGATATCCCGTAGAAAAAAGTTATAATAAAAAATTACCTACTTTTGCACCTTTACTAAGCCTTCACTTTTATATGAAAAAAATGTTCAGGTCACGACCCTTGTTCAACAAGTCTCGCTTCTTCTATCCAGAACTTGGCAGTTCCTACTTCAGAGATAATGAGCTTTTAAGATTTTGCTTTTCCCAAAACACCAACTGAAACGATTTGATTCATTGAGCTTTTGGAAAATTACTCGCCGCTCGTGTCAGGAAGTTGGTCGCATATCCTTCCAAAATTCCTGTTCAATCATCAATCAAAAATCATATTCCTGAAAATCTATGTAGTTGTATAAAGTTTGGTTAAGAAGCGTAAATGAACTTCGCTTTTATGTCGACCTATGTACCGTACACGATTTCATCTTCGAAGTTGTAGCATTTTATTTAGTTGTGGTAATAGCATTTTATTCATCATGTGCATTCATATTGAGTGAGAGTACATCATGTATGGTAAGAGTGTAAAATTCATTAATTTTGCCTCTAAAAAATTAATAACTAGCATAAGTGACTGATCCGTTTTCAATCAATAAAGGCTTTTTTGCGTCACCGTAAGTTGTGGGATGTCTAATTAAATAACTCTGAGCATTAAAGTGAGCTGCGGCAATGAATGCCATTTTCTCCTTCACATTACTTTCAAGGTAAGCAAACAACTAAGTGATTTGATACTCTTCAAGGTAATAATAAAAGATAGTAATAAAAAAAAGATAATCTCGAGGTCTGAAAGTTTTTATCGGATATTTTTTCTCTTAATTATTTTTTGTATTCAAAATATCGTCAGCAATGGTGGAATTTGAAGGCCTAATTGATGTATGTAACATTTTTAAATCCGGTATTCTAACCATTTAACGTTACCTCCGATATTTGGTAGTAAAATTTCATATTAGTCATTTATTTAAATTCATAAAATATTCATATACCATATAGAACGAATGGTGTGATTCTTACAATTTCTAAATGAAAAGAATATTAACATCCAGATCCATCAACTTAACTGGGGTTATAAATTACTTCTCCCTCAAATAATTTTTTTCTGTGATAGCTGAAAAGGATATTTCTTCTGTGAGAATACATTTTTTTAATTCGTTTGAACATTGACATTCGAGAAATAATCACTTATCACAATGATAGAAACGTGTTTTAAAAACTGTATTAAGTGAATTCAAATTTCCTCATACGAGTCTTTCGGAAGTTAATGTTAGCAACTATGAGGTTCTAAAGATACACGTCTGTTTTGATGGACAAGGAATTATTATTTAATCAACGATTTAGCCATTAGGTGTTGTGGTTACTTATAGAAAATTTAATAAGTCCAAGTAGTCTTCCGGGTCCAGGTGAGTAGTCCACGTAGAAAAAATTGTATCCGTAGCGATACAATGGAGCATATGGCTGCAAAACTTAAGAAAACAGTAATGTACAAAATATATGGGGTTCTTATTTGCTTTTTCTACATTTTTTACTGCTCAATGATATAATTTGACCTTTGTTCAGGTTACCCTAATTTAGAAAAACCCCTCGACTAATTTATGCTTCAATCTAAATTGGATCTTCATTCTGCATCAAATTTATTGCAGTTTTATTTCCAAATGAAACTAATTCTGGAAAAGAAACTATGCTTAGTTTTTACCTTATTGTTTCATGTCAGATATTGGTTAGAAAAGAGAACAAAATATATTAACGTAATGAATCTTTATAAAGTATATTTTAAAAATCAATATTACTAATGAAATACAAATTCTAAACCACTTTATGGACCATAAAATCCGAAAAAAGTGTTCTATCTATTGCAAGTTTTGTCCTGATGCGAGGGTTGACGTTTTTGCTACATTAAAAACTTATATTTTAACACTAAACGACCAATTTCAGGATGTATGTTTGGAAACGACTCTAACGATTTTGATGAAATATTGGAATATATATTAAATTCGGATAAGATAGCAATATTAAGAAAAGTCTCATATTTGGAAACGTTCATTTTATGTTAAAAATTATTTTAAAAAATCAAATTTTAAAAAAACCCAATACTTGAGTTAACAAAGCCAAAAGCCTTACCAACGTGGTAACTCATCGAACAATAAAAGTAAATAAATAGCTGATGAAACTTCATATACATAGAATCACGAGTTGTTAATTACAGATTAGAGAGTTGCACCGAGTAATTTGCCGTAATGTATTTATTGAAAGCTGTCATACGGCTGTTTAAAATGTTTCCTTGTCGTTATCAAAACGGATTATTCACTTTCCACATCAACGGAAATTCCAAGTAATCTCAGCAATAGTCACAAAGAGGAGACCATTATTATGTTATTGGAGGCAGCAGCTAATATTCCGCTATTTCAGAGCATTCATAAGGCTTAAGGCCATGTATTTGACCCGGTTGGCAAGTATTTATTAACGGAAGTTGTCATTTAGTTCACGCGTGACATGTTGTACGTGACAGTTTCCAGAGTCAATAGGCTAAGCTAAGCTGCTTATAATACCTTCCATCACAAGAAAAACCTTGCCATACGTAGTATGTATAGATATATTAAATTATGTCAACCCTAATTATTATTTGAAAACAATGAATAATGGAAATGACAAAGGCGTCATAGTTATTGATATTTATGTTAACGCGGAAGATTTCAATCATACATTTTTATGAAATTTATTATCTATAAGTAATTATGTTTCTCTGATTTAAGTTCATAATTAATGATTGATTCACTTTTTAAACACATATTGTTGTCAAGCCAAGCTTGGTTACTTGGTAGGTAATGTTATGAATGGAAACCTCAAGTCCTCTGCTAATCGGACTTGCTAGTTGTAAGTGCAAAACATTTTCATGAATTTTCTGATCTCTTTTGCATTTGGTACAAATATTCATAATGGTATCAAATGGAATTAAGATTCACAATACCGTGTAAAATCATCATTGTAAAAGCTGAGCGAATTATAACTGTGAAAATAAATCTTTGCATCCTGGAAATTTTGACAACAGTCCACTCACAGGTACGACGTCTTTCACTCTTCCAAGTAATTACCTTGGGCACCCAAATTCAATTATCCGTTGATTCCTCAGTCACGTGAAAGTTTGTGCAACTTTTGCGAGTGAAAATTGTGAGTGAGTTTTGCAACTGCTACTTTTACAAGAGTGATTGTGTTTTCTTTCTACTTGAGCCAAAAAAATTGTCTTTGAAGAAAATATTTTCGTGAAATGTCTTATTTCATGAAGTAGTGCAAAAAAGTGATTCGTGCGAAAGTTCCCGCTATTTTCAGAGAGGCGGCAGTATAAAGGTATATAATCTCATGGTTGGGCCTTTAGAGTGATTTTACATCTCGTTTAAAACACCGGACAAAGAAATTTGAAACTATCGTATTTTTTCCATAGATGATTGTGGGAGGAAATTATGGATTGCTTTATCGTGGCGTTTATGGGACTGGGACTTCGATGGCGAGTATCACCATAGTAAAAGAGGAGAAGGAGCTCTTGTGGTCATCCGAAGCCGAAATTCTCTCTCAGCGCATTATAAAGTAGTACCAAAGAAGACGAATAAAAATTCAGTGAAAATGGGAAGAAGGGGAAATTGGACTGTGATAGGAATTGTAACGTAATGTAAGCTGATAGGAGGAAATGAATGTGACGGGAAGAGGGATTAAGAGATAATTTTTTTTGTATTAACATTCAAATATTTCGCAATGCATTACGGAACATGGGGTCGAGTGGAGATTTTTGAACTGATGGTTACAGAGTAATTAAATACAGAAGTAATGAAGTGTTCCTTAATCATGCTGTTGAACACGAATGGGGATTAGGATGGTGAACGTAAATGAATGATCTGCATAAAATAATTTTATTTCAAATATCAGCGTAGTCGACCGATTTATTCGTGGTTCAGTTGGTTTATGCCAGCAATCTACAACAGAGCGTGACGTATGACGGTTGAATTAAAAAAAAATTGTGAAGACTCTGCAAAGAAAAGCCAGTCGGTGATAAGGAATTTAATGTGGTAGCCCAGTATTGAAGGGATGGATATTAGACTGGAGAGAATGTCCTTTGAAATAAGAAAGGCTAATTTTTCGGTCAATGTCAAGACCTGCATCCATTTTCCCATTTTCCTCTAGGCATACTTTCTATCTAAATGCTATATGCGGTATGCGGGTCATGCTTTTGTTTTTTTGCTGTTAATATTGAAATATTTTGCAGTCTTTCACTGAGTATGCTTATCCTATAAGTACTTTACAAATTTGCTTATTAACTTATTTGAGGTAAAATAATTTTAAAAATAGTAATATTACATTTTGTATTAATTCAAGCAAGTGTAGCTCTTTACTGTTAGTGTTATCTCATTCTTAATTGTGTACTGTTGTTTTAATTATAGGGTATTGGTACATCTAACGTTATAATTTCTTTTTCTTTCTTGTTTTTCCAATTTATAATTCATTGAAAAGGCTGCTGAACTTCTTAATGCTATGAATTAAGATTACCATAGATCTTACATCCAATATCATGCTGATCCATTGGCCTGTCTCGAGAAAATATCGTAATCTGTGTATTCCTTCGCAGCAATGTAAGCAGTTTGAAAGCCGGAGCGAGATGTTTACTCCGCCATTCAAAGCAATGTACTAATCGTCACTGAATCTTTTTGAGGCAGCGTATTAAGTTTCCATTTCCCGAATATTGCTTTCTTGGTTCAACTAAAATCTAAACTTTGTCTCATTAGGTCCTGCCTCCTGTCTTCGATTCTTTAAAAGAAGAATTTTATTACTTTTCTCTTTTCTTCTCTCACTAGTCCTTATTCGCACAAGTCATATGAATCCTCTCCAATTTCACTTAAGGGCTTGGATCTGCTTGAAAAACGTCGTGCATTTTTGTTTTCACGAAAATTCGAGACAGTCTATTTCATTAAAATTCAATATAAAATATATCGTATCTCAGCAATTAATATATGTGATAAATGGCTTAAAGTTCCATAATAGCTTATAGTAGCCGATAAATAAATAAATTAATGTAATTAAAATGTAATTTAAATGTAATTTAAATTAATGAATATTTAGAAATATAATGGTCTGTCTGTTGTTCGATAGAAAAACGACTCAACCGATTAAGCCAAAATTCGGCATGCTTATACCTACTATTTCTGCCCATTTCAGTTTGTAAATTCCAATCCGCAAGGACTGAAATCGTCTTTAAAAATTTTCATAAGTTTGCGCGAGATTTCATATTTTGCCAGGCCCCTAATTATGAACCCCTTTAGTACTCTGTGATCGAGGTTGGCTATCGAAGCGAGACGTTTATATTTAGTTGTAACTGTAGTAGAAACTGTGTAACTTAAGTAGTAAACAGTGTATTTAGTAGAAACGTTTATATTTAGTTTAAACCTTTATATTTAGGTGTTCTAGCCGCCACGCTGTTCGGTATGCGTCGTATATCATTAACTACGAAGAATTTATCACACTGATAGACCATTTCCAGGTTTTTGGTATTATAATGTTTTAAGCTAGTTTGTGTAATTGACAATTTAAAAATTATAATTGAATATTTTAAACGCTGAAAATTTTAATTATTGTATTTTTTGGATGAAATATTAGTAAAAATTATTTTTACTCACCCTATGCGCATTGATTTTCCTTTAACACCTTTAACTTAGTACTTATCCACTAATATCTTGGCAACTCCGATCTCTTGGTTAATATTTTAATAACAAGGAATAAAAATTATTTTTATTTAATTTCTCTTTCCTACAGTCATTAAATATTTCCATTGACGATGAATGAATGACATTATTTAAGACCCTTCTCAGTCTACAAATACAGTTTAAATCTGCGTTCTTATGGACGGTTGTGAAAGGACTGCTATTTCGGAAGACATTGTATTCAAAAACCCCCTAGAGTGTCAGAAGGTCAGCACTCTCGTTCTCCATCTAAAAATGTGTTTCATTTTTCAGTTCCCCATTACTTTTTTCCTTTGCATAGCATTACAAAAGGGGCATCGGTGTTATCTTCACCGAGCGTCCTACGTAGTTGGTTGGCTAGTTGGCCCAATTTCGTTTTTACGTCGTTCGTGGGTAGAAGGTCCGCGATTATTTTGAAGATGGAATTTTGTTGGATAATTTTCCTCCGTGCTTGTGACCTAATTTTTCCAGGAATTTTTCCAAGTTGTGCATTCCGTTGTGCCCCTTTCATGTCTTCATAACCCAATATTATGGTCCATAGATTTTTATTGGTTCCCCTCCTCCCTTAAAAAGTTGGGCTATTTCCTGGGTAGGCGCTTATATCTAACGATCTCTGGGAATCACGATCTTATGTTTACAGTATTCCATGTGGATCTAAGCAAGTCCTCTCGCCACTCCGTGATGTTTCCGAGCAATCCCGAGGCTCTGCTTTGTGAACATAATCTTGGCATTCGACTCGCTCTCACTTAAGTTTAAGTCATTTTGCGTCTTTGGCTTGTGTATTCAAAATAAAATTCTAAAATACTCTTTTCATATCACACGTTTCCTTTATGTTTTTAAGCATTATTTTTTGCAATGGAAAACCATACCAAACTGAAAAGCCGTAGTAGGTGTTATTATTTTTTTCATGTTCACTTTCATTTTTTATCATTTCCATTCTTGCTATGAGGGAATAGAGGGTATTTCAAATTATGTAAGCATCTATAATTCCCTACTACGTAATGTTTTTGATAGGTTTATCACATGGTACACTCGATGTCTATTTTTCAGGCGCATCATCAATTTTGAATTTCATCTGTTGCGGTACAGCTGGAGTTGTGTCTCTCGAGTTTACTTTAATTTTTCATTTCTTTTAGATAGATTCCTACTATCTATAAAACTTGCATTATATTTTTCTAATATCGTTTCTGTTATTTTTCATTGAATTTGGTTATGTCACCGAGAACGCTGTTCCCAATTCTCATTACTCCTATTATTTCATTTATGAGTTTGCTATGTACGGGGTCTTGTTGGACTGTAAGCAATATCACAGGTAAATGGAATTCTTACCAAACAGGACACAGTATGTTGAAGGGAGATATAATATTTTTAGTTTTTATTCTTGCTGTTTACTTACTTACTTCCTCGGCACTACAGCCCGGTATGGGCTTCGGCCTCCCTCAAGACGCCATTTTCTTCTCTTCTGCACTTTCTCCCTCCATCTTACAATCCTCATAGTCTTTAGGTCTTCTTACAAATCATGAATCCATATCTCTCAATTCTTGGCTTCCTCTTTTTCTCTTTCCATCCATATTTTCATGTAGCTGCTTCTTCGGCATCCTTCACTAATTCTTTCCACATGGCCTAGCCAAACTAACCGTTGGGTCTTCACAAATCTCACTGTTTCAGCCTTTGATAACATTTTCTATTTCCCTGTTTTTTTTATCCTCCATGTTACACTATTTGTCACGGGGCCATATTCTTCGTAAAACCTTCCGTTCAAATACTAGTTTTGCTTGCTCATTTCCAGCAGAGATGGTACACGTTTCTGCTCCGTATATCACGACCGGTCTGATAAGTGTGTTATAGATCTAAATTTTCATCTCCTTAGATGGTAGGGTGTACTTCAGAAGCTTTATATTAGCAAAGTAAGCCTTATTTCCGACCATTTTCCTCTTGTTGATCTCTTCTGTCATTGAGTTCTTACAGTTTAAATTAGTACCGAGGTAACTGAAATATTTTACATTTTCCTTGTTGTACTGCCAAAATGTAATGTTTTGAGTACATTTTCTGTCTTCCACGGCCGAAATTGTCATGTATATTGTTTTTTTCTCATTGATTCTAAGCCCTATATTCTTACTCTTCTGTTCTAAAATTCTTCCTGTTTAGTTCTCGGTATTCCAGTTTCTATGTTAGTTTATACCTGGAGGAAGATTATCTCATTGTCTCATAGAATAATGAAACTAAATAAATGTTACTTCTTCATGAAAATTTTCTTCTATATTTTTGGTTCTCATTCTTTGGTATCACTTCTGGAATCAATATATTTCTGCATGATTGTGAGTTGTCTGTCCAAAATCCGCTCCAAAACTTCCCTCACTCTCTCAATCCTTTATCGTTCCTTCCCCTTTAATCTTCCTCCCTCCACTCCATCCTTGCCTTGCTCGTTCCTTTGACATTCTCCGTGAGCGCTCTTTCCTTTCTCATTCCTTCCGGATCAACTCTTCCTCAATTTTCCTGGCACCACTTGGCGTGACGCAGTCATCAATTCATTTCGTGGAGATGTCCGACCATTCAAACCTTTCTCTTCCTTCCACGGATCATCGGAGGAATTTGTTTGCTGAAGCCGTTCTGATTATTAAGTGGTCGAAAAATATTCGAAAATTGTGTAATCATCGCTGCTTATTGCATATCTTCCGCGAAGTTAGGAGGCGAGATTCTATGTGTAGTTTTTACTTTATTTGTGATCAATTAAAGGGAAAGTAACCCTGTTATTTCTGAGTTCTACTGTAATATTTTTTTTGCTACAGGAGCTACAGAAATAAGTTTGACCCCCGTATCACCCCTTTTTAACGCACAAAGTTACTTGACAGAGGGTTTTTTATAAGGAACCTCGGAAACAGTTTGATTAAATCAAATTAAAATTGATGTAAATCTAGAATCAATATACCTATGGTATACATTCTTTGAATGCGTTGAACGGTTTTTTGTTGGAGTTTGTTCTAGGCGGACCTTATTAAATTTACGATGGAATTAGGCAGTGACCACCTCAATTATTTAGATTTGTCCGTCTCTATCTCGGAATATAATTTGCTATTAATTGTAAATATACTTATTCTGACGCCATCATTTCTAATAATTCCTCCCATCAATTTTCCCACAAAATCCCAGTCATCAATTCGACGATTAATAGGCTGGTGATCATCCCGCTTCTGAAAAATTGTTTCCATGAGGAATGATTTTACAAGGCTGAAACATTTCGTCAACCATTTTTTGAGTGGAACACTTCCTGTGGATGGGGGGGTAGTCTTGTGAAAGCCTTGCGTCTCACGACAACCAACTTTAACTGTTGAGCTGTTGCGTGGTTACGCATATACTAGCGCTTTATACTAATGGGCAATTCTTAGTACTCTTCACTGCAAGTCCTGTCTATACTAAAGTACTTTCCTTCCATCGGCGGTCTTACTATAGCCACACTTATTTTTATCTAACATGATTTGCAATTTCCAATTTTTGCAATCAATTGTGCTCACGATGAAAATTACGATATCTCAATGTATCATCAATTAACTTAATAAAATGATTCATTATCTTTTCTCTTAAAATGCTGCATTATAATAAGAAAGTTTGTTAGTCAGGGTACCATTCCATGGTAAAGAATAACAGTCTCCCAGACTTTTCATGCGCTGGCTCCTACATATTTAATCGGTTCGATACATTTATTATTACATGCTATATTTTGATAAATTAAGTATTTCATACGGGTAGGAATGCCTTTACTAATATTTCGCTGCTGAATTACTACGTCTCCATACACTGTCTTGTAATTCAATACGTCCAACCCCAATTCATTGTTCTTTTTTCTTGCTTCTCCTATCCCGCTTACCTATCATCTTCCCTCTTATGGAGGCATTCAGTATTCCTTCGCTTTTCATTACCCCCTCTATCCACCAACTCTCCTTCCTTATCTCTTCCAGAGGTTACCCCTCCGGACCCATTATGCCGAGTACTTCCTTATGTATCTTTTTGCCGTCCATTCTTTTTCCCATCCTTATAGCTTCCTCCCCTTTCTCCCTGTCTCTAAAATCTCCCGTGCCTTCTACCTATTCTCATTCTCTTTTCCCCATAATTCATTGTTGCTTCAAGTTGAAATGCCGCACACCAAGCTGAAATTTTTTCCAATGTTTTCTTTTAATTTATGGAAAATGATTTCTGTAATGTGATTACCCCTGTTGGTGATCGGCTCTTCCGTGAATGCAATTCTTATTACTGATTTATTTTCTTACCATTTCTTGTTTTCTCAGATATACTACCAAGTGAGTGAACGAAACAACCCTCATGATCAATCTTGTTTTCTTCATTTTGTTAGTTTTCTTCATTTTAGTGTACATTTCGTCTTTTTCACTGATTTGTTATGTATCTTATTGTGTATGAAATCCTCTGGCTAATCAATTGAGCAACCCTATATCTTAGGCGAGTATAACTAAACTTAACTTAATTAATACAGAAACTGTCACGAGAAAAAAATCTATCTATACCATTAATGGAGCCTTGGGCTTTTACTTTTGCCGGACTCTGGTTCACCAAAGATGGAAACGAAAGGATGTTGAGAACTTATGAAAAATGGTTGAACCTTATGTCAACTCTCTAGCCGAGCTTCACAATACATTGAACGAATTACAATATATACGCATTTCATCAGTTTATGGACAATATTCTTCCTTTACGTTGAAGATGATCTCAAGAGCTATTATAAAATACAACCTCAAAGATTACGGGTTCTTGGAAGTCAATTTTTTTTCCTTTCGATACTATCCTTGATCGAGGATCAAGGATATCTGAGTACCAACGATTCTCCAGATGTGAATCTTGAAGCCTGAGTAGTTTTTGAATGGGCTCGGTAGGCCAACGTTTCGCTACCACTAGGCTGATGTAATCATAAATATGCCTACATATTTATCGTAAAATTTTGGCAGGGATGTAATTGTTTCTTAATCAACTCCCCTGCTACTTTTTTACTTCTATATCTGGCATTTTTATGCCTCTCTTGCTATATCCTCGGCATGAATACTTTTAAGCGAAGGTGATACGGAAAACTTTGCCTTATGATTCTATGTATTGCTCTACACTCCGAATAACCGTCAGGAGTTTTCATTTGTTAGGTCTACAAGTTTTGTAAGAGTCTTATAGCTCTCCAATTTAATCCTATTTCTGTTTAGGCATATTAGTTATTTTTCATTATTTACTCTGATTAAACGGCATTTAAAAGTCCGGGCAATAGTTATATACATTTTGAACTCATTTATTTATTGTCACTTTCTAAATATTACTACGCGTTAAGCTACCTGTTAGCCGCCTTAGGAGTCACTTGCTCTTGACTCCAATCATTTATGGATGGCTTTTGGTGCAGCTTCTGCGATGGTATTTTCAAATCAGAGTTTTAATCAATTAATAAAAATCTATTCAAGTACGTCTTTAGGGTCATAAAATATAAGCCGATTTCATGAACTTCTCATGTGTTTAATTATTGACAAAGTCTGAAAAATTGCTGTCCTCTCATTCTTAGCTCCTGAAATTTTGCCTCTGAAGGAATATAATCCAGAATCCTCTACGTAGCGACTATTCAACAACAAATTCAACCACACAATGTGTGTGGGACTGATATGATGTAACATCTCAGCTTTTTAGCTTTCATTTCTTTTCAGATATCCTTTATGATTCACTTGGTATCCTGGAGTCCTCGTGGAGTGGTCTCTCTGTCAGTAACTTTTTATGCACCTTAAGGATCTCTCTCTTAAAGTAATTTATGGAAGGTTTTCTTATGTATTTCGTCAAATTTTCAGCGTTGAATATCCTCAAGTTTCTGCGTTATGCAGGGGTCAACCGCAACTTGGAACTCAGACTTCTAACAACTCTTCTGGTGGGCAGAATATCGGAATATGTCTCATGAAATCTAGTTCTTTTATACTACTTAATTTGATATATGATACATTCATCATCAAAATATATCTCCTGCACACGGTCTTTGCCTTCCATTTTTACTTTCTTTTTCTAACTCAAGTATTTAGATCAGCAAAGTCAACTATGCTGTCATACATAATGCATATTGTTTACAGATATGGTATAAAATTCTAATAATTAGTTAATATTACACAAGCCCATTCCTGAAATAAGTTAATAACTTTTACTGCTAGCGCTATTTGTGACAAAACAGCTAAATATGCTAGGTAATTATTAAGATATGCTATGTTGAACTCTACGTGGCTACATTATAAAGTTTTAATTGCACAATTTTCACATCATCATAGCAGACGCATAGAAGTCTGCCCAAGAGGGCTCAGTGATGGCTGATGATTTGTTTATATCAGTTGATGAATGAAAATTTGTTATAAGTTCTCCCTGATACGAGTTTATCGAGAGACTGAAAATATTGCTGACAACATTTTTCACCTGGGTGACTGAGTTACGAATCCAGACCCCTCGGTGAAATATTGAGTGTTCTAACCAGTTAAACTACTCATGTATTGCACAGAGATTTCAATAGAGGCCTAAAGAGACTCATTGTTCCGCAGCTTTTGGATAATATATCATGGGCAAGGTTGCTGTTGCTATTTTTGCTAATTTATTGTGATTTCAGTTAGTAATTTTCATGCAGAATGATTTATCTACACATTGGCAATGCAAGGAAACTATTATTGTAATGAATTGGCAATTATTCCAGCAGGAAACTAGTTGTACTTAACATTCATAATATTTTGATTTTAAATTAAACAAGCGTATCCTTCACAAAAAGGAATTTCAATTTTTTATTGCAAAAACACCTCCTGAGAGTTGAGAACCTACTGTATGGTGTAAAAGTTCCTAAAAGAGTAACTGTGCGAGTCTTATTAAGTTTTAGAATGTTTTCTGAGAAAAAAATATATTAAATGCATTAGAGAGTGAAGCTTATTGCTAATTGAGTAATTGCTAGCGTGCAATGATTTTGTATTTTACAGATGCATAGCAAACCAGTATACTCCGTGGTGCAATATTATCTCTAAAGTTTGAAGATGTAGAATAGATTAAGCAATGTGAAGGATTTTGCCCTGAAATCTACTTTGCAAACTAAAATGGCTTAAAAAGTTAAGATTAAGATTTTTAACTCTTTCAGCCTCGTATTAATACTCTAATGTGGCAAAAGACATTTTTGGCCGCTGAATGCGACAATACTAGAGAAGGTATATGCATTCTCTCTCGCAAGAAGACATTGCAAAACCTAAACCTTCCTCTGAGCCGCTTCCGGAATTTATCGTTGCCGCAGTTCAGAGAAAAAATGGTGGACAGCTGAAACACCAAGTTAAACTCATAGAAGAGAGCTTATATGGTGCAGATATAAAGATGCTATCTCAAAAGCGCTTTTAAAACCATGTTGCACACGTACTGGGGCGTTAGAGCTTCTATGGGATACTTTTTTCACGAAAGTAGAGCTAACTTGGCTGCTGAATATTATGTTGTCTCAGGCTTTGGCCACTGCGCATCATTGATACGACAAGGAATCACATCCTGAGAGGAAGAGTGCGTTCATGCTTTAAGTGCCAAAAGGATGCCACTGGGAAATTTGTTTATGTTTAATTAATATCCGTGAATATCAGATCCCAAGAAGCCATTTTGATAGCTTTCATTTTATATTTTGATGACAATCAATCGTCAATACCGTCAATAATCCTAATATTAATTATCTGCACCTCTCCTAGTCACTTTTCTCTGCCAATCGCTTCGTACATGCAAAATAATTTACTTCAATGGTCTTCATATATCATCTATATTTATTGTATTATAATTTTATCCCCTAAGGAAAATTAGGTACAATACAAAGTTTACTATCGTTATTTTTTTCTTGGCAATAAGGTACTATAAAAATTAGCAGCAGTATGCTCAAAACAGAATGTTCATGATGTGGAATTGTTTTATTCCAGAGAATGGAGGCATTGAATACATACGAACATTTGAAAGTAATTCAAAAATATCATCAACAGTCAATTAAGCAGTAAAAAAAGTCATTTCTGGAAAAGTACCGTTCTTCATATTTAATTTGGATTCGCGTCAACTGACATATTACAGATTCTGGCACGTTTGAGGGAATTATAAATTCAACGCGTTTCATCATTGTTTTCGCAGGTGTTTCCTCTTGTGACACGCCTCCTCTTCGAAGTGCTTGTTTATTGAGAAATATTAAACTGTAGTGAAACTAAACCTGTCATCTGGCATTGGGAGATGAGACAGTTTCTTGGAGATGTTGTGATGGAAAGTCTGGGAAAGCATGCGGTGGAGAGTATGGAGAACTTTGCGATATGCATGTAGCTTCTGGCTCAAGACATATGAGACACAAGGTGCAAATTAAATCAACGATAAGCCTCAAATTTCATTCCGCGATTCAATTAAAGTGGCGAGAAATGTGCCACACCACATGGTAAATTAAATTTTCAGGAAATATGGTAATGGTACAAAACATTGATACAATTTGACAAAGATATAATTTTGCCGTGAAGTTTAGTTCTTCCCTGCATAGATTGACGCAATATTAAAAATGATAACCATTTCAAATTGTGTGTATTAGTTTTCCGTTTGAAGACACTGCCATATTTTTAAGTATTTTTTAGCGTGGGAGTTTAACGGTTCATTCGTGGTCGGAAACTATATGAGAATCTCGTGGTGAGTACATAAAAGTCAAGATTCTCGAGTCATGGAAGTGAAATTTACGCCGAGTGTGTATGGAACGTCAAAGGAATGAGAACGCGAAGGTCCATCGCGACAAAGTGTACTGATGGCCGCGCTCGTCTTGTACCTACGTCCACAAGTATTTATAGTTACCGTGAATGCCTGCGCCAAATGTCTCTCAATCTCATCTTCAATCCTCTTTTAGCTCTTTCCTTGCCAACCGACCTGTTCTAAATGTCAGAAATGACATTAAGTATCGATTAACTCCTCAGAATAGTCCACCAGCAAACAAGGTTCATGTCTTAGCAGCAAACAGTTCCTAATAATTTTCCGAGCCTATTTTTAGCCATAGTTACAGTATATCACAGACTAAAGTAGGAAATTTTATATGCAATTATTGTATGAAATTATCATTTTTTTAGCAGTTGCAGCTCCTGCTTGCTAATAAATTACTCAAGATTGATAACAGGTTCATTCTTTCTTATTTGTTCTATCTGTTAATATTATCTCACAAACGATGTACTACCATCATGCGGGAGGGAAAATTTTTCCTCTAATGCTACCGTGCCTAATCTCGTCTTTATTTATAAATGCCTGTTATGTGGATAGAATGCTAAAGAAAGATATGTTCCTGATAACTCTAATTTTATAGTAGATGTATTATTCTTCTGGAAAACATTCTTCTGAAAAAAATGTTGGAAGAAGGAATAGTTGTGAAAAGTTACATGGAAAATCATGGACAGCAAATTATTGAAGTCCATTAGAGTAGTGAATTACAGTGGAATGAGGTGGTTGGCGGAGAGAAGAGTGAAATGGAGAGCTGATGAAAGCCAATGTTCGAATTTACCAATTGCAGATTTGATTACCGATGATGAAGCAACGATCACGATAAAAGCTTAAATACTTCACATAATAATATGGGAGATTAAGTTAAGAATATAATTTCGCATTGAGAGAAGGGTTCAAGGAAGTTTGTTCATGGCGAATACTAACAAAAAGTAAACATTGGTTAAGTGCTGATTGTTGTTCAAACCCGTTCCGTGTTGGTAAATCTCAAATTTAATTCCACCTTTGTTGGTTAAATGGCTACCCAAGAGAAGTTTGGCGTATTTCACCTAGTTATTCATTTGCATATGGCTTTCAGAGAGAGTGGGAAATAATAGAAAATTATCAGGTATAGATTGTTAGGATCACAGCGAAATTTGGAAGTTATATTACTTTGTGATATTTAATAGAATTTTAAATCTATTTTTTAACTTCATAAAGCAAACAACCTTGAATATGAAAGTTTGAATTTAAAAACTCAATCTTAGTAGATATAAAGTACTGTACAATTGTGCATACTAAAGTTACATTCAAAATTTGGAAAAATTGCATTTTTATTGTTTTATTACAACAAAGTGTTTATTGTATTCATTTTTAATGATGATTTTAAGTTGATAGATCCTCATTCAATTTTGAAATAATTTATATGAACTTATATTAATGCAAGGTTCGTGTCATTATTGTAAAAGTATCTTCAGCGGAAAATTAAGTCCTCGAAATCCATATAAAGATCATTTCACAAATAGCTGATTCAAACCCCTGGTAAATTACATTTAACTCATTACCAATCAATTGCAAGACGTCGAATTTCAAAAGCTACCATGTCAGTCATAGTGAACCACAGGAATATTGAATTGTTTTGTGACAGGATAGAATAAGAGCTTGCGAATGTTTTAAAAGCATGTATAGTAAAATATTATAGATATACTGGATTATATGCAACGTTAACGGCATTGTACGATCTTGTCCTTTCTCGGCGAATTATATGAATAAAAAATTCTCGGGCTTCTAGCTGAGTAAGAATTTTTGTGGCTGACGTTTCGATGGATAACACTTCCATCGTTTAACGTTCCATCGTCCTCAGAGCAGTAATGAGTACTGCTCTGAGGACGATGGAAGTGTTATCCATCGAAACGTCAGCCACAAAAATTCTTACTCGGCTAGAAGCCCGAGAATTTTTTATTCGTTAACGGCATTTATTGCCTGCATGGCCCAACAGCATTGCCTATTCGATGGCTATTACTGCGAGGGCCACCACTGTCTATAATCGTGGTGGCCTTCATGTCTTTGTTGGACCTCCCTGAACTACGTATGTCGTTAGTTGAGAAAATACTGATTTGCTGAATACTCGCATTTACCAGTCGACTGCATTTAATGCTGCATCACCTTATACGACATACCTTGTCTTAAATCCTACAAAACGAGGCCTACTTAGAGTGAAGCAGCAAATCCAGCATAAGCTTCTAAATGCATGTATAATAACATAAAAAACAGGGGAAGATTTTTAATAATAATATCTCTACTTACACTTGAAATTCTGTTTACTCAGTAATAATAATAAATATATTGGTTGCGGTGTATCTCTTTCAAGTAATGAAGAGCATGTGTGCGTCTACATTCACTTTACTCTTTTAAAATTTACTTTCACATTTTTTTAATGCTGAACTTTGAGTATTTTCTTTTATATTCTTGCTGACGGAGTATGCTTAATATTCTAGAATGTACATTCGAGGGCTGTAAAACAATGTTAGCCACTGGTGACTTACCTATTACTAATTCTCTAGAGCTACAAAATTTGAATTTTATTTGGCAAATGGATACCAATTGGGACAAGGAAAAACTTAAAACAACTGAAAATTGAATATTCAGGAGATATATATTTACTCCAGTGGATTTATTTAATTTCTAAACTTTTCCCTAGAAAAACAATTTATGAACACTGTCATTTTTAATTTTATGGTTGCAAAAATCTCACCCTTATGCTGGCTCTGTACTTTGGATTCAAATTTTTAATGGGGAATACGAAATATGTATAAGTAATATTATGGAATTCACTTGTATGAAAAATCATGTTCACTTACCACCGTATACAGGTGTTAAAAATCAGAATGTAGATATAGAATAATAAAGCAAGGAAAATACTTTGAAAGGACACCGTAAAAGGACATATATTTGTGTGAATTAAGGTTATTACTAGTAAAGTCTTCATAATTTGCGGCATTAAACCGTTGTAACCTCCACCCGGTACCTCCTTGGTGGTCATTTGAAATAACTTTTGTTTCCCTGCTATAAGATACTATTACAATTATATTTCAGGTATTTTCAAATCTATTTCGACCATCCTGTGAATGCTTTTGGTTTGCGAATTTATGTATAATTGTATCAAAATCATATACCATTCATGGTGGTGCATTCTTTTGAAAAAAATGAACGTTCATTTTATGTTAAAGTGCTTTAAAAATTCAAACTTTCTGGCGTGTGGCACTATAGTAACTGTAAATTGCCCGTTATTACACTCAGCCGTACATTATCCATAAACGCATTTACTGAGATGAGGTGGCGTCGTAAAGAGTTTTGATTTCCAGCGTTAGGCTTATAACTTTGCGTAGCTTCTCTATTTCTCAGTTCCTATAAGAATCACCTTTATCTTCCGGAATAAACTCTCCTCATTAGACGAGCATCGCATCATCTACATAGTTTGTTCATCGTAATAATAAGGAAACTAAGTTTGGAGCATATCAAATGAAATAAGAGGCGCAGAAGTACAAATACAAGGCATGATAATGAAAGTGCTTTTGTCGAATAGAAAGAGACAAGGTTATGAAGAGGTGTCTTCAGAAGGCGCGGTTATGAATAAAAGAGGAAGTTTGTTGTCCGCCCAGACAGGAAATAAAGAGCTGCGAGAAAAAAATTGGAGGGTGCAATGGATGGGAGAAATTTTCCGGAACTACGAGTGGTGGAAAAGATGAAGAGGAAAGAATCGTTTTCTTGGAGGCGAAAAGGAACGATGGCAGTCGAGGTGAAAGTGAATAGGTATCGGTGTGAGACTTGGTAATCATCTTCGTCGTCAGACAAGAGATTTGATTAGTCTTTTCAGATTAAAGGAGATTAAAGTTGAGAGCAAGAGATAAGTAAGAGATGGCCGTGAACGAATGTTAGACATTTTCCAGTCCAGTGGTGGACAACAAGTAATCGACCTGTGGACAATTGAATTTACGCTGAGTGGAGACTTTTATATTATGGTATAAATAATGATTGAATTAAAAAAATTTCTCTCCCAGTTATTTACCATTACTATGTTCACCAGAATTAGGAATGCATTTGACCATTGTGTCCACATTATTCATGTGTATTAAAGATGACATACCAATTGAATTTTGCATTTTATCTTTACTGCGTATTTTTTTGAAATAAAGGTGAAATGCCATGCACCAGTGTTTATGATATTAGTTTGAAGAAACTATATATGCATATATTTTTGTACTTTCCACTGTTAATGTGTGCATGTGAATATTTTAAGAATGAGTGACATCTCTTTAGTCTATTGATAAGCCTCTGCATGCGCGTGATATTTTATGTCAATATACACGTTTTTCTTTTCATTTATTCCCTTAAGCGTTATCATTACTCCTTTCAAATTTCCTGGCAATCTCAAAAGCTGTTTTTCAATTTCCATCTAGTTTTATATGACAGTTTTTCCCTGTCAGCAAAGCTATTTTAGCTAATAATCTCGCAGTAAAATGTAGCAATTACAGTACATTTAAACGAAAAATCAACATCGCAACAAATACAAGCATGTTCTGTAAATTTTATTGATAGTCCATCAAAGATAATAGCAAACAAGGCCCAAAGAATTGATTCATCGGTCATAGGGTTCCCCTCCAAAAACGGCATTCGCCGAGTCTTCTAATTGACTGATCTTTGTCCGCTTCTCGAATAAATTGCGCGCAATCTAAATATAGAATGGCAGTGTATTTATCATCAAACTTGAATTAGATACTTGCAATTACAATCTCAAGGTTGGTATTTATTTTAGCTGTATATCTTGCTCGCAGTTAATGTGATCCAAAAATGTCCTTTGTAATACGATAGGTAAAATGATATTACTCCATTTAAGGATTAAATTGACCGCTTATCATAAGTGAAAAGTTGGACAAATGAGAAAGGCATTTTAGCAAAATAAGTAATATTACATATTACATCGTTGGATGGTTGGACTATTTAAAACTATCGTAGCGAGCACTGTTACGCATCATTCAATGCTGTCGTTGCCTCGATGGTCGGAAGAAGCTGTGATTTGAGGCTTGAGAAAAACGGAAAACATGACGAGAAAGGATCTGAGAGGGAAAATATTTCTTGGAATATTTATGGCGACAGGAAAGATGACAGAGACAGAAAGAGAACGGTGAAATGAGGAAAGGACGCGAGGAAATGGAAAGAAGCCTCCACGGATACTTTTAGTGTGGAAATGAAACCAGAAGGATAGGTACCCACCCCTCCGGAGGAACCAGTTATGATGCAAATGATATTTGTTTTGCCACGGAAAGCGGGAAAAAGGGAAATGGGCTCCATCCTTCTCTGGCAACCCTGGGCGCCGCAAGACTCCCAAGGGTGTAAGAGAGAAAGCGATGCTATGGTCCGACTACTATCCTCGGGCTCCTATGTCTCCGCTCCAAATCCAGCCCCATCTCCCTAAAAATTCTGCCAATTCTTTTGCTCTGTGCGGTACTTATCTTTCCGGGTGACTTCTTTGCTACCGCGAATACAGACTAGTCCAAATCCCTCTCTTTTCACTGTTGGAAGAAACTGCGAGTATTGAGGTCAGGATCTTGGAGAAAAATCAAATGTATTTAGTAAAACTGAGAATGTTCTGAGGTAACACGAATATTATTATAAGCCGAGCTGAAATAAAATACTTCAGTAACATTATTGCTCATTATCCGCTATATTTATTACATACCAATGGAAACCAGCCTTTTTTGCGTAATATTTCATTGCCTTGTTTCATTTGACTCAAATGATGTTCTTTATTATTCAAAGCAAAATCAAAGCAAAGAAAAAAAATGCGTACACAGCAGAATAGGGCAGATTGAAGTGTATTGATTGTGCTTTATCGACATTAATGAAAATTAGGATGGCGAGGAACTTCTGGCCTTCATAACCACTTAAGAACGATGCAAATTCATGGATATCTATGTCGTATAATGTAAAATGGTGTATTGATTATGGGTTTCAATATATGTGCAGTTTTTTTTCAGAATATTTTAAGAAAATATTTTCCACGGGTCAGTACTAAGACATTACTTCTGAACTAGCCTAGGTACTCTCTTTGGCTGAGACTGATTGAGAAGTCCAGTAGCTTGCGCTATTATGTCGTACTTTGAAATCGGTGACCATTGAGTTCACAAACCAGGGGAAATCCCAAGTGGAGGCCATACGTCTGATGAGCCGAGGAAGCATTTGATATTTCCTTTCCTTCGGTATTTTATGCCTACTATGTCCATAAAATATTCGCTTAAATCCTAGTATTTGTCACTTGTATCAGAAACGCTCTCTTACGCAGTCAAACACATTACTGCGGGTTAGTATTTTCTTTTATGCAAAAATAAATGAGTACTTACTTTTTACTGGTACTTACTTAACTGACGAATGTAAGTATCCTTGTTCCGGTTTATGTAAAAGCTGTAAAATATTTATTCACGTAAAAACAGTATATTAATATTTCCAATATGAATATGATAAGAATTAATTACTTATATATATCGCATTGAGGATTGCACTTGATTCAAATGAAAGACCTTGAGGATCTAATCTATCAAAATCAATTTTCCTTTTCCTTTCCATCTCATATTTCATTTATTTCTGTTTTATCTTTTTTATGACTGTTATGTTTACTTCCCTAAATGACGAATGCTCAGTATCTGGGGAAGTGAAAAGAATAATTGAAGGAATTGGACGAGTTATACACATGAGAAGCTTGTGCTAGAGATTGAACTTGAGTTGGGAATGGGATGTCTAAGAGGTCTTTTTTAAGTAAAAGCGATTCACTGTGGCCTAATCTGACAGATTAAACATCAGATAATCATAAAACCATTACACTATACGATTAATACGTGAAATAACTCGACAAATTAGATATTTTCTTTTAAAGCTGGTAGACCGCTTGTAGACAGCTCCTGTGAACACTTAAAAACTTATACCCGTTCTAGAGGAGCTTTCGTCCCCATCGAGTCACCCACGTTGTTGAAATTTTGAAATCTTGTTTCGTAAAGTAGCGCAAGGACGAAAAAGATGAAACAGACGTTCATCAGCGATGCCGTGTGTAGAAAGAGAAGGTAGCTGTGAAATAGGGTTGAAAGAGATTACCGCGGTGATAGAAGTAATATTCCCTGTCTGTGCGGCGTCCCCTCTCGAGTTGGTCGGTCGCAAGCGTCCTGTGTGATACGCGGTGGAACGTGGGGACTCTACGATGAAACGCCCCTCTTCCGAGGACCGGCTGTGGCTTGGTAAAGTGGACTGCGTCATCTGCATGTGTAAATTATGTTCTTGGGCCGGTGTCATTGACCAGTGGCTCTACACTTTCGGAACCTTTTTCAGGCACTCAAAGGCTGTTGGTGTCACATTCATGATTCAAGAGGATTTGGAAAATGAGATAAAATACCAATTGATTAAAAACAATTTAAATAAGACTGAATTTTTATAAATGTGAAATCTTACATGCTAGAAACACACAAAATGCGGCGTTAACTAACCTTTCAAACACAAAGACGAGTTTCAACTTTCATATGAAGATTTTTTGCAGCATCATTTGTTAAAATGGGATAGTTAGCAAAATGTTGTGTTTCTTAGAAATGGAAAATACTAGAAAAAACCCTAAAGGATCAGTTTTTATTTACGGGTTTCAACTGTTACGTTTGCATTATTATCTATTGCAAATGTATCGCCAAATGTGAAGGGAATAAGGAAGATCATTGGTATCAGGACGTTAAATGTGAATTGATGAAGATCAATAATACATTACCATGCTATATGTTTGGAGGGAGTATCAATGCCTGGAAAAAGGCAATAGCAGGGGGTGGATATATACTATCAAGAATATTTCTTAGTGAAATAAGAGTTCCCTCGGATACTATAGAAGGAGAAAAACTATCACATTTGAGTCACTGCCGCCGACATCAAAATTGACATAGACGGCATAACAACTAAGACCAACATCCATGTGGGACGAAAATAAATAAGTAAATGCAAGTGTAGAGCTCCCATAAGTAGGTACTTCTTTCAGTGATTTCAGTGTCAACTTATCTGTATAAATTTAAAACATGTATGCTATTCCATGTTTTATATGAATTCGCATAAAATTTTGACTTTTAATGGCATCTCGTCCGCACGAGAAAAATCTGTGAGAGACTGGTTCCCCTTTAAGGATGAGGCTAGGTTGCGAAACGGACTCCGTTGCATGAAATATAAGGTTCTACTTCTGTCCTTAATTTTTTGCTGAAGATTCGTGAGCTTTAAACGCTTTTGAACCCCTCTCGTCTGGATGTATTTTAATATTAAAGTCGCCCTTCCTCGTTTTTCTCGTCTATTCTTACCAATTAAAAACGGTGCATATTCTTCGTTGAGAGCTCGTTGGGGCTAATGCACATTTAAGTATTACCGCATCCAAGCGAGAATCATTTATATAACTCTATGTAGCAACAATTTGTCATTGAACTCGTCGTTTATTATAAGTATTCACCTTGTTTTATTTCTATCCCTGCAACCTTCGAGTTGAGTCTTTTGTCTCTTAGCCCTGAATTTGGATAAGGCGGTGGAAGTTTTTAAAATTAAGACTGAAGGTAAGTCATGCGGGGGTAGCTCGTCCGATCCATCTCTTATCCCTATTTACACCCTAAGTCCTATTTTATTGTCTACTAATCTGATTAGATCACTATACATTGGGTTTTATTATAGATAATTGGATAGTATAGTAAATAGTGTAGTACCATCTCCTCACTTGAAACATTCGACAAAAACAATATTTCAAATATTTGATTCACTCTCCATTACTATAATTTAACTGCACTATTTTCTATTTTATAATTTGTTACCACTAGTGAAATAGGCATGCAAAGTAAAAAATGGCATCGACCTATCTTTTTTCCAAATTATAAGGTGACAAGCATTAGAGTAATCTGTTCGGCAGTTTTTTGCTTAAATCGTAACGAAAACATTTGATGACCGTTGTTATTCACGCTCATTATTATAAATGGAATATAGGATGGTATTAAAAAAACGATATAAAATCAACGCTTAACATACATGACGAAAAAAAATGTCATGGTATATTTTACAATTATAGGTTTATTTCCGACCCAGGTTTTGACTGCACAGTAATCATCATCAAGGTCTGCGTTGCCATTTACCATTATTGCTGTGCAGTCGAAATCTGGGTCGGAAATAAACTTTTAAGTGTGGAAATTCTTTTCGTCATGTCTGCGACAACTTTCCCCAAAGTTACACCTTCAACCATTTATTTCAACACTTTACATGTTTATCAGCACCATGGTCATAGGAGAAAAAATATCAAGCTATTCCTTCGTCCATTAATTAATTACTTATGGATAATTGTGCTCAAATCAGAAGGAATATGTAATTAATGCAACTATATTCAACTTCCACCCTCCGCCCTTAGAACCCGTCATTTGAATTAGCGTACACCTCGATTGATGATGATGGACATTTTATATGAAATTTTTCTTCATATGTTGTAAATCAATTGATTGGTTTATAAAGAAAATACATCAGAATTTTTATTTATATAATAGTATTACTCCTGATTAATTTAAACTGTCAGAAAAGGGTTGCTCTAATACAGAAAAGTGAAAGAGGACGCCCTAGTGAACGTTCGTGGTGTGGACGGCGAGAGGCGAGCCAAAGAAAAAGATCATGCTTCAATTAATCCTCGGCAATAAAGAAGTCTATTAACTAAACAAATTCAATAAAATGGTCATGTTTCAGAGATCAATGGCTCTTTCTTAAATCTTCCTCTTAATATTGGATTTTCCAGCATAGGCATCGCTTTACGGAAGGATATTTGGAAATAACTATGCAGGAAAATCCATTGGTATGGTTTATCTGTGTTAATTTTTGAAATCCGTAAGAGTACTGTTAACATTGCATGACATTACCATGCATACTAAACAAGCTCTCGAAAATCGTTTCCTGGAAGCTAAGACTAGGAGAGTTTGCCGTCATTGAAATGGAGGAAGTGAAGGCACGAGATCCGAAGCGATGGGCTAAGCCGATTTCCGAATAAACGATTGAATGTGAGGAGAAAGGGAGAAGAAGCAGGATGTAGTAGTACCAAGAAAGGTGTTCCTCCCATTGTTGAAACATCCACCATCTGGATAGAGCGCGCCAGGTCGTGAAAGACAAAGTTGGTGTTCCCCCTACCTGAATATCGAGGCGGGTGTGGTCGTAGTGGGAGGTATTGTGAGGTAGTGGATGAGGGCCGAGAGAAAACTCTCCTGCCTTCACACTGGTATGGCATTGGGGTGATTCTGAAATGCTTGCGGTTCGGTGATGCCAGCTATAAAATGTAAATATCGTCGCATGCTAGGAGGTGAAGGGAAATTCCCTTAGGATATTCAGGGAAAGCGTTGTAGCTTCTCCTTGAATATCCAGTGAGAAGCGGTCGGTATTCGCTCACAGGGTCTCAACCTAGAAATCCCTGCTGTGAATATTATCATACCTAAAGCTTGGAAAGGTTAGAATTAGTAAAGTTTGTTGGAAACAGCTATGTCTCATACATTTAGAGCTATAAATCAATATCATAGTTAATGGATGGTTCGCCAATTGCTTTACCATCTATCGTTGATTATGTCTAATGAGTAGCCCATTATTGGCCATAGAAGGCGAAAGAAAACATATAATACTCTCAAAGAATACATGATAACAGTTAACAATACCTCAACCTGGCCCTTTGGTAAAGGGCCCTTTACGCTTTGGTAAAGGGCTGAGTACTTAAGTAAAAAAGTTTAAGAAAGAAGAAAGTTGATGTAAAAAATTATTTGGATGAGTGAAAATGCTGAAATTTAAAGCTGTGCGTTTTGGTCCATGTAAGCCGACCACCTGCCCCCATGGATAGTGTTTTTAGGACATTCAACAATAGTGATTTTTTTCCACGTATTTTCACGCCATTTTCCTCGACATGACGATTTTTTCACCTCTCACTAGCTTCAATGAGGTTAATATTCAAGCGGAAATTTCGTGAGTGAAAAGACGTCCGAATCTATTTTGCTGAAACAATCAAATAACTAGTTAAAAATTGTTTTTGTTCTGCTGTGAGGCGCATAGAGTACATGCTCAATTTCAACTGTTTTCAATCCCAATCGCAATATTTTCGCAGCATACGAAACTGAGCACATGTAACCGAAAACGTTGAGGAGAAGGATAGACAAATAGTTTAAAATAAAATTGAAGAGTAAAATCCATGCTTGAAAATGGCGGGTATACTACTTAAAACGGCTACTGGGCTAAAATCAAACAAAATTTCATGAGAATGGCAAATACTTCAATTACAAAAACCTCGTGTGTTCCTCGAAAAAATTGAACCTTTCTTTCTGTGCGCCCACAGTTCTAACGAAGGATTATACTTTTTAAAGAACTTTATTGTGCTTGGCTTTTTTGCGTGGTAAAAAAATCCTGAAAGAACTCTTTCACTCATGAATAAATTTAATATCCTCTTGTATGGAATAGGTGATTTTTCAAACTGAATTGCTTCCAGTGCTCTAAAATGACTCATCTCTAATGCCAGCCAGGAAATCTGATACCCGTAGCTCGTTAACTGATAATTCATACACAGTTATATAAAAAAACCAGTGGTTATGTTCACTTCCGTGTGGTCTAAATAAAAAATTGAAAGTAAAACCTGTATTCCACTTCTGCAATTATACAGAAAAAAATGCTCAAAGCATGTGGAATGAGGCACCCTATGAGGAATATTTGCATATTACCATTCTTGGGATATGGCAATGATTAGCAGTTAGTTGAAAATTTGAACAAACTTACAAGAGACTGCTCGACTTAATATATCAACAGTATTTAGCACGCTGTAACTATATCATCTTAACCCACAGATATAAAATTTATTATAATTAAAATTAACTAGATATAACATTTGTTATAATTAAAATATCCAACACATAGCTAATTTAACCGATATTGATGACGAAGAAGTACTAGTTTAAAATTCATTTCCTTATCTTTTTGAAAAAATAACTAATCTCTTAGTTATTTTCGAATAACTTGGTTTTTACAAAATAATAGGTTTCATGGTGGCTGATTATGTATTTTAGGTGCTAGAAATACTCTTAATATATAAATGTTAGCATCGGCTTTAGGCTTTGGAATTGAGAAATATTGATTTCTTCTTAGATTTTTAGTTAAAGAACAAGGTTTATTTTTGTGTTCTGGACAATTATAAAAAAATTCATGTACATTAAAATTCCTGATCGAAAGAATTTTTAACTTGAAAAATAATGGATAGACAAATCATTGTAAATGAGGGGATACTTTGTTTTGCCTTAATCGAAATTTATAAACAAAGTAAGTTTAGAACTGGAATTATGACTAACACTACTTCATTAATGCTGTGTTTACCTTTTTGGGGGTGTATTTGAAATTTATTATGCTTCCAACAAGAAATAATTGTGCTATTCAGATAGTTAACAGCATCTCAAATGGACAGTGAAACTCTAAGTCTACATAAATTGCTAGTTTGACCAGGAAAAAACGAGTGGGTCATTGGGTTTTTTTGAAGTAGTAATCCAGTACATCATTAGAAAGTGTTTGTTTTTGCTTTAATATCTAGCTGAAGTTTTTCGTGTACCTAGAGATCGTTAATATAAGGGCCGAGAAGTACTATATAAATTGTTTGAAGTCACCAAGAATTTAAGCTATAAAAGCACAGTAAAAACCATGTAACACAGCTGTCATAAGTTTTTTATAGAACAGAATACATGCTAGTATAAAATTACAAAAATATTAGTTAAGAAAGAATAAGATTAGAAGTAATTTCTCAAGTCGTGACTCGTGACTTTTTGTAAAATAAAAATGGTGTTTTTGCTTTGCAACCCTCTAATACCACATATTCTATAAGCACTATTACATTTTCAAGTAAGTTATAGCCCAAGATATTTTTCCTTATATCAAGTCATAGAGTGTAAATGCTACGAACGAAGACAATGCACTATTCACGCTGTCTCTAGACGCATCCTTTGTCTCTTAGACAGCTAAGGGCACGCCGCTAAGGTTCTTGACCTTCACCCGCATGTAGGTTGTGAATTTAAGACCGCATGACGAGAGCAGACTTTCGGTTTCGGGATAAAGTATGTGAATGCGGCGTCAAATGCAGGCCTGTTCTCGAATATTCCTTCCCTTGAAAGACCGAGGCCGCTGCGGTCTATTATCCGGCAATGAGGAAGGGGGGAGGGCCGAAGAGGGGCTCTTACATTAGAAGAGGAAGCTGGAAGGTTTGGAGTGGATGTGCGGGGGAAAACACGACATTCCGGGGCGTCATCACACTCTCTAGTAATTTTGGAGGGGAATGCAATGAACGAAATTGACTTAGTCATCACGACGACGCCTCAGCCAGCAGGGCCATTAGGAAGATGGAGGCACTCCACGGAACAAAATTAAATCATTTCAACGTCCTTTCAGTCTGGACCTCAATCCCTCGATGGTATTTTATACGCCATTAACTGTCATGGTGTCACCATAACGTGAACTAATAAAATATTCGGTTGATCGTAGAAATTTGCATTTTTATAGCTATTTTCTTAAAGCAAGTCATCTCGCAAAAGGCAACGGCCTTCGGAAGCGCAGACATGTCTAAATTATCCCATATATCGTTTAACCCACATATCCCATTCTTCTATTTGTAGCAAAATGAGGACTAGTCTAATATATAAAAATGAATGTTTGTTTGTTCGTCTTCTATGCATTCAATACCATTGAAACTTTGAAGAGTTGTTATGCGCGAGGGTTTCTGAATTATAAAATCTATTGTACAATGGGTGGAGCGAGAGTCGTTTCAACTAATGTGTTGGCACGCGAGCTTATCAAACAAGCGAGGAACGACAAGCAAGAAATGAAGCAGATCGTTTACGAGTTGCTTAATATCGTGCATCTGAATCGTATCAGTGAGACGTAATTTGTGTGAAAAGGTACGTAATTTATTTGTACGTAGAATATGATTTGGTGCAGTGACTCTTGGCTTAATTCTTGCTATTGATTTTTGAAACGCTTTGCTTTTTCCAAAAATTGGATTTTTAAGCCCAAAAAGTTTCAATTTTTTACCTACTTCGAGAATAGAATATTTTATTTACTTGGAAACCACATCATAGGCATATAATGGAAACACATGTCATCATTTGTACGTTACAAATTCCTGTGTAAGTACGAGAAATTCATTGGACTATGTCTCAAATTCGTTTAAGAACCTATTTTTAACCCAGAAAAAGGCATTTCAACGCATGCCGGGCACAGATAGTAACGAATAAAACCTTAAGCTGAGGGAGATATGGACGCGGACGCAAATAAACAAAACTAAACTGCTTGGCAGGAGCACACCAAAGGAATTACTCATGATGGCCGATTAGAAGTTTGGCATGGGTGAAAACCGAGAGATTTAAAAAAGAAAGACTGACAGATTCTGTAGCAAAGGCAACAGAAGAAGGAGAAGCTACCTATTTTAATAGAGAGTCTTATTATTCTTCAGACTGCGGAAATATTTTTATGACGATCTGTGTTTGGTATATTCCTTTCATCCGTATTGTTATTGAAACACGCCATAGGAGACTACTTTGACATTTCAATCACTCAGGGCACTCTTGTCTGGTCATTTCCTTAGCCCAAGGATATTTTTACTAATTTATCCTCTTTCCTTTATGTTGTTTCTATTAAATTCTTATTGATTATTTACTTCAGTGATCTACTTAACGAAAAATATGCAAAGGAGGTTCATTAACTTTCTTTCGCATCTTGACTAACTGCTTGGTCTATTGACAAGACCTTGAATCTGTATTTGGCATATGATATTTCTTATACCAAGCCATTGAATGTAGAGTCAATAAATCTACCTTTGGGGAACATTTATACGGAAAATGTCTCTTCCTTTATAAATTTGTTGCATTTGCTTTATTTTGCCAGCATATATATTGTTGTATATATATATATTGTCCTTCATATAAATCTCGAGCCTGAATTAAACTATGGTTAGTTTGCGAAACATACTATTTTTATTTATTATGCGCATATGTTTTTTCAGATTTTTTAATGATAGTTATTGTCAAAATCCACCAGTGCAATTGACCAATGACTCATAGCTTTCTTGGATATCTTGTTGTTTTCAAATTCAGTGTTCTGCCTTTTGTAACTCTAAAACTGGGTAATGGGGATGAAGAAAGAGATTAAACTGTTTTGTTTTCAAAGTGCGAGGTAGAAGATGAAGGATTTGGAACAACTTGGTAGGGAAAGAAGGCGAAACAGATTATTTACTCTCGTTCGTATCTAGAGTCATGGTTTAATCTTTTAACGATTTGTAAAGGTGTGTATGAAGTTTTTTTTATGTAAAACTATAAGGTAAGAGACATTTTGGTGTTTAACCTGATGAAACGATCTGATAGGATAAATAGGAGGAGTAGTAGCCAGGAAGGGAAGACGTTTAAGCAGAAGGGGTTTTTTAACGCTAAGAAAAATGGTATGGAAAGTAAGAATGTGGCACATTATTTGGGTAACTCGTGACAGAGTTGAAGGAAAATGGACAAATGAAAATGTTTTTAATCAAGGTAGCACTGTCCTATCCTCATCCTATTTTTCCATGATTGTATAATATTTATTGGTAACCTTAAAATCGGGAGACTGTTGTAACAATATAAAATTGGCTCTCGTTATTAAATATAATAGTTCAACATTTTGCAATATCCTATAATGAAATTATTTTTCTACCAAAATAATTTATGTATAATCTTTTCCCGCTAGATTTGAGTCTTTATTGCTGTAGTCCTTAATAAGGATTGTATCAAAATAGAGCTCCATTTTTTCGTAGAACTTTCTGAATCAGTACTTCTTTTCAAGTAATATCAATGATATTTTCCAATTACTAAGTGCTCTCAACCTGTGAAAGCCGAGATTCATGATACTTGCCTTGCCAAAACAGTTTGAAAAAACGTCTCTCTTGACGTAGGTAGCTTCTGAATTGAGAAATTTGTGCTGTGCATTTCATTTTTTCCTACATTTTTCATCCATGTCTTTCCTTTGTCTGTTTGCAAGCGTCTTTCTACTCTTTCTTTTTTATTTCTCGATTCCATTCACTCTGAGCACACCCCCACAACTAGGAATGCTTCCGTTCTCTCTCTTCGTCACTTCCTCAAGCCTACGTACTCAGCCACTCCTTCCTTCCAACCAGTATCGTATCCATCCACCAGCTTCTCTCTCTTCCATTCCCCTGGTTGGTACTCTGTTTCCGGACAGCAGAGATCATAAAGATTTCAACACCCACTTGCTGGATTCCGGCAGAGCTTGAGAGCTTTGAAATATACATTCCTGCCTCCCAATCACACCTCTCGCCCGCTATATTGGAGTCCATTTGTTTTTTGCTGCCAAATACATGCTTCCAAAATCAGGACCGAAAAAAACTTAAAGACACGGAGATTCGAGTTCGATAATTACTTATAAATCAGATTTCTCGAATTATGTATTTGGTAGCTTTGACTCTCTTTGTAGTTTGGGTAGTAATAACTGGCTTCTCGGTCAGATTAGAACGCTACTTACTTGCTTTACGTTATCTGCGACTCATAAATATTCATTCATTCATGCGTGATTCCATTTGACGCCCAAAATACTTTGTGATAAGCTGGCTTCTAGCTCAAAAACAATTTTTACGTAAATTCGTGATTCTATGAGCTCTAAATTAATTACCTTACTTCATTGTAATCTCAAAGTTACTTTACTTTTATCACAAAGTCAAAGCTATTAATAGAGTTATTTTCTGCCGCAAAATTTTCCATTACATAATTGTCACGTTGATCAGTAGGTTAGCTGTCTTTTAACTTGTAATGAAATTTTAATGGCAGCCAAGTTGAATTTTTCAAATGTAAGTCATCTCTAAAAAGTGGAAAATGAAGTCATGAACATGGGATTAGAAATCAGCCATTGGAGTCCTTTTACATATATTTTTTATCTGTTTATTTATCATTTGCTGAGACTTTGGAGTTAGTTAATTTTATTTTTCCTCTGATGATTTGCATTTTATCCAAACAGATGATACTAAATAAATGGACGAGTATTATATCCCTTATTTCAAATTCCTTGAATTGAAGTCAGATTTATCAGTGACGATCATTGAAAAAAAACATAATGGTTGATTAACTAACATGACGTTTTGAATCATACAGTCAAATTATTCTACGCATCATCTGGCCAAGTTTGTGTGGACTTCCCATTAACCGTGCAGGAGGAAGACCCTGTTGCCTCAAATGCTTTTCTAAGATGATTCAATAAACCACCGTATAAATTGTGAAATATATTTCGGTCTTCCACATTGAGACAGGACAAAGTTTCTCTTAAAAATGACTTTTAAATTATATTTTCTTATCAATGAAAATATTTTGTTATATCTGTTGTTATGATCAATTTATAGTTATCAATAAGCTGTTGGAATTGTACCGACATGTAAACGACAATAATCACGTAAAATTCTGCGAGGGAGATGTTATATTAACCAGACTTTCGAAATTTGCTTTAAATATTAATAGGTGTTTAGCATTTCTAGAAAGAAGACTGGTTGATTTCTTACTTATGGCCCTTAACTATTTTTTAAAAAATTGGACTATTGACTTATTGTAAGGTTTTTCCAGCGTGTTGCTAAAGAGTGATGATTTCAACGCGGTGGAGAAGCTAAACATTGAAGATTTTAATGGCCGTGTCAAGCATTTCGTTTCTCTATGGAGTATGTGGATCTCATTCAAATTTGAGTACTCATTGACAATAGTAGTAATTAATGATATATTGAAAATAGAAGCAGGTAAAATAAGAGTAATCAAGACAACGAGATTAAATGTCTGGATCAAAATATTTGGAATGTAATGCTAGTTGTTAGCTTACCTAGTTGAATACAATAACGAGCCGGATGTAACCAACTGTCAGCAGCTAAAGGACACTTTTTGCCTTATCAGAAGTTGTTAGTTCTAGAATTTTGAGTTAAAATCAATGCCCTTTTCGGATCACATCAAAATCAATGACATCGCAGTTATTGCAAATTTAATTTTTAAGGTAGGAATTTCTCAGTGAAGGTGAAGTAAAGGGCCATTATTTCCACTAGTAGCTGTACATCCTGAGACGTTTTCTGGGCCCCTCACAGTTTTCGTTAATACATCTGAAATAATAAATGAACACTGTGTGGTAAAATGTTTCATTTTAAGATATCAATTTATGAATTTCACATAACTTTCCATCAACCCCGTGTAAATGTGATGGTATTCATCGCGTCTGTCATTATTTTTGGGATCACATTGAGCTCCTACAAGCTACATATCCCCACGATAATCACATGTTAAAATTTCTATCAGCAATCCTCAACTTTATTACGAGCTATTTGGGATAGTTCGGGTACCAGCATATATGTATTTCAAAGAATCTGTGATAATAAAATCAGTAAGATTAATTCAGGTATTGTTCAGTATATCATCCTGAGAGTAATCCTCGAAGTAACTATTTCAAAAATTTCCAAATCGTATTGCAAACCTTTATTCTTTGTCGTGATCCCGAATGGTGAGTGGGATAAAATTGTGTGAACACAAATATTTTCGACAGGCATCTCTCCTCTAGCTCATGAAAAAGATAGGTATTTTTTTTTGAGTTAACCCTTTGTATTACCTTCCTTTAAATTGGTAAATATTTGCATAATCCTTTTCTAGGCCAGTTGTTTATTATGCGCTATTTATTCTATAAATAAGATGAACGACAACCTTTTCCTCGTGCGTCATGGATACAAACTAACTTTGATCTCAATGTTTAAAGTGATTAGGGTTGCAAGGTGTTTTTATGGTTTGAATGGGAAAGTGAGGAAGTAGGTCCAAATAATCTTACTAAGAAAACAAGGAAAAACCTGACCGAAAAACGTGTGCTGACGTGTGAGGCATTAAAAAAACACGAATTTCGGCAACGGTCTCTACACGGAGGGAATTCAGGGAAGGCCGGGAGGAAAGAAAGCATTAGAGTGGAAATGAGTGGGAGGAATCCGCTGAAAGCTGTGAAAATGGGGAAGGGAAAGGTTTTTAAGTGTCAGGCTTTCCTTTCAGGCCAGCCTTTCTGCCACCAAACGTTTCAACCACCACCTTCAGTCCAAAGCCTCCTTTCTATCAAGGGCCCAGAGGTGTCTTGGGTAGCTTCACCGGTGGCTTGAATCATCCACAGTACCATTTTGACTTTCTTTTAAGTCTTTTTTGCTACCTGTTTAAGAGACACCGGCACCTCTAATAAGGCACGCTCTCAATTCCCTTTGATTACTTCAAATATGCGCTGAAACGTTTCTTCTACTGTACCTTTCTTGGTTTACATTAGATTTTAAAGCGGTTACTTAGTTTATGACACCTTTATTGTCGCTCCCATGTTTCTAATTTATTTTACGCTTGTAACTTTTATGTTTTCTTACGCCTGAATGTGTTTTATTTCTCAAAGTTAAAGGGATGATGGCTTCTGATATAAGAGTATTAAGGTATTCTTAAGAAAACTACCAGCAAGTATTATAATGTCAAAGTTTCATAATGCGGCGGCAAGGACGTAGGATTGCATGTGCAGAGTTTACGTATGCGTTCATATTTGACTAGCAAATTTAATCCGACATTGATATGATATCCTATTATTCGTTACGCAAGTACTGTCATATGTTGTTGGAATTTTCATGTGAAATTATAGCAAATAATGTTTCTAACGGCTGATATTATATTTTCCGTTTTCTGAATCTTATTTTCATGGTTTAGTGGTGTGTTTGATTTCTTTGTTATATTTTTGACTGACAAACCTCGAAGGAAGGATAGGAGAAGTTGAAATCACTGGATCAAGATTTGATGAGTCGTTAATTAATTTCTACAAAGCTTTAAATTCTATAAAAAGCCTTAAAATAATAACGCTGCACTTTTATATTTATATGGAGTAAAAATTCTTATTACCGATGGCATTTCAACCGTATTTGCAGTGCTTCCCTCACCATTCTTGTATGTTACACGATCCACGTAATTGAAATTTTAAATTGCGCTTTAGTCATATTTCACTCTATCTATATCAACGATGGTTCATGTTGCCCAACATGTATCATTTTAGTTGTCGCGACTAAGTTATTGGCCGTTTATAAGCATACAATACTTGCAATTATGTTTAATCAAAAATTTTCATCGTTTTTTCCTTGAATTTATAATATGCTCTCATTTGAGTATATTTTTCCCATGCGCTCTTCATAAAGGGTGTTCTCTATTAAATTACATCTCGACTAGCAACTAATAAAATTGACCATTTCAGCTCCATTGAAAAACTATAACTTTATTATTTCACATAACTTTATTTAAGAAAGAACAAAGGATCGTCTTTCAATATCATCTTCAGGTAAAGATTCCACATAGTACCGTTTATTTATATTACTTTAAAATATTAGTGGGTGGATGAGAAGGGCAGGGAGATTGGGTGGAGGCTTGGATTTGAGATGACAGGGATGAGTAAGACGAGGAAGGATGAACACCAATCAGGAGTATTGTTCTCGAATGGTAAAGGAATGTGGAGGCCGGTCTGCTTAACGTTAAGAATACCATAACACTCTATATATACTTCAGAGGCCAAGGTAAATAATGGGAGAAACGAGGTGTTTGTAATGGAAGTGGATGTTGACAATACTTTATTTGAAACATTCAAAAGTGTTAATTTGTGTCTCTAACCAACTCTATAATAATAACTCTAATGTCTTATCTAAATCATTTATTTTGCATGCAAAAAATGAAATTTAAAGTTACTAATGTGTTTTCTAGTTGTAATACTAACTTTGATTTTTCACTCAGACATTGTTATCTTTCACTTGATCTAGAAATGTTCGTTCAGCTTTTGAGTGCGATGCGGTGTCTGTTGGAGAGAACAAAATGATGAAAGAGCGGCGAAACAACAAGGGTGCTAGATTCTCAGTTAATTCCAGAAACGGCAAAATTCTATTCCAAGTAGGAGGCATTTCATTTGGAATTCTTAAATCACAGTATTTAGAATATTTGAAGAATCCAAATTTCTAGTACATTTTCATAATTTAATTTTACGCATTGTAAATCAAGAAAATTTCCTATGACCTTTGCTTTTTGGCACGTTATACCATTTCATTGAGTGTTATCTTCGACAAAACTCTTACTACATATTTTATCAGAACACAGAATCCCGCTTGACAGCTTAAGAGACTTGTAAACGACTCGATTTTATGGAGAGATTAGCTGATGAAGAGAAAATAACATAATAATAATGAATATTCATTAGAAGCCGTGTAACCTGTGCTTATTTCTTGAACATTCATCCTCGCTATGGATATAAAAGTATTCATTACGGTAAAGTGAACGAGAAAAAAACACCTCCACTTCTTCATTTCCGCGTGGTTAATATGGTTTATGAAAGGTCGGAAATAAATGTGACCAATTAAATGTGACCATGGCGGCGCCGGAGTTTTTCACTTACAATTAGAACAGGTACTTTTGAAGAATAATTTTTGTTATAGTAGTATCAGAGAAAATATTTTTTGTACTCCTTAGAATTTCCGAGAAAAGATAGAAAGTTTATATTTTCTTAGTCCACGACTTTACTTTTTGCCATAATATTCTTACTAAGTCAAAAGCAAATGAGATTCATAATTTTGCGAATTAAAACCGCTTTCAGTTATTTTCGTGCGGCTTACTATCATGAATAAACTATTTTAAACAACGAACGCCATATGCTATTGCAATGAAATTCGTTGATAAATGATAATTGAAATCTTTTGGAGTCTTGTGGTCTCAATGGCCTATATGCTTGCATGAGCTGACTGTGCCGTAAGAGTAAACGCCGTAAACCTGTTGAGCAAATTCAAAGGTTTTTACTGCGCACACCCTACTTGTGTGACCCCAACATCTCGGTGAGTGAATGCCTATAGCCTTCATCTCCGGGAGTTCTAGGGGTACTGCCACTTGACACTAGACACCCTCCGGGAATTTTCCATTCCACATGGTCCAGGTTTCTAGTTAACTTTTCCCGAGTACACGCAGAAACGCACCGCTTTTCCAGTGTCGCTCGAACAGCTTGGCTTGCTCGTGCAATTTAGAGAAGATTGGTCTAGTTCTCTGAATAAAAAGTTGGAGCTTAATGTGGAGAGGGAGGTAGTAATTCGACTTTTTCGGTAATATACGCACGGCCGGGGCTCACATGAAGCCGCCTACCAGTTTCTCAGTTTTACAGCTCCCATCCTATATATTAAAGGAACGAGTGAGTTGGACTCGCAGTTAGGATCAATTCTCTCTGCAGACGACGTCAGTAAATTTTTGGGGTGTGGTTTGAGGTGCTCCGAGGGAAAGTCCTTTGGCTGCTTTGAAAGTGATGAGTCACCAACTGTGAAGCAAAAAAGAGTCAATGTTAGAGAGCTGTATAAATATCCTAATTTACTTAATGAGAACCCATTTATTTCTTTTATTTATTCAATCTCTATGCTTCTGTTTAATAATGAATTTCTTGATTTTAAAACCCTGCCAATATCGATTTTGATGGAAGTTAAATGATAAAAGGGCAAGAGGGGGATATAAAGACCCTGAGAGCGATGAAATTCCCAATAGAAAAAGGAATTTGTACCCGAAAATCATTAGAAAAGAGTAATTGGTTTGACTCACATCATCACACTGCCTTTCAAACTATCTCACTATAATCGATGGCATGACTTTTACGAGTCCTGAAAATAGAACTTTCTACAACAAGAAGTGTTTTCTCATACATCCTTAACAAAAGCATCCCAAAAATCCTATACATTAAGTATAATATCCCTTTATATCCTATAATTTATTTAAATCATTAAATACCATCTAAATAATTCTATTCATTTCATCCTGTTTCCTCGGTTCCTCAATATTTCTATTGAATTTTCAAGAACGATTATTACTAAATTCCTTATCCTATTTCGATCAACCTTAAAAAATTCTTCACCATGACTACATTTGTTTTACCTTAAACGTATAAAATCATATTCAATAACTTTTTCTTGTATGCATCTCTTTTTAATTCCCTAAGTCTTCTATTCTATAAATGAATTTTTAATATGCCTTTTGAAAACTTTCTCTTCTATCCTTCTATCTCTTCCTCTTTAATGAAAGTGTTTGTAAACCACATAAGGCTACGAGTCTCGAGAAACATTTCAGGGTTGTATAAACTCTTTGAAATGCATGACCAAAGGTTTAGACCTACTCTTTCCGAAATGTGCGGCGCCAATCACGGGTGTCTCATTTGAAGAGACAGAAGCGGTGTTCATCTTTCTTGTGCAGCACAATTACTGATCTTATGTGAAACTTCGGAACTTCAAGATGTCAGGATAGGAAATAAATAGGATTCAGTTTATATCTTGTCTCTGATATTATTTATGTATAATTTTGCAGCCGAATACCGTTCTGCAAAAATGGGACAGTTAAAATAAATGTTATATTCTTATAACGTATTGGAATACGGAGGAGAGAAACTACTACAGCTACACTTTTTAATAGTTAAACGATTAAAACAAACTTTTTTATGTATTAGGAAGTCCCATTCTAAAAGTCAATGGCCTAAAAAGTATTTTTAGAAGAAGTATCTAATAGCTTTCATAAACTTTACTTCAGTCTCTTTGTACTATTTACCTTAACCACCACTTTTGCTCCTCTATACTTATCGAACAGTAATTATTAAATCTAAATTCAAACGCTACTCTTCTTCAATAAATTGTCTAAAAAATACTTACCAACATTTTTATTTTAGACTTTCAGTATTTCATCGGGTTTATTATGCATTATCTACTGCGAATTACTGCTTCAAGGTTTTGCTTCACACATGAGAATATTTATAATATACTTTTCCTTCCTTTTCTTAATTAGTAAAATGCTCTAAACATATCAAATACTATTGTTTTCCATATTTCGCATATTTATGCGTATTGGTCAGATATTTTTCGCAAGTTAAACAATACACACGACTCTTGCGTGAATTTACCCCATCAGTAATCGTTTTCTATCTTTTATTGCTACTCCACTCTTGCAATCTCATCAGTGATAAGCTGGTGTAGATTCTAAAAGCTCGTCCATTTTTTTTCGTGAAGAAAAATTCGGTAGGGTAGCCAGCAGACGAATTCATACGTCACGGGGAGTGGTCTTATCATTCTAAATTTATTCACCCGACGCTTATTAACCACTTCTCCCGGTAGTTAATTTTTTCTTAACAGGTCCTCAAATTCCTACTTCAAGGTCACTGCACTCTAATTTCTTCCTCCCCTCCTAGTCTCCACACCTTTCCACCGCCACCCAATTTCCTGACGTCAGCAGCACTTATTTTAGAATTCATATTAACAGCCCTAGGAACGGCGGCGAGCCCTGGGGAAAATGAGAATCTCTCCGAGTTGTAATATACATATACTAGCACATGCATCATGCGCGAGCGAGTGGCACTCTTTAATAATTACCTTGCCGAAATAAAGCATGAAGCCAGGATCTTAATTTTTAGACATAAAGTTTGAATATTGAATATCGTCTCCCAGCACAATATGTTGATATACATAAAAAAGACTTGTAAAAACCAAAGTTTCAGTAAAAAGACTTTTTTATCATTGTATCCAGGGATATTGTGCCGAATTTTGGCCGTGGATACGGTGCCAATCAGGAGATACTGTATTTCAATTCATGGAGTACTTTTGTTTATATTTCCATGTAGAAAAATGGTCCACCTTCCAATTTCTGTTGATGCTGATAACTGATACATAGGTAGATTTAAAACACCCCCTGCCACTCGCTCTGTTGGAAATGGGAGTGGTATTACGGGAATGGAAAGAGGAGAAGACCAAGATGAACTGTGTTATAGAAATGTGTCTGGAAATAGTATCACGCTTTTTTTGCTAGAATCTCTATTGCTGCGGGTAAAGAAAAAAATTTATGCCTCTCAGTTCACTAGTTTATTGCTCTCATTTCTTTGTTCCTATCAAAGGTAGAGAGTCTGCCAGTTTCTAACGGTCCTCATTGAATCCCTCAATCAAGTGTATTTTACTTTTTTTACGCTAATGCCGCTTTTTAAAAAAACCTAGCCATTTTTCTTTGTATTTTAATTACGTCGCAAATTAAATTTTTTCTGTGAAGGTACCAAACTTTTTGTATGGTATTCGAGATTTAACCTAATCAGAGAAAAGCAGTTTCTGTCTTTCTGTTTTTATCCGATAATCTTCCTATTATTTTCTACAAATCCTAGTTTCTATAACCCTACGTCGCGAGTGTTTCGCATGTGTGGCCCCCACGTAAGTTCTGAAGTCAAACTGTTTCCCAAATACAGTGAAACCTGTATTAAGCGACCACCGACGGTTCCGCTGAAAAGTGATCGTTGAGAGGAGTGATCGTTGGACAGGTATTTAGGTTCTAGGAGCGCATATAATGCAAATGAACGGGCGGCGAATAATGAAAAAAATGGAAAACTAAACGACGGTTTTGTTAAAAGCTACACAGGTGGCGTTTATTTTCTCATAATTTAGCTGCTCCTGGGAACTTTCAATGCGTATTTATTTGATGTACGCATACAGTGAAACCTGAATTAGGCGACCACCGACGGTTCTGCTGAAAAATGGTCGTTTAGAGGGGTGGTCGCTTGATAGGAGTGGTCGTTAAGAGGGGTTTCACTGTATTTCCTTTATCTGATACCTCAGTGCCAATTCCCTTATTTTGTAGATATGGCTTTGGTGTGAGATATTTTGTAAGTTTACAAATTAACCAAGGTCAATCTTGTAAAATGTAGTAAGGTAGATTATTCTCAGATGAAGCTTATTCATTGGCTGAACTTTTAAGGTTTTTAGTAAAAAAAGCATTAAAGATAGACTATTGAGATAAGATTTATTTTTAAATATCCACGTACTCCTGAAATAAACTTCCTATCCCAATCTTGCTTCGCATATTTGTGAAATTATGTTAGTAACTGTCTTCCCACATCAAATTGTATCCTACAGTTACGCAACCCCCATTTGATGTCTGCATCTTGTGCTGTTTACTGAGAAGGATAGTTATTCGCCATGTGTTTGTCGGGTGAACTAACCATCAGGATGTTTTAAGTAAGATTCACTTAATAGCCCATCGAATAATATTTTTTTACACCACTGACCGATTTGAAACCTTTTCATTAGTTTTGAAATACAGGTTAGAGATAGTTGACTTATATGCATTGGGTTGTGCTCGAAAGAGATGGTTCTTCGGAACGGGGAGTGGATTAGAGCGGTTTATCAACTTAGGAACATTATACCTAAGGGAATGCATCACATCAACATAAAATATTATTAACTATGACAGTGAAGGATCAACTAGATTATATCAAGGGGCGTAAAATCTTATATCCGCTGAAAATCATTTCTTGAAATTGTCTATGTTTTACGCGTATGACTTACGGAAAACTGTCAAATCCAAAAAATTTGCTAACCTGTATAACATAAAAAGAATAAGCTGTAATTGCGGTTAATTTAATTCGTTCTATGCTTTGGACCTTTTTTCTAAGATAGATTGCTGTTTTTTAATTATCAAGAATTTTGAAATGTCTTTTCATCTTCGTAATGAAGAAAATTATTTTCATTCTAATGATACCCTTTACACGTATTAACATGGCTTAATGGTTCGTCCTCTATCGCTTATTATGACCGTTATTATTTGGACAAGTCATAAAATGTTTTTCCTATGATACATCCCGAGCTAAAAATTCATCTTCTATCATTTAATATGTGTTGATGATAGTGATAAATAATTGATTCTTTAGCTATCCCCGCTGAATTCTCGTCACCCATCTTTTTCATATTCGTTTCAAAAGGGGAGTAAAATTATTAACCTTTTATATCTGAAGATGCTCAGTTAATCTTATATCTTTGTACAGCGAAATAGTTTCAGCGTTTTTGCTAAATCTCCTTCACAAAGTCATCATCCCGAATGATTCATATCATCGGTACTGTAAATTAATTGCGAACTTCCATTTTGTGCCACATCGCCTCAGAAATGTTCCTGATCGTTACTTAATTATAAAGCAAAGGGTTAAGAAACAATTTATCTCGGGTAATGGCAATGCGAAGGAATTTTTAGATAAGCTTTTGTTTCGATATCAAAGCTTAAAAGTATCTAAAATCGTCGATTCCAGACATCTATCCCTCATTTCCTCAATCAGGCCGTAGAGATAGTACATGTAGTCTTTCTTTGAACTCCAAGTTATTGACATTTAGCAGGGTACTACTTACGTAGAATTGGTTAATTTGCTTACATATTCTTTGAATGTTGTGATATTAATTTATCCAAAGAATCATGTGACAAGTTAAATATTTGGTATATATTTCATGAAATATAACTCTGTTGGTCATAATATTTTTACGATAGCAACATTCGCCGAAAGTTTACAACCAGAATAGCCGATCATTTAGAATGTTTTTAAAGTTATGATTGTGAGTATATTTTCACCAGACAACTTCCAAGTACTCGGATTTCTTCTATTTTTATCTTCCTGGTTTGTGTAGTATTTGAGTCCTCTGGTTCAGTCAAAGTGTTCTGAGAATGTTGAAATTCTTTCAGCTCGTGAAATGTAGGGAAATAGTCTGTTAAATGACTTTGTTCATGAATCTTTATTGTTCCCCAACATTTTCCCTCATCTTTAAAAATTGGCAATTTTTATTATATACCTTGTGAATGGAGTCTATATTTTGAGTAACCAATCTACTTTTCCCATACTACCTTAGATCCTTCTCTTTCAATCTCGCCTGCATATCTTGTCCTATAAATTAGGCTCTTTACGAACATGAATCTTTTTTTTATCTCTGTTGATGATGTTTTACCATCGAAACCGGTTGATACATAGCAAGGCAAAATGAGTTCTAAATGTGGTACAATTAACTCCGCCTAACATCACGACAATAGAAAATACGATGCGGCAAAGTCTTGCTTCGGCCAAAAGTATCTAGCAATAATATTTATTTGGCATATCATATGAACTCTTGGACGAGAAAACAACCTTTGTGACTGGATGACAAATATTGAAAAAAGTTAAGAACTCAAAATTAAAAAATAATTTTGCTATATGCATATGTACTTGGTTATATTCTGGATTTTTTCATGCTCATACTGTTCTTATGGTTTACCGTAGTCATTTAGATGTACTTTATTTAGTTATGATTTTACATATTTTTTTAGGAATTTAAAATCTGTGAATAGTACGTTTTAACAAATAATTAAGTAAATCACTATGAATGGCAAAGTCTCTTTCCAAATGAAATGTTCAGTTGACTACTGACTACGACAGAATAGGGCTGATGTTGAAACGAATTACTCAACACTTGTTCGGTTACATCAATTATGAATTGTCATAACTGGCGTTTCAATGTACATTCCTGAGAATTCGGTGAATTAGACATCGATGTCAATTTTTTGCGGAAAATAGGAAAAGATAAAGAGCGAAAAATAGGAGGGAATTTATTCACTTTTATTTGTTGTAGTTTCTTTTTTCTGGCTATATGTTTAATTTTTAAGTTTTACGGCTGCAAGAATAAATTCAGTAGGATATATACTCTTGAAGTTCTTATTTTATACACCGGAAGGATAAAGGTTTAAAAGTTTAGCAAGTATAAAAAAAGTTTAGTATTACGAGCGATTTCATTCTGATATTGGGGGCTGAATCAATCAGAATATGATAAAATATTTCGTTTGAATGTTTTGGACCTGAATAATAAAAACGGAATACAGATCATTTTCTCAGTTTGGGAGGCAGATCGATGTTTAAGCATGCAAAGGCAGTTAATGACCTGGAATAACTTTCACTCTTACTCTTAAATTGCTTTGTCAGTATATTTATTTATATCCATGTAAAATTATATTGAACAGAGAAGTTTTTAAAAATATTTAGTTATTGTTGCGTAGTGTATCCCGAAATCAAGAGTGAATGGTTTCAAGGTCACAGATATTGGATCATTCCTCTGAGTGAAAGGAAAGTTCCCAAAGACATTGGAAAAGATCCTACTCGGTAATGATTTTTATCCGGGTCTGTGGTCAAATGCAACTAATGTTAACGTCCTATATGCTACAGCTTGGCTACTTGAAATAAAATTATAGGTGGAAATAATAGCATTTTTATAATGGAAAAAGACCTATCGGAATGACCCTCAGCAGTGTCCCTAGCTTGTACTCCAGGAAACTTTCGGCCAGCAACAACCTGTATGACAGTGACCATGACAATAGTAACACATTAATTAGGAAAAAGTATAGTGAAACAATGAAAATTGTTATAAATTTCATAAAATTTTTAAATTTAGTCCGTAAGACAAAATACAGCTCATTATTATATTTTCACCAGTTACATAAAAGAATAAGTTTTCATGGATATCCCGCAACCAGTGATATGATGTAGTACGTGAAATTGGAGTACATACTGAAGAGTTACCATACCGACTACGAATCTACTTTGCGAACGGTATTGGATGCTCTTTGCTCAAAGGGCGGATGCTTATGGGACGGAGGTGATTATTTATTATTATTAATATTATTGTTTATATATCTTGGGTTAGATGAGACGGAACCCTCTCCTCTTCCCCCAACCCAGTACATACAAAAACATTCATGTCCTGGGCAGATAATATTCTACCCAGGCGGGACTCGAACCTGCAACCCTAAGGTTAGCAGGCGAGGACTTTACCCCGCCGCCACCGGGGCTGACTTTATATCAATGTCTCGGTAGGAACATGTCAGTTATCATTTAAACCCCACGATATGTTGCAACGCCGTAAATGAGAAACACTAATACATTTTATTCAATTTCACTCCGAGATCATGGTTCGTTGATTTGGGTGGTGGTAAACTCTGCATTGGTAATTGACGGTAGATACGCTCGCCTACAAGAGCTCAGTAAATACAATATGGATGTATTTTCTCGTTGGTTTGAAGAGAGACTTTATTTGCAGGGGATTAGGGCACCGCTCTTTCTCCAGGTTCTATTTCTTTGTTTTCCCTCACGTTCTTTCCAAGATGACCGCTCAAGAGTCGTCCCGTTGCGCCCATTTATCAAATCGCTCATTTAAACCCTGCAATTTCCCTTTCACCTATAGATTTCATGTATTTATTTTCTCCTCGGTGAGTGCCAAGTTTTCCATTCATTCTTCCTGGTTGTGCTCTCTCTTTTTTCAAACCTATTAGAGCTTCACCCTCAATGAATAAGCACCCTTATTCTTTATTTTCCGTTCTTTATAATGCCGTGCCTTCACGTGTAAAATTTTATTACATCTTTCTTCATCCCGTGGCATATTTCTGTTTTAACGTTTTCTTAGTGATTAATATGAGAATTTGTAAGTTCCACTGATAGCGACAGTGTGTGAGGAAGGGATAGCAGAGGAGTTAACGGCGGAGGACAGAGTATGATAAATATCACTATCAAGATAATTTCAGTCGTTCTGGCCGGGCTGGTAGGCACCAGTCAGTTTGTTGATGACTTTCACGCTCCAAACAGCTATTAAATCACTACACCCTCTTTATGTTTGCATCCTGCTGGACATCAACTAAGAGAATGTATTGAAAAATCAACAGGGAGCGTTTTGTTTCATGCATGTAACTGGAGAAATATTATAATATTGACCATATAGGTTTCCAACCCTAGGTGTCAAACACGGAGAAAGCTGTTCTCCTTTAAACGAAGGTTGAAGGCTATAGAAACATCAGTACTAATAAAAAAATAAAAAGTTCTTTTGCGCAAATGTCATCATGCTCTGCTACAAATACTCTTCTATTCATTATTATCATTTCGGGCTCGCGAGTTTGGACGTAAATATGTCATTTTTTAAGACCAATGTGCGGGCTTTATATGTATAATAGTGATTGTTTGTAATTGAAGCTCAATAATGTTTGACAGTCAATAAGGTTATAGACATTAGCAGTGAAGATTTAGTTCCACAAAATATGCATATAACTTTACACCCTCTTGCGATGACTGAATATTCACTCCGATGTTATGACAGGTGACTAACTATTATTATATATTCACCTTTTAATGATCTGGTGTGTAAGATCAATTCTAAATGGGAATCTCACTAATAAAAGGAAATTCTTGCCGAAATATTTTTATCACTGTCAACGTTTATCGCCTTGATTACTTGGGTACTTGATTGGAAAACAGTTATTTACATGACAATTCCTTTCCTTTTATGGAAAGAAAGATAAATAGGCTTAGTCAAGGTTCTCTTCTTCCCTTTTACCACGCCCATAACCAAATTAGATATGTGTTTAACTATATCCGTCGTAAATTACGCTTTCTTTCCTAAATTAAAAAAAAATTCTCCCTTGAGAAAAACTTCCTCCATTTAAAAGCGATTAACGCACCGTGGGAGTTGCTCTTGAATTTATTTTGAGAAAACGGAAAACAAAGAAGAGAGATGGAAAAAAATATTTCCTCTAAATTTTGGCTAACCATTTGTTGAAGAAATGAGTGAGTTTTAGAGATTTTATCTCTCCAGTTCCCTAATAAAAGTTTAATTTTGTCAATGTTTTAATTGTTCTTTTTATGTCGTCATATTTATGTAGATTGCATATTTTACTTTAACTTGCCCGACTTTATGATATTTACTTACATTTAGTGGAAGTATACTAATTCAATAGCTCTATTCTCATTTTATGAGAGACATTTATTCTCTTCTGCTCTGCTCTACGCCTCACCATTACATCTACCCTAGCAAATAAAAGACGGTTACAATGGTTTTAGACGTCAAATATGTAAACATTCCGTCTTAAAAATTAAATTGATTTATGTTCCATCCATTTATTTGTTCAAGGCAAATCATATGAAATAATACATGGCCATTAGTAAGAAAAACCTTGTTTTTCCTTAAAGGTGTTGCGGGTTGCAGAGTTAATTCCATTTCGTTCTCATGGTGGTGATACGAATAAGATCGTACGAGAATGGTGCATCTTTTGTTCCAATGACTCAAAAAAACCCCAGTGATTACTAGTCAATTGAGAGTTAGTCATATCGAGAATACATTCTTGGTAACCTACGGAGCAAAAATAAGCTGATAACTATTATAGATCAGCGCGCCAGCATTTCCCATGTTATTAGCCACACTAATAATTCAGTCAGCATAAGTTCGAAGTAATAGCCCTTTAGTACAGGCTAGTAGTATTTTCCATGTTCTTCTAGAGTAAAGCATTCAAATGGCCGTAGTGGCTATAATTGTCTTTCTCTTAAATTGATTTCCCTGTCTATTAATCTTATTAATCATGATTTCGTTTGGTATTTTAGTATTTTTATCATCTAGAAGAGGATATACAATTCAGTTCCTATAATGCTGAGGGCAGAGAAAAAATGAGATATATAAAAATGATATATTGTAAGTTTAAGAACTTGATGCTTGTTTTCACCGATATGAAGTCAGTTGATAAGTAAATTCATTCATGGACGAACGCCATTATATGCGTGGCAATTTCCGACTTGATCTCAAATAGCCTCCAGCAGTCAGTAGAAAAGATGAAAAAAGCGTTTGAGCAATACATCTCTGTCATTATAGCAGTGTTTTCGTTGCACAATATTTCGTAAGATTAGTACTCTTTTTTCGTGTTCCATGTTTATTTAACGTGGTTAAAGATCAAACCACAATGGCCCTATAAAACCATTCAGTGGTCTTTAATATAATAATACTATAATAAATCAGCTCTTTGAAGAGAATTTAAGTCGAATACGAGATGGAATTTGCAGGTATATGTTATGGACCGATATTTTTATTACCAACTATATTTACAACCTCGAAACACAATTTTGGATGTTGTTGGAAAAGCATTCGGATAGAGAGATATGCTATTTATCTCCTGATTAAATTTTTAATGATTTTTGAGGGTGGTTCATCACAGGAGGAAGGATTTGGGGGAAAAATGAGTATAATAATATCGGAAATAACGGAACTTTTTCAACTAATATAGTAGTGTTAACTCACGTAGACGGCACAATTGAACTTGAAAATCGGAAGTGAGGATTTGTGCCAGTGAAAAATAGTGATAATTTCAAGACAGTATTCCGTAACAATTGGCATCCTTTGTCCATGCGTTGATATTGTAATAGCTATTTATATTGCATAAGACCCAAAACTCACGTTTTTAGGAAATTATTCTGAATGGATAACTATTCTGTAATTCAAGCGCCATGAGAGGATAGAACGATGTGTTTAAAGGTAAGCAAAATTTTTGCAGTCTCAGATCCCTCGACCAGTAGGTGTCCCAGGATTCAGTGCCCCGGGCAAGTACTGAACTCTGTCATGGCCGACGCGTGACCGTCATAATTCCCATATGGCTTGCAATGACGTCGAGCTCGGCCTTGCGACCTTTGTGATGCTGAAGGTCATGACCAATTTTCCGCTTTGTGGGCACAACAGGGCTGAACAATATTTTACCTATATAAGGCAAAATTGCGGAAATATTGATTAAAATGTCTCCTGCGGACAACAGACAAGGCTTGATAGAGGTGACGTAGAGTTTGCAGATGATTCTTTGCGTTTCTGCAAGTAAACTACATGAGATTTATGGTACGATTGTGATTAGATGATAGATCCTACGGCCATTTTGTCTTTGTAACCAGATACCATGTTTTGTAAAATGCCCAATAACTGCGTCTAAATGCATCACGAATAAATAGTACCGGATAATTTGAACATGCACAGCGTTATTTCTTTTTACCTATTCTCTGAGCATCTGATATATGCACCAATTAGCAGTTCAAATACTGCAACTCTTGTAAAATAAAGGCTTTCCTGCTTAATAATTATTCATCTCATCAAAAACAAAGTCAAAAATCCATCTCATAAAATTGCTCACGTTTAAAAATGATGAGACATTTAGTGTAAAACCCGTCTAATGAGAGCCTCCCAAAAACCTCCTATGTTTAAATCCTCAGTAAAGGAATGAGAAGAAACTAACAGAATTGTTTTCTTCTCGGTATATGTGGTCGTGAACAGTACCAAATATGGCTTGAATCTTTGACGGTTGCACGGGAAGGCGTCAAAATGTCGACGGCTGAGTGGATCGAAACCGAGATTTTTGTCTCATCAAGTTGAGAAAGAGGGCGTCTCGCTGAGGGTTCGTGATGGGAAGGCTTAGGGTAGTGGATGTGGAGTAGAAATGGCTGGCACGTGCTGTCCTCTACAAGCACGCACATACGCTCTCCTCTAGACGTGAGGGATGAAGCTCGTGGTTTTAGCGTGACGGGATCTCTCCGAGGAAGACGCGGTGATGATGCGGATAAATCGATGGGAGTTTAGGGGTATGAATAAAAGAAGATGGTGATAGCATACAAACTGGAAAGAAAGTCGTTATCCTTCCTACGGATATCCGTCGCCAAGTGGAGGCTGAACAAATCGATTGACGTTGAGATATAACATGTTTGATGGGGTAATATAGCGTCACAAGTGTAGATAAAACTCAGTGTAGTCAAATCTTAAGTGTAGTCAAATCTTAAGAATCCAATTTCTTTCCAGAGCATTTTCAGTGATCACAGTGGAAATTGAGCTCTTCTGTGTGTCATATTAATGGCAAGATGTCTCCAAGTTTTATTATTGCTGAATTACGGTAATTGCTGTTTTATGCAAACAACCTGATCATTATTGAAAGTTTTGTGTTATTAAAATTCTGGTTTGCCTCATTTATTTTATAAGGATCTCTGTATGTGTTGACATTCCATGTAGGGCCATAATGTTTTTCTGGTCGATAGTCGAAAAAGGTAGACCAACAGAAAAGGTCAGTTGCACTATGGAGTGGGTTGATTGGCAAACAAATGATTTTAATAGGAAAATAGATGCAGAACGGGAGGAATCTGAAGTCGGATCTTGGCTTCTCTAACAAAAGACGCCAAGCTCATTACGGTTTTAGCTCTCTGTTGGAAATATAAATAACATATAATAATAAATAAATAATTTAAATTATATCTCCAAGCGGTGATCGGGTTTTCAAGAAAAATTATAGTTTTTACCCGGAATTTGTCTCAGGGCCTTGTAATTGAAATATCACTCGGTCTGGAATTAACAGTGAATTTAAATGGTAAGTTTTGTAAATGTGACGCCTGCACGTCAAAATTACAATTTAACAGTGTTACTTCACCCTTTACGACCAGAGAGATGAAACGGATTAGAGGTGAGGGAATTGTGGTGGTAATATGTTGACAGGTGTTCCCTAATAAGAAATCCGACGTTTATGGGATGGTGGTATGAAATATGTGGATAAATAGAGTTTCAAGCTTGTAGCATTGATTTTATGTTGTTAAACCCTTGGGTAGGTACAGTGATTAAGAATTTTACACATTTTTCTTTTGTTATATTTTTCCTATTTTTCCAATTTGGTTACATTCTTCCTCTGTGACGAAACATGTACGACTTAAAGATTGTTAAAAATAGGAATAATGTCAATGAATGGGGAATAAACGAAAGCTCTTGGCAGAATACAGTATCTACAAGGAGCTTAACTGTTCCTTGCTAAGTTCTAACTGCTAATACCCACTTCTCTAATTACAGTTTAAAGCACCGTAAGACTTTGCAAATTCATTTTTTAACCATATTGACGGAATTTGCCAGTTCCCCGCTGTCTGTACTGCACTTATAAGTAAACAGGCAATTTTAGGAGGTTCCTAATAATTTGACCATGCTCATTTGTTTCATGTGTTTTGAATAGCGATAAATATTACTTATAAACTGTTATTTGTGATTGTGAGTGTACTTTGAAATATTGCTTTCTCGAATCGACTTGTTGCTAATGATCCTACAGAGTAGTGAAACTTGTAAAATTCAATGAATGTAATACAGATGTTTTAAAATTTTCAACTATCATATATCTCGGCACTGACGATACGGAGTCCATTTCCTCAAAATTCCAATCCTGGCCTATCATGGCATATCACCTCCTTGGTTACGTGGCAATGTCTAATTGTTTCTGGAAACCATCTGCTTTAAGTGTACTTAGATTAAGAGAAACGCATATATTTCGTAATTATTTCATGCCATGTAAATCATAGTTGATACAGAATCACTTTATGCCCAACTTCAAGGAGGTAGCTTGCTGAGAACGGTGCAAATGTGCATCTATCCCCTTTAAATGTGAACGAGAGAGAGAGAAAAGTCATTCTCTTTTCTGAAAGAGATCCATAAGAACGGAGTTCAGTCTTGAGAGACATACTCTCCGACTTCATGAATAAATCTCCTCCGGCCTTTTACTCTCAAACGCCCTGGCGTTCTCACTCTCTGGAAAGGGAAGAATTTTCTGCCGACCATTTTCGTGTCTCAATGAATGGGGGCGAACGACCCACCGCCATTTCCAACCCCGTGGGGGGTTGTTGGGGGGAGGCAGGTGGTTAGTACTGAGGACGAGTGGGCGACGTGCAGAATTCTCGCTTCTTTCTCCGGGATGTAGGATCTAGGAGGAGAGGTAAAAAATATATGGCAGTCCCTTACCGCCTCTCCTTAATTTTCTTGCTTACTCCGCCACCTCAGAGGGAAGCAAGAAATGAGTGCTTTTGGTTTTTATTCCTCTGCGTGTTGCCTCAGAGGTGGTCCTGTTGATAATGCGGAGACTTTCGAGAGGGAAAGTCATGTTGCAGATAACGATAGGGAGATGAGGGTGCTGAGGTGATAGGGGGGTAGGGGGATGGGTGGGGGGAGTGGAAAGAAAGTTGGGGTGGTTGGGGAGGATAGGGGCGAAGAAAAGTAAACCTCAGACGTCACGCATCCCTTCACTTAATTTCATCCGGCGGAGGTCTGGTACGAGTATCCCAGACCGAGAGCGAGTTGGAAAATCTTTCTTTTTGAGAAATATTTGCTTTAAAAATTAGAATCGAAATAAGAAAGACAATCTTAGTGAATTATGACAAGTATCTTGTTGTACAATGTTCTTTTAAAAGAGAAATTATTTTTATATTTTAAGATTAAATGTGCTGTCTTGTGGTTAAGCATTTTGTTTTACCCACAGAATTCATTTATTATTGGTAACCATATTGATAAAATGGCATATTTTAACTAATGGTTGATATAGCCATAAGTTTAGGTATGCTTATGAAAAAATTAGCTATATATATCTTTGTTATTTTTTATCACACGGTTGTCTTTTTTCCTCGCCTTTAATTACACGAGCTTGAAGCTAGCTCTATATCTTGGCTGTGAATTGTGAAGGAAGTGAAGAGAAATAATGATCAATTTCAAGGATTATGTAAAGTAATACACTAGATTATAGATAATAATATATAAAAGCATAATGATATTTACAGTTTTTTCCGTTTTCTTATTGTTTTTTTAATGTTTCAAAATTATTTTCTAGTTAGACAAATATAATCGTCTGAGTAACCTAATAATCCTGGGAAATGAAAGTGAATTCTTATTTTTACCCTTTAATATATTACTTTTCTGCCTATTTTTATCTCCAGACGGAGCTCTTTCAATAAATCATATAGATAAGTTGCAAGTGCGTGAACTAGGCTTAGAATGAATAGGCTTGAATAGAAAACAACTATATAAGGTTGATATAACATTGAAGAGTAATTTGTTGGCTAACATCCGTTTCGTAGTCACGATACTGATACCAGTCTGGAAACACTGTTAGAGTAGTTGTCACCACAAGATGGGTGACCATTCAAACCTTCACCGTGGCGCTCTTGTCCTCTGGCTGCTTGCGGCAGGCAGGTTAAAAATGAGGTTGGCACAATGAACCACACAAGATCTAGCTTCCCGAACTCCTGTCAAAGGCTCCCACAACTAACAATCTATCTTGTCAACACAAACTGATCCTTTGATGCCTTGATCTCTAAATCACGTCGCAGGGACATATTTTACATTCAGCATTGTATACTGTTTAACTTTTTTACTAAACAGGGTACATTCTTTTTGTTTTAATTATTTCCATAAGCGTCTTAAATAAAAATGTCTACTCAAATGGTACTTGTTGATTAACTGTAACTAGTTTGTAATACATTTAATTGTAATTTTTCATCGATTCATTAGCGTATAAAGACACTTAATTTTATGCTTGAGCTTTAGCTTTACATCCTCGCTAACAATCAGTGTAGATAAAATAGAGCCTTCTGAAATGCTTTTCTCTGCCAAGGGAGTTCAAGTGGAGTGGTTGGGACTTAAAAAAAAATGTAACAGTCGTGCGTTTTGGGGGATACTCCTCCGAAGACCAACTGCTGTGGCCAGATCAACCCAAAATTGTTGATGTAACACTAAATATTTCAGTATATAAGTTGCTTCGATTTAAGCAATTAGAAGAGCGTTGGGACTAATACCCACGGCCAAGTGGAATTTAACAATGCCAACCTGCAGACGACATACGAAAAGAGTATAAGGCATATGCAAGGGTGTGCACAAGATGCCATGACAAATGAACGATCGTACTGTCGTCCCGACGTCTCTGTAACATATAAGCAGCACATTATTCCTCCATGTTTCACAAAGAAATATTTTAGATTTTATAAAGTATTAGAACCATTCAGAAAGGAGGTCAAATGCAAACAAATTCTCAGAAGTGGTCCGTAATCTCATGGATACCCTTCAATTCGAAGCTACTATTTCGGTATTGGAAATAGGACTTAATTTAACCATTCATTTCAATCACGTATGGAAGCAAAAAATGTCCCTTTAAATGTTAAGACTGCTATTATAGGCCTCAATTTGAGAAAATTCGAAGAGGTATACCGAGAGTAACCGAGAATTATGCGTTAAATTACACCATCTCGATATAACGTCATGTCAAATGAGTGGGCGAATCTGCATGAATTAAATAAAAATGAAGTAATTATGCATAAATGAGTAATACAATCATAATTATTTCAAAACAAGAGTACCCGATTAAGATTTTTGAACTTCTGAGTCACCCAGAGTGATAGAAACAGAAGTGTGAGTGATAGAGGAACAGACAACAATTGAAGGAAAAATCCTGAGGAGGAAGCCTTCCGATCACCCGAAGATCAATGGCATTTATTACCACGATCATCAAAATCTCATATTTTCTCCTCTTTATTTTTTATGCTGTCACATAAGCACGGACTAATTGCTGTATCGAAATATAATTGATTGCGTTGTGTTCCCTTGCGTTGCCATCTTGGCTGGACTGCAAGTACTTAAGACCCAGTTCCTTTTTATCTGTCAAATTGCCTCGATGCGTTACCGATGACGCACAGTCCTCTCCTTTCTGCTGCTATTAGTTTTATTTAGTAATGGTTTTGCTCATCGGACCTGCAACCCAAAGGTAAAATAATAATAAAATATTTCAGGCTTTCCCGGTTAATAGAGTACAGAAAGGCTTCTCGGGATTCCATCCAGGTTGGAAGATCAATGGCCAACGTTTTGGCACCTTACACTGCTGCCGTACTCAGGGAGACGACCTTCTCATCAATTTTATTCGTCTTTCTGCTCAAATATTAGTGATTCTAAACCCGATCCGGGCCAATTTTTTTTCGCTGCATTTTGTATGTATTCAAGCGTAGCATTTTATTTCTTTGCGAATACAGTTATTACGGCATAAATTGAGGTTTTTTTTGAGAATCTAGGGAATATAAGGCACTCCGGCTCATGCTTATATATGTGGCTATGTGTATTAATGTATTAAATATAATAAATGTCACATCAGGTTTTTATTAGACATATATTATATGTTTTGTGCAAAATCTTTTGCTAAAATAACTCTTAATGCCTACAGGCATTAAAAAATAACGTTCATGCTATAAAAGAACTCGCTATATACGATTAGAAGAATTTTACATTATCAATATTTTTTCAGTTATACATTGCTTATAGTAAATTTAAATCGTAGCATTTCCGAATATCCAAAATAATTTTTATGAATACAATTAAGTATTAGGTGAATTTAAATGTACTGTACAAACCTCGTCCACTTACCATACAGCCTGTTCAGAGTTACTTATCCATATTATACCCTACTCAATGAATGAGTTGCATGTAGCTTTCTGTAGCTGTAATTAACTAGGTATTGTATTTTTTCTTTACATATAAGTTATTTTCATATAAATCAACTTAAGGTTTTAGTATCTGATAAATAATTTGAAATAACGCGTAATGTGAATTTTTTATTCGCTTTCGGATGCAATATTGCATCGGAGTTAACGGTGCCTGTATCTTACAAGTGCCTCATTATTGTGCCGTATCGATTCAAATATTTAGCCTAGAAGAAGACACACCATGATTAGACCTGTGTGTATGGACAGATTGGATTAGTTCCGTTAGCATAGAAATATATATGACTGCCCAAGGAATGCCTATAATCAGCTTTTATTCTACAGGGTGGGGCAGAATGGACTCCCTAGTTTTAGACAATCACTGTTGTTTTTGAACAGTGATTATCTGAAACTAGGGAGTCCATTCTGCTCCACCCTGTATTTCTATTAACAGGTGACAGATGTAACAGGCGTTTATTTAATCCGATTTCTATTGGCCAAGAATTGTGGAGGTCTCAGTCAAAGTCTTTCTCGAGGTTTTCTCTTCAAAATATTCGGTGAAACTCATACAAAGTCACTAAAAATAGTCAAAAATTAAAAAATAAGGAATTTGTGTTGTTTTATTCACCTTCGAATAGACATATGTTTCTGGGCAGTTTGTCCAAATCGAAGAACTTAAGCGAACCAAAGTGTAAATGGCCTGTCCAAAATTTAATGGTTAGCTTAGGTTAAGGTATTCTGAAAACATCAATCTTCCTCCTTCACGCAGGGTGGAAACTCATTCCAGAAATCCATAATGGTCACACCTGTTGCTCCCGATGACGCATTGCCCTCTCCTCCCTTCTGCGTTTAGACTTCTCATATGTGTATAAAAACGGGTCTTTAAAAATGCATAGATCTCTCACCAAATGCGCGAGAGAAAATGCGCAACATTATTATTCCTATTCTTAAACACGCACTGCCGAAAGAGTTTCTCAATTATAATTTTTTGTCCCTCAATTTCTCCCTTGAATGGCTAAATTAGACCTTTTCAACGTAATATGGGTTTCGGTGTGTGAACTCAAAATGAAATAAATGATAACGCCATGCAGGTTGATGTAAAGTTATTGCTTTTAAATAGTGAAATTAAGGATGATATTACGAGTATTTCGCCATACCGATTTTAATTATTAGAATATACTGTATACTTTCCAGTGGCATTGCATCTGAAAAATTTAAAGTGTGGAATCCTATGGAAAAAAACCCTTCATTTGGTACAATAACGCAAACCTGCGCATGTTAACAACCGGTTCGAGACCTGTTTGAGGGGAATCATTTTTTCGCGGTAAAATTTTGCTTTGGCATGAACTTTCAGGTGGATCCGTAAAAATAAAACCGCGGCTTGTCCTGGTCTCCTAAAAAATTTGTTCTGCTCATTGCACAAATCTGACTAAGTGTAGAGAACGAGCAAGAGAGAAGTCGATTAGATTGAAATTCATCTTGTTTTACAATCTTGAATTAAGCGGTAATTTAACAATGAAGATTTTTGAAATAATGTAATTTCGTTCTGTAGAAATAATCAGACCTGATGAGATATTATGAAACTTTTCCAGGACAATATATTTCAAGATTCGATATCGTGATTAAGGCACATGACTCGATCCTCGAACTCTCTCTCAAATTTCCCTCATTCCCCCTTCCACATAATGCCTTCTCTGACCCATCCAGTCTTCGTCGCCCTTCCTCGCCGCTAATTAGCGCGACGCGCGCTCCATCCTGCCCCCCAAACCGCTCTCCAAAAACGGCAATTAATGCGTTTTTAACCATCTGTTGCTCTGATCTCCGGAAAATGACTCCATTAACTCTATCCCGTGCATGGTGCCAGGCCCTTAACGTCGAGGTTATTCGTCAACAGAGCTTGTAGTTTTTCGGAAAACGAAATAAATTATCGGGTTCTCGCTCCCGCTGTTTATATGAGAGAAAAGAATTTTAATTGTACAATTGAAGGAGCAGAAAATGACTATAGCAGTAAGTTGAAAGGTAGACAAATATTGCTTTTTTTCTCGCAATGCTCTTTTTATTGCCGGAAATGAAGGTCTAAAACATTTTCTCTTTGCCTTTCACACTTGTCCCAAATATAACTTGATTATATCCGGACCCAAAACGAAATTAATGGCTGCAAGAAAAGAACCTCTGCATTGTAAACTAACCATTGATAATACTCGTATAGAACAAATATTGCATTTTGAGAAAAACTGAAATATAAATTTGTGCTCACCGATACCGTTTCTTTCACCTTCTTAGAAGAGACCACAACTAAACTTGACTCCTCGTCGAGGAGGTCTTCAAAGGATACCTCATACTAAAGGATATAATACTTTGCCATACCGTTGCTTCCGCATCTTTTCCTTACTCCGTTAATCTACTTATCCTCTCAAACACACACTTTAAATCCTCGTCTCAAATTGGCTTCAAGTTTAGGATATAGCATGTGTTACTGGCTGAAAGATAAAAGTCCTGTAAAAATTAGTAGTTACTTTTCTTCAAATTAGATCATCTCAAATTGTGATCGTTATGTTTTGCTTATATATTTCATAAAAATGTCAAATACCTCGCAATAACATATGAAACTTCAGTTAACCAGTCTAATTTGATAAAATAATAAAAAGTAAACTATGAGACTGTTTTCAATGCCGGATGAGTATCGATATTGTCAAACTTCTAATTCTGATTATACATTGTCGCATTTCTGGATCGCTATAATGCTGTCGGGGGGACTATTGTAGTTACTAAGTCCATGTCAATGTTAGACCTGTTAAGAAAAAATAATCCATGTCATAATAAAAAATGGGCGATATAGTTACTGGGAGATTTTGACATGAGCTCGTGTCGTTACTCCAATATAATTGTGCTTCCTGCATCCATTACAGTATTTTCTTTCGTCAAATTCTTCCTCCGTGCACAAAGTTTGTAGAAGAGGTGAATTATGGTACTTTACTGGGCAGTTCCACATCCTTGTAATATGACGAGATATTCCTGCCAGATAGTTAATCTACCATTTAGCACTTTCTCGAAAGAGTTTCTCGTTAGAAAAGAGATCAATCTGAAAAAATGCGGAGTAGGTTTAGTAAAAAAATGTAAAATATTAAATAAAAATAAGTATACAGATATTGCCTTGTATCACATGAAAGAGTTGTTAGATCATTTCTCTTAGTGAACAGAATTGGAAGAATTAGTAAAAAAGAAGGATGGTGACATTATGGAAAAAATAATCAAAATTTTGCGTGCCTTGACCGTGTTCATTGGAATGATGAAAGGTCCAATATGGATATAATGAGGCATTTCAATGCTCAAAATGAAGTCACATGCATGTCTACTGTTTTCAGAAATAAAGGTTATTCAACATCTGTCGAGTGACCGACATGGGGTATTATGAGGATGAGTGTAGGGTAAATATTGTCTGGAATGAGTCGGTAATGATAGAATATGGAATTGATCCTTCCATTGTTGGCGTATGTTGTTCGTGTTTGGTGTAGCCATGCATTATAATGGATGTCAGCTTTGCAGTAGAAGAGTGAGTGTTGCGAAAGGGAGACTTATATTGGTGAAGTCTTGTTGCAAAAATGTGGTGACTGATATTTTACTGAAGCGTGTGATAAAATGCGGCGCTTGAGGAACTGCGAGCAAATGTAGTGGAAATTGATTAGAAGATAAAGGTGAAGGTCTGAATACATTAGTCATACGAAATTTTAAAAAAATAGGCGGTGTTATACGTTTAACACAGAGAGAAAATATTGGACTATGCCTATTCTGATGGTAAACTGTGTTGAAATGAGAAATGTACTCATACGTCAATATGCACGTGTAAAGTAAGTTGCTTGCTCTTATTTCCTGATGGAAATTTGTTTCATATTAGAAAAATGTTTTCTGAAATGTTAAAAAAAGAGAGAATACTTAAAATTGAAATAGTAGAAATCGTCACAAACTGATGCTACTCCATATGAAAGTCCCCAAGAATACAAATTTCTTTCATTGATGTATAGGAACGATTCCCCTACATTTATTTCTAGATTTGAGCCTCCCTAAATCAGGTTTTTGCACTTATAGGGAATCTTTGTATTTGATTTGAATTCCTAGGTTTGTGTTTTTCATTTGAATTCCTAAATTTGTGTAATTTATTTGTATACAATGAAGTCAGTTATTTATCACTGCAACATTCTGTCAGTTTTTAAAAACTAATATTATTCGAACTGTTGTGATAAGTATACGATATGACAATTACAGTGATATGTGTGCGCTTATGAAGTTTAAAGACAACAGTTTCGTCCGTGTTCCAAAGGACGTATTCAGTTCGAAGTGCCGGGGTATCATTTTGGCCACGTTAATATAGGCCATCTGTTTCCCTCCGTGCTCTGTGATTGCATCTTGTCTTCCCACCATATCCTCTTCCATGCGAAAGCGGCATGATGGTGGTAGCCATCTTCTCTGTTAAATTTATCCTTTGCTTTAATGATTTCAATGGATTCCCTAATCAGCCTAAGATAAATTATATTCTACTTGAATATTAGTTCAGCCTTGTCAAAATTGATTCTGTAGCAAGGCTTGCTCAAGGTATGCTCAGAAAATGCCGATAAACTGAGCTGCTAATTTATGGTAACCCTTTTATGCTCCTTCAGGCGTGTCTTCATGAATCTGCAAGTCTCGCCTCTGTTGGAACTCCCGCACGACCTGGTCGTCCTGGGACCTGGTAGACACTATCGTAGAGTCAGGGAAAAGAGTCCCCGGTACAGTTGCTGAGGAATTTTATCCTTTGGCCGTGGTAGTAAATTAGATACTTAGGTCAGGCTGTTGTAATTTGTGATAATATTATGAATGTACAGAAAAAGCAGTTCAGTTTTATCTCCTATTTGAAAATTGGAAAGGAAAAATGCTAAGGATTCAGCAGCGTGGCTCAATCAAAATTGCTTCTACATTCAATTTGGATTTATTCATAAAATTAGTTGCAAGAGATTTTTCATTTTCAATTGATTCTAATGCTCTCATTTGTTGTCCGGGAAGGAGCTTTTATAAGTGTTCAAGGATTTTCTTACGGCACTTTGATAAAAAGTGTTTATTTATTTTTACAATACCTTTCACACAATATGACTTGGATATTTTTGAAGTAATGTAGATGATTTTCTTTAAAGCTCTTTTGAGAAAAAGTTATTTTAAATCCAGTTTTGCACATTGTAGCATGCTGATGTGATATGTGCGCCATTTATCCCTTGCCAAAACAGTATTTTTTTCATGATATCGCTCTGGTGAATCCCCATAATATGACATTATTTGTCGTTGACTCCCTAAACAAATGATTTTTATGGCTTCAAAAAGCATAGTTACAGCGAGCAGCCACCATATACAAAGATGCGTAAATAAGTTTGCTGATAGAGCGTGAGGTATTGATGGATATTATTTCGTGATGCATACCCTTGGGAGTAAAATCGTTTACTTCGTCTCCTTTTAGGTGATCATCATCGTGTTTTTCTGTAAACATATAAGCGAATGATAAAACGTGCCTCATCGGTATCAATGCCAGCAAGGTTGGTATTGTAAATTTTATTCCGTAAAAAGGTGGGCTATTTTTGCTAGCTCCTTTCATCAGAATATTGAGTGAGGTTTTCATACAGCGGCAACAGAAGTACGGCGTGAAGCTCTGACTAGATTCTCCCACCATGTTTGTTTGACTTGAGGGATGTATTGGAATAAAGTACACATCAGTAGTGGTTTAAAATAGTTTTAAGACTATTTAGAATATAATAGCGGATATGAGTTTTAAATAGGATTGATTTGAATTTGGTGAGGTAGAACTATAACCAAGTGATATTGTATCTATGTTTGGCGGGATATTGATCTATAAAATTTTGAGGCTGCATACTGCTGAAAGCGCTTTTCAATCACACTTCTTTGTTTGTTATTGGCATATTTTTTCTTCTTCCTTAGATAACTGATTGACTCCTGACACTCACACGCGAATGTTTTTTCGATATGTTTACTCTGCCCTCTTTCCCTCCCTCAGAAATGATTTTCTATCATTCGACGTTTCTGCAGCATTTTATGGACTTACCCTGTAGTTCGTTCTCACAATTATTCATTGTTTCTATTCCAATCGATTTTCCCTTCTTCTCCCATCCATTCCATTCAGCGTATCCTATCTATTTAATTTCCAGCGTATGCTATTTTTTCAATCTAAATTCCTTTTCCTATACTGTATTGCCATACTCTTAATACCTATTTTCCATCTTTCAATTCGCTCACCTGCTCATTCATTACCCTTAGACGGACACTTTGGAAGGGTTTAGCAATTTTAAAGTCCTTTAGAGTAGGAATAGTGGGAGCAATTGTAGTTGATCTGAGTGCAGATACATATGCAAGATAGTCTGAAGGAAAGCAACCAGACGAAAGGCATTCCAGTTTTTGGTGTCACGTCAGAAATAACGACCGGTACTGAAATAGAATGCAACCCGACTGCCTTAGCCCACCAAGGCATGTGTCATACCCGGAAGCGGGGATGGCAGTGTCTCCGCGATCGTAATCTCAAGGCAACCTTTGCAAGTAAACATAATTGACAGTGTATATTAGGACTACGTTACCGAAAAAGAAGATGAAGAATAAGAGAAAAATAGCGGCCAAATTATGAATTGAGAATGTTCAGACTTGAATGAAGTGGATTTCATTAGGCAGGTTTTTGCAAAAGGGAACTAAGAAGTGCTATGGCTGCTCAAGTTGAGATAGAAGGATTGCGATTGAGTGAATTACAAGCTTATAGAACCTCAGGGGTCACCCATTAGAGAAAGCAAATAAATTGCAGTTTCTACTCCAAAAATCATGATACAGGCATTAAGTAAACAATAAACTCATCAATTTAGCTCCAAGTGTATATTGATCGTTTTCATAATTTATTGGTGAGGTGACGATAATAAACGTGGCGAAAAATATAGTATTTTATGGAAAATTAGTAAAAGCATAGTAATCATGGGTTAGGTAATGACATTTTCTGTTGGTTAAAGGTAAGCCACTCTCGAGTTGTTTCGTTGTGGTCAAAGAACAAATGTCTTCAACCAATTATTTTGAAACAAGGTGAATTATATGTGCAAATAGCTAGATGACATAATGAGGAAAATACCCGGTTAGAAAACTCAGAGTGAAGAGGAACTGTGAAGTGACAGAAAAATGGTGGAATGGAAATGGTAAGTGGTGAGCACGGTTAGGGACCAGGAACGGCTACGGTGAGAAGCCAGTTAAATATTGCAGGGGTAATAAGTTAATAACAAGGTACGCTATCATCAGTAAGTAAGCCCGGAAATCAAGTTTGAGTAATTTCTTGCCGAATAGCACTCTGAACCTTTCGTGACTTAAGCCACCGTGGCACGTGGGTGCCTCTTAGCGGTACCCGAGGCTAAATAGACGAGACGGGTGGTGTCGAAATGTGGGGATGGGTTGGTGTGGAGAGAAAAGGGATCGAGTGAATGGCATGGAGCGAGAGGAAGAAAGTGAGAGATGTTCTGTGGGAGATGTCTGGATGGCCGGTAGCGTTGATAAAGGGGAACTGAGCGAAGAGGCAAACGGCCCAGAACTATACGTGGAAAAAAGGAAATGAAAGATATGGAGGGAGAGAGGTAAGGAGTGGGTGAAGCAAAATGAAAAAAAATAATATATTTATGAAAAAGAAACGAAGCGGACGTGGCCGTCGACTGGCGCCTCAAATAAAGATATCATCGTCGAAGGGTTCGTTATTTTTTTCATCCCGTCTCTCGATGAAAACCCATCCTATCTTTTACACTGCTGGAATATTTTTTTAGCTTCCTTTTTGTAGCCGGGAAATCGATAGTGTATATTATAGTCAGCGAGAAGGTAGTTGGGTAAACTCAAAGAAAAGAAGAAAAAGAAGATTTTTCGTCATTAGTACTCAACTAACTGCACGATAGAAATCCTGAACTCTCTTTCCATTTACCTTCATGAGCTCATACAGACTTTTTAAATTACCTCTGGAAAAATCCTAGGTTTTTAACAAATTATTGAATACCGTTCAAATTATTTTTTCTCACGTTTTTCATGTAAAACATTACTCTTTTTCTTTTCCTTCCGCTCAAACTTACTCTCTATATCATAATTATATTTTATCCTCTTTTATCATCTTCATATATTATTTTCTCTCAAAATTTCCTCAGCAAATTATGTTGCTTCTTTCACATTTTTCTCACTAGTCTTCTTTTCTCTCAAATGATATTTGGAGAGGTAGATAATTAAAATAATAATTCAATCATTTACTGACTCTGAGAGAATCCAGGCCATGATGTGTCGAATTTGTGAAAATTTGCAATAATTCACGTTGAAATAAAATAATATTTCAGCCATCTGATACAGAAAAACATATTTTCATCTACTATGTTCTACATTAAGGCATTCAACATGTCACGATTTGAATCACAAATATAGGCCAATAATTATAAAAACCTTCGAAATAGCATACTAGGATTCGACTCCCATTTGGAAAAATGTGGAGTATTGTGTATTGAAATCATAATATTCGATTTTTTAAATTTCGTAATGACATAACAAAAATCTGTAATGATGATTCACTGGTAATTTTAGAGCACCATATGGGCACCTTTTTTTCAAGTATATTATATAGGGTATAAGCGGTAGATGATATAGAAGTAAAACAAGGAGACCTTTGCCAACATGAAAAAGTATTCCAATTTTTTATTTATGATCAGTTACAAAATTAAAAAGAAATATTCTTAGTTTTCCTCAAAATTTTATCACATCAAGTGAAATATTTAGCTATTTAATGGCTTTAGCTTTATTTGATTGCTTTGAAGTATTCCAATTATTTATGTTCAGAACTTCTAAGTTAAGTTTATCTAAGGCATTTTCCAATAACCAATGAGATTTTTCAGTATAACCTGATATCTTATGCCATAGATTACTATTAATTTAGGGATAGTGGCCTCTTGACATAACTTGCTCTTGGCCATTTAGTTTATGGATTAACATGCGAGCAATTGAGGGATCTCATGTTGGCTTATCCAATAAAATAGCTATGCCAGTAAAGGAAAGACATAACTGAAGATGAAGCTATCACTGATGTGACAAAACTAGACTATGCATGTAAATCACTCAAAATAGAACAGGTTTATGGGGTAGGGGGCGTTTACTGTAAAAACTTTGACTGACTACACAGGTAGAGATATATGGAATTGTATAAGTTTTGATTGGTGATGTTCCAAACTTTCAGTATTAAATGAGTTTTGCTTTGAGCCGAAATAAAAATAAATATCCCTGAACCTGTAATTCTGCTTGGAACCTTGTCTATTCCGTTTATTCTCAACTCTAGAAGTTTGTCCACTTGATCAATATCTTTTATCTCATTTCAGGGAATTGTTTCAGCGCAATGGTAACGTATTAATTTTTATATAGAAAACAGAGCTATCTAAATTCCTACGAGTTACTCTTGAACGGCAATATCTGAAAGGAGAGACACGTGTGTGCTAATGTCACAGTGAGAAAAGTCAGTCCGGGTAATATTTTCATTCGTCGTGAAGATGGCACATTAAGGAAAGTATGCCATTAAAAAACTTTTAAATACCATTACTGAATGCGGTATTTGCTTTTTCTAGAGTTTCAACGAGAACTGTTAAAACGTTAAATTGAATTCGACCCTATAAAGAAATATTTCAAAAATTTTGTACGAGTAAATCTATATTTTTTGTACTCAAAAGGTTCTACTGACATATTTAACCGCCATACTAATACCGATTATCACACTATGGTAGTAATTTAAACATTACTGGTAAATTTAATTTTCTACTGCACATTATGACGGTCAAACTGCTTCCAGCGAAAAAAAAGCGTCTCAAAACTTTTAGAGGGAATGAGGTAGGAGCCTCTAGAGGCTCGGGGGCTACACGCTAGGCTTAGATTGATTGAGATATTCAGAACTGGCGTGTTTCAGAGCGGCAGAGAGAATATTATGATGACGCACCACTACATCTCTAGGTCTGACAGAAGCGAGAAAATAAGAGAAATACACGGCCGAACAGATAGGCACAAAAACTTGTTTTTTTTCCCGTGAAGAATAACCGACCACAAAAAAACTAAGATGGTCGAAGTCACATGCGGAGTTCATCAAGGAAGAGTGATCCGCCCTCTTATATTCATTACTTTCATTAATGATCTAAGTTCACGAGTTAGCAGTAAATTAAGATTATTTGCAGACGATGCAGATATCTACCGTAAAATAAGCGAAGACGCAGACTTTTAAGTTCTATCATCGGACGTTAAGAAAACTTATTCGTGGTGCCAGGAGTGGGTGTTTGAATTAAATATCAGTAAATGCACCACAATTCACTTCCTGCGAAAGTTATCACACAAATCTCATGCCTACACTGCTGGTGGAGTAAACATAAAAACTTAAGATACACTAAAATAACTTGCAATTACCTTAGCTTCTGATATATCGTGGGGAACACACAAAATAAATGAGGCACAGCATCCAAGAAACTATGTTTTGTTAAGCGTTTAATAGGAAAGTCCTCTGTGAAAAAGTAAAACAGAGGATGCTACTTCGCCCTGGTTAGGTCACACCTCGAATACGCCGGGAGCATTTGGGACTCTGGTCATAAAGATTTTACCAAAAAAAATTATAAAATACAAAGAAAAGCTCCACGATTCTTGAATAACTGCTACGAGCCGATAATTAGTGTCTCATAACTTTTAGAGGGATAGAGGTCGGAGCCCTTAAACACTCACAGGTTACATGCTAGGTTTAGCTTTCTTGAGAAATTCAGAACTGGTGTATTTCAAAGCGTCACAGACAATATTATCATGACGCCTCATTACATCTCCAGGTCTGACAGAAGCGATAAAATAAAAGAGACACTCTGTCGAACATTTAGGTACAAAAACTCATTCTCTCCGTGTACAATTAGCAACCATAATAAAAAATGAGCTCCCTTAAATACACTTCGATAAAGTGAGGAACCATTTCACCTCCCAAAACCTTACATCTTAACACGGCTGGTAACCTAACACATGCCCACGTGGAGGCTTGCAGGGTAGTATATAGATGTAAGTAATATAAGTCGCCATCAGGTCTCTCTCTCTCTAGTTCCTCGAATCGTCTACCTCTACTTATATTGTCAACAATTACTATTATCACTGAGAACAGAAGGCGTAACTTTGTGGAAATTCTTAATATTCACGTTAAAGAATAAATAAAAAAAACTAACATAAACAATAGCTATACTATTTCTTTACCTTCCACACCTTCCCAGCCTACACCACTAAATTACCCCTTATACAACGTGCCCTCACATCCGAGGGCACGTTGGCACCACATCCTACATCCATATTATCTACCTTCTATAATTCTACCTATTCTGCTTCCTCTCCGGTTGTATCCAAATTTTGATATTGCGTCTTCACTTCTACTTGGCCCATCACCTTCGTAACCGTCGACACCGGAATTTTGACCGTCTAGAATCCTTACCATGTTTTTCATTCCAAACTGACTACGTTTCTGATCCAAGCAGTGTCATGTTTCCTGTTACAACTTTTTCTTATCTTATCTCTTTGCCTCTCCTCAAATTCTTCCTCATCAACTACTTCCTAATTTGAAAAATCCTTACTGGGATTGAGAAATTCTTCATATAATGTCTTTACCGCTATTCATAATCTGTCGTTTTCCCCGAAGTACTAAGTACGTTCATGAATCCATACTATTTTTTGTTCACTCATACTTTAATGTAGCGCTGCTTTCTAAATGATGGGAAACATCATTATCTTTGATTATTGAGTTTTATCTTCACCCCAATTGTTTCTCACTGTAATTCTAACACACTCAAGCACTGACTGTAAATACTGGAGTCACTGGAAATTAATCAGTTTGTCATTGTAAAATTTCATTCTGATTATTAGTTTCTCTGTCGCATTTATTATTGCCTCCTTACTAACTATGCTTCTCTTACTCTTTCTTCCAAATGAAAGTTAAAAGCAACTGCAAAGTGGAAACCTCTGGCCCGCACCCCTTCTTACACTCATCTATTGCGATTCTCTATCAAATACTCTACCTTGTGTCAATTAATTCAGACCATAGAAAAGTAAAGACAGAGGGAGAGGAAAATTAATCGTATTAAAAAAAGAGAAATTTAATAATTGGAGAAAAATGTTTCAAGGCAAGAAGATAAATGAATGTTTTTACAAATGTATAATATTTATTAAAATAATCAGATCAATAATATAAATTGCAAAATTTCAAGTCAGCAGTCGAAATATTTCAGTGTTGTTACCGGTGAAATATAAACATGAATGATATAGTATGCCTACAGTATTTTCCAATAAAGGTAAAAAAAGCTTACATAATATAACAATAAAGATAATCTTTTTTATAGGCAGCAACCAAAAAGACTATCGAAAATTTACTCATCGTGGCATGTGGAGAAAAAAATCTCAGTAAATACAAGCCATTTTTACGTTCAAATAAAAGGATTTTGACTGCTGTCGCGGTGTATTAACTGATTTTTCGGGCGGCTATCATTATTTCTGTTATCATGCGGTAAGTTTCTAACTGTATTCGAGTTTAAACAGTGTCCACTGTAAAAATAATTGCACTCTCTTTGTTGTAATGCTTCTTTTGCGAGGAAAAATGCTTCAGATTTCGCCGAGCATTATAAACTGCGGAGTTTACTCAGTTAAGATTTGAATCTGTGGGCCGTTGCCAGCTTCCTTAACGCTGCGCCAACAATTCCATCAACCCTCATTTAAGCGTGTATGCCCATTCGGTTGTCGGGATATCACCTTGGTTGACTTGCTTGGCTTGGTTATACCAGAGAGTCGGACTTTAAACTGCTGGCCATTATCATACCTTCCATTTTCATAGCCTTTGCTTTCTTTTTCATGTTTCGTGGAAATGAAAACCATTAACTCTACCTGCCCACCTTTCTCGCTCGTCCGCAGAAAGTAAAGATTGCGCACCAATCACGTGCGGTGATCTTCTTAACGGCTGCATTAGAAAAATTCAGAAATATAGACTTTGAAGGACAGCATGATCTTATTTTTCTATTTAACTCTGCTGTGGGATATGTCATTATCATGCAATTGTTCTTTCGCATGGAATTTGAGCTTATCGAAAATTCTTCCGAAACTCTCTTTCACATTTAGTTAGCGTGTTTATGTTTACTGAAAATTATTATATATATATTTCAATTACTGCAATTTTAATGTATCAATTTTAATGTATCAATTAAAAATTAAATTTCCATAAATTAGAGGGCCAACTTTATCTTTTGCCATTAATTCACTTTTTTCTAAGATTTATATTTAGATAGGAGGGTATGATATAAAATTTCAAGAGTATGAAAGTTAAAACAATAGCTTCATTACGTTTTGGCTATTTTCCAATCATTGTGAAATCTCAACATGATTTCTTAATTCCATCATATTCGTAGTTGAAATGTTATACAAAACTACACCAAGCTATGGGTTTTTAATAAAACTAAATATCCAACCACTGTAAAACAGCAAGTCTTAATTTTTGCTGTGATGTCTTTCAGACTACTTGTAAATTTACTTGATACCATTATTTCTCTTTTTACCAATCAATTTTATCGGTTTGAGTTTTGATAATTTAGAAACATACGGATACCATCCACTCATTTTCATAAAACTTCCTCAGGTCAGTGCCCTGTAACTTAATAAATGGAATAATAACGCGTCCAGCTTAAATCCCAAGAATAGATACATTCGTTTTTCGTGTATAAGCCTACACATGCATAGTATAATCTTCAAGGAGAGATTTAGATAATTTTATGCAATTTTTTGGAATGCGTACTGCTCTCTTTCAAATCACTTTATATAGAAGAATGCTCAAAAGTTAAGCCCTCAGCAGCTAGCCTTCATCTATAGCCAAAATAATTCAAGATTCATAAATAATTGACGCCAAATGTGTGAGAAAGTTTTTTCTTTCAAATCACGTTACCTCAGACCAACGGAATAAACGATATCTTATGTTAAAAAACAGCATATGATTTGTCATACACGGCGGGTCAATGTGGTATGGTATCGCATGTAAACAGCGCCAAAGTGAATATATCTATATTTAGAAATATTTACAAAATATGATTAAAGACAAACTGAGTGTGTTTCTCTTTATTGAAACAATGTTGCCTCGCATTTTTTTAATATCCATGTATAGAAAAATAACTTTTGTCTGAGCGTAATTCATGACCTTTTAACAAAAATTCATGACCTTTAAAATATTGAATTTGGAAGTAAGTGGGTCTTTCGGCACCGTATCAAGGACAAGAGAATCGAGATTGAATGACTATTTCTTACAGATATGTGTTACTGCGTCGGCTCCAGAATATACGAAAGGGTCCCATGAGACCAAAGATTTACGCCCCATTTGACGGACGTGGACTATGATCAAAGTACTCTTCCCTCATCTGTTTAATAGGGTTTGCAGCTCCAGTGAAAAATACTCACCACTTCTCGGTAATGGATCTTGGATGGAACCTTGGACCTAGGAATATAAAGTCAGTATTTTGTCCACTGCACTAACTGGATTACAGCCGTTTATTAATTTTCTTGGAAACTGTGTGCCAGAGGCTATCATGTATTAGCGTATTTACATTTAACTATTATCTCATCATATTGACTCGCCTTCCAGCAATCTCCATGTTAAGTAAATATTTGGCTCTCAGCTATCAACATTTTGTCGACGCAGACGCCTTTTTATGGATCTGAAATATTATGCTCGGGATACAAACAAATTAGGGAATTTATCTCATTAGCATTGGTCTTTATACTAATGCTAAATAATATTTTTAAACTAAATTTATTTACTGAATTATATTGCGACCAAATCAATTTTCATAAGTTGGGGAAAACTTATGTTGGAGTTAACCGGCGGAGAATAAGCCTCTGTAAAGAGGCAAACGTAAGTAGTTGATATCTTATTAGCCTAGTTTACATCTTTTCTTTGCTTGATTATTACATTGCAGTTCGTAATTAACTGATTAATTTAAAACAAGTTCCTTATTTGAGGCCTTTATATTCTTCTCTGAACATGGCTAATAGTCCCAAAGGGAGCATTTCCCGTCCACATTCAATTTCATCGGAATGATCGCTCGATCGAAGAATAAGTATAATTCAAATATACCTCATCAAGGACCCTCGGGCCGATATTGCGGTCTAGGTAATATGGGCAGATTATTTTGACTCGAAAGCTCCTTCACCTGCGATGTATTGCCTTTCTCCCTGGATCTGTTTTATCGATATTCCATAACATTCAGCATTATAATTCAGTACTATTTTCTTTCTCTTGGTCAAGTCAATAAGCCGCTCTCTTCCAGACCAAAATGAAAAATTGGCAAACACGAGAAAAATGAGTATTTTCTGGCAGTTTGCTTCTCCTCAAGTTTGCGTACCTTAACCACTTTGCGACAAGGAGTAGAAAGAGATACTTTTTAAGGTGAAGTGTATTGCATTGAAGGTGACGCTGTGTGCCACTGACGGGTATTTTTTTTGTATTTCTTTTCGTATTGGATGTGACGCCGTTTGAGATAAGTGAATTGTATGTTGAAGGTGACGCCGTGTGGGAAAAGTGCTTTAAAGTCATTAAATGTTATTACAGATAAGACGCTAGTAATTATAATTTTGCTGCCAAGATCGCTAATCTTCCTTCCCTCGATCGCATTTGTTAGAACGTCAACGTGTTGGTCGCGGAACCCGGGGAAACACTATCTGTGAATTTTGAATTTCTTAAAAAGTCTGATTGTGGAGGGGCATGACCCGCCTTTCGACTGCACGGTCTCTATAAGCCGTGACGGCCGAATGGCAAACTATTTATGTGAACGAAACTCCAACTCATTCATCCCGATTAAATCCCGAGGGGAAACTAAGGTTCAATCCGAAATTGAGGGGTGTATGACGGGACCACCACACAGAAGAGATCGGCCAATAGATGGCGCCAGGGCTGCTTTTCACCCACCGGCAGAGAGAGAATGTCACACACAGAAGGCGAAATGAAAAAATAACTCAAGCACACAGACAGTGGTGAAAAATATAGAACAGGCGCTTCGGGGTACGCTAACCCAAGTAGGAAATGAGTTGTTCAGACCATACAATCGTTCGTTCATTCACTCAGACCACTCAGCGGAAAATACACACATATAAATGTTTATACAGAAAGGTATAAAGAAAGTGGATAGGAACACAAAAAATGAACAAACACAGTGGTGGTGTGAAGATGTAATGATGGCCGATTCCAAGCAGAAAAAATTCGACTGGACCGGGAATCGAACCACGGACCTTTTGATATATTTGATAAATAGATAGATAAATTGTAGGTGATACAAAGTTCACCTGGTCATCTAGTAGTATATATAAGTAGCATAATGGAATAGGTGGCAGGACTCAGAGACACTTTAGAGTAATAATTCGGCTCACCAGCCATCAGGGTGGATGGAACAACATGTTATAATGCATCCAAGTGGGAGATGTGGAGGTACGCCTTTATTGCTCCAGCGCAAATTTGAAAGAGGTACATGTACGTTCATACTCTGGATGGCTACGAGGCATGAGGACGTAAATTAACTTTCGTAATGCTCAAAGGGTTAAGGACGGATCATTGAAGAATAAAGGAAGGATTGAGAGTAACTCGTTGTCGGGGCAAAAACGCTCTAAACAAAATGCCACAATAGGACCACGTTTCAACTTCCCATCTAGAGGACGAAGCATATTTCTCGGATCCTCTCCTTATGACTCCCAAGCATTTCTCTGTACACTCTGCCCCCGAAGGACCACATTGCCACTATTTTCCTATTAAAGGAGCAACAAAATTAGTGTAGTCTGAAATACCATTACTTTTCTCGAAATATCTTTGGTAACACCAGTGATTGATGAATACATAGAGATTAGTAGACCATGGGCTTCATAAATAGAGGGGTAGCCGTCGGAACTTGTCAAGTATATTGGCTTGCAAAAAAAATTATGGTAAATGAGGACAAGTATGATGGTTAATTGTTCCGTTTCCTCTTTAATGACAAGAGAGTGCTATTTTTACCCTAAAGTTTCCTCTTTGGTACCGATTTGAATTAAGTTTCATTATTTCCATGTGCGTATTTTGACATCGTAGTTTAGAGACCAATATGAAGTCTATGCCCTATATTCGGTGGATATACTGGGTACGCACACGTGTAAAATATATTTCGTGGCTAATTATCTCGTTTGCTTAAAAATTGATTTGAACACCCCTTTGATAAGCAAGCAACGATTTAGTCTCAACTAGTGTCTTTCGGTTATTTGAAGTGAAATGAGCAGCTGATTCATCCGCTAGGTTAGATACCGCCAGAGTAAACACCATACCCAGTTTCAGGGTTAACGAGCTTTTCATATCGCGTCGTCGAGGAAATCGAAAATGGATATTTGCATAGGCTGGAAATTTGGGTATCTCCTGGCAAATAGTCCCGAGCCCCGTTAAATTGAAGATGCTGACAATGATTTGTTTTCAATATCTCGCAGATATTCCACTAGCTTTGGCATAATCTAAATCCATTTAAATATAATATATAAAGTCCTGAGAATTATTGCACGGAAAATGGAATACTGAATATCCTTAATTTAAAATCAATTGATTGATTTTTTTACTATATTTGGCCAACTAAGTTTAAGAGGGAGAATTTTAATTGGTATAATATGCCTCACCAATGACGGTATCACATGGAAACTCCCGCATTTTTTCGCTGATTTATTGTAATCCATTTCTGGTATGTATCCGTTATTTTTTTCTAAAGATGATTGGACGTAAAATTCAGTAAGTAGAAAAGTTAATTTCAGCTTAATTGATAGCATTTAATATGTAATAATCTATCTCTCTGGGAGTTATTGTACATAAAACTATTTTCTTTCTTTTTTGTGAATTTTCTTGAGATTATCTCAGAATAGCAAGTATAGCGTTCCCAATAATTTGTTATATCACGTGTAAATAAATACAAATGGTAGAAATATCAGAACAAGGTTAGCCTCTATGAGTTCCAATTTCCACCGCTCCGTTTAATCAAAGGGCTGCTATTCCAAATTTCCAAGGGTTCCGGCTGATGCCTAGGGAAAGGAAATGAGGCCCAGTCCACCGGGATGTGTGGGAAATGCCTGGAACAATTATGTCCGCACGCGCAGGGCTGTTCTATTTGCACATTAACTACGCGAGGGTAAATTCAAGGTTTAACGATACAGGGATATGTGGTTGTTTCTGAAGGGTGACCCGAAGTTAGTGTTGCCAGAAGTCGCGTCAATAGTCTCTAAGGGCACATTTTGTGAGTTTACGCATACACCTCTGCTGAATAATAGCTATATCTTCCGTTTCTTTAGCAGCATTTAATTATAATCACTGAACTTTCTTGGTTGACGAAATTCCTCAAAACGCTGAGTAAACAACGGTCGAGATTTTGAAGGCATTTTATGCCTACTGAAGAGAGTAAATGATATCAAATTATGAAGTTTTATCAAAAAATCCCCACTGTCAAAGTTAATTTCATCGGTATTAACCGATTTTTTTGTTCATCGTGGAGCATAGAATCATAAGGAGTATTATTATATAGTCTCATGACGTTTTAAATCATTTTGATTTAATAAGTAAGATTAAAGTTGCGTGTTGGACTTATTTTGCATAGCAATGAAACTTCAAACAATTGAATAGAATAATTTTAAAAAATGAGAGCCAAACCGTCACATTTTGTTCTCTTAATTCTAGACTCGGCTAATTAACCCTACATTGAGAGGTTGACGCGGTAGGTATCCTTTAATTCATTGTTTTCAGCCACAGGTTTACCGTGGTTTATTCAAGAAATACAGGATCTGCTGGGGTATGTGATTTATTCTACTGATCTTAACGCGTTTACTAGCCTCTAGTGATGCAAATGCAATGTGCTTATGCAAACTGTGAAGATTTCAACACTCCGGAGGACCTTATTCCAAGTGAATGAGCCGAAAATTTGCGTACTTAGTATTTTCTGACTTACACTATCTTGGGTCAGCATGATGTACATTACATATAAAAACCAGTAAAACCAAAATCTATATACCTACTTTAAAACCTAAATTTCAAGTAAGTTGGTGCCAAATTCAAAAACTTGTACCAGGGTCAAGTTTTTCATAAGTATTATAAAACACTTTAAATAATTCAAGTATACAGTTGAAAGACAATAGATATTTTTGCAATACCGCCCAGAACTACCCTCAAATACCAATATAAATAGTTCAAAAGATAATTTATTTCGTGATCATCTCTCCAGTGACTTTTTGATGGAACCTACGATTGGGAATTCCAATTTGCATATATTACATTTTTATTTTTCTAGTTCATGCTAAAACCTCAAGTTAAATGTTACATCATTGTTTTGACATCAACTTCGATTTTGCCGCTCATCAATGTTATCATAGACTCTGGTCTGATTTCACGTACGGTTGCTGTTATCATTTGATTACAGTAATTCCTCGGTATGCATCATTTCCATTTGCGTCCGATTCGATATTATGTCCATGCTGACAAGGTCGTCGGAAAATTTTTCCCTGTTTAATGCTAATAAAATAGACCGGATGTGCATATTTTAGCGTTTTTTGATAACTGAGACATAATCATCCTATCTGAAATTGCAGATTTTTCCTGGATAAGGTAAAAATCGAATTTTGAAATTAACGTCTGGATTTATCGCGGGGTTAAAGTGATCGCAAATATCTGGATTCATTTAATGCTGTTTCGACTTACGTTGCTCTTCTTCAACACGCATCTTTCACGTGAATTGAGGACACTCTGTGTATTGAATCTTCTGAATTTGCGAATATAAGACATAGTTTCCGGCTTCACATAGTGAATAATTTTGATGTCACTTGTAATAAAAGATACTTGGTTTTATTTCACACTATTTAATACAACTCTACCATGGTACCGACACCGAGTGTCATGAATATAGGAAAGTACAGGTTTACCTGAGGATGACACGCGGTGTCGAAACCATGGTCGAGTTGTATTAAATAGTGTGGAATAAAACCAAGTATCTGTTATTCTGCATTTGATTTAAGGAAGAGAAAGAGTTGGAAAGGATGTAGGATATGTTTGACAGTTCTTAAACTTGTAAAAGGTGTATTTTTAAACACTCCAGGAGTGTTGGCTCTCGGAAAATTTCAGCTCGAGTAACTTTCTGTTACCATTCCATTTTTTTATAGGTGTTCTAAGGTAATTTTTCTTTAAAAATTAAACTTCTTACTTACTTTTGCTAAATATTTCATTAGACAGGGATACATTTATCTAAAACCGTACTATTAAGTAGTGACTTATTTTTTAAAGGAAAGATAATTTAACTCTAGTAATTTAAGATGAATAGTTATGGAAGTTTTAGATTTCCCTTCAATTTATTTTTTCGTGACTTGCAGTTTTCAAACAACTTTATGGAGTACTTTGGACATTTTTCCATTGCAGTTATTTGCAGTTTCTGCGCCTCTTTTGCTGTTACATAATGCTAATAATTAATTTTTCTGGTTTGAATTCTTATTTCTCTAAATCGGCGACAGATTGAAATCTGTATAAAGACCATGCTTTTTAAAAGCATTCACAGCTAATTTAATGCTTTTAGTTAATTAAATTTCAATAATAACAATATTTTAGGCTTTTACGAACCAATTACAGCAAAGAAATTGATTTTCTTCAGTTATATTTGCGTAATAACATAGCTGGCCTTTAGTTATTCTCTTTTGGGGTGTTTATTTCGTGTTTATCTATTTTCGTATCTGCTAAATAATTCTACGTTTATAAGATCAAATATAAGACTTTTATGCATAAATGGGAATTCAACAGTTTATTAAAATATTGCTTGGGAAATGCAATAAATGATTAAGGTAGTTTTGTTATTATTTATAATAAGTGCGTCCTAGATCGACTTAAAACTTTAAAATTTGACTAAAAACAACTTAAAATTCAGGACAGTTAATTTTATCTTGGAATTCCAAACGTGTACTTTCATCATTCTATCAAAATTTTCTTCAGGCTTCTTCTCTAATATTTCATTGCATAAACTTGACGCGTCAATATTATGTCTCTGCTTTAAAAATGATGGAGAGGAGAACCAAATTTTTATGGAAATTAATTATACAATAATCATTATCTTAAAGTGATTATTGAAATTATTTCATTTGCATTTAGCTACTACCTGCCATTTAAACATAAGTCTACTTTTCGTCAAAGGTAACGTTTTTAAAGTTTCCCACACTCGTGGCATTTTTTTGTTTACTTTTTGCTTCCGCTGGTGCTTTACGGAAAATTTATTGTGTATTAGATAAATGGAGTAAAGTACACAGTAATGTACACAGTAATGAGCACAGGGATTGATTCTGCACGTAAGGGTCTTCGAGTTACTGGGAGTCTTGCTCGCCCAACGCTCTTCATGCCTCTTCTGCCCTTCACCCCGCTAAAGGCATGCGAGACTGATGATGATACAATGACCTTCCTCATTATCATGTGCCAACTCCACCGGTTAGGCACGCTCGGGAAGTTTATGGGTGATAAACTTTTAATACGCGTCAAGTTACTACGTTATCACTCTTTCTCATAAAATTTGCAAGGCACAGAAAATGTTTTCGGTTGAAGATTATTCTGGAATGGAACCAGCTCGCTCGGTCTTAGCTATCATCTGTTTATCAATTTTTTTTCCTAAACACTTCCTGCAGTTTTCCACGTACCCTTCCTTACATTCATCCTTGGATCAAATTTTATGGATGCAAACACCTCCAATATTTTCCTATAACTTTCGAATCAGTTAATGTGGGTGTTTATCGTAGGTATATAACACCAAGGTATTGTACCACTTCACTTCTGAGCTCTACTTCATACTTGGCACGGCGATGCCAAAAGGTTCCGTGAAATGTTATTAGTATATCAAGATGCCTCTATAAATGTGGTTATGTCAACACAAATAGGGTTTGTACTGGCTTGTAAAGTCAAGGACGGAAGAAACATATTTCAAACTCGGTGAAATTTTGTAAATTGATGAATTCCACGTTTTTCTCAGCAAGCTCAGTTTTTACCTGTGGAATACTACCTCAAGTGAATGAGTGAAATTACAATGAGGCGGAAAGGAGTCCTGTGTAGTATATTTACTGCTATTTTGTCCTAGTATTGTACTCTCGTCGTATAAGTAAATTAATGATAATATGGTCTATATTTTCATTCATTACCAGAAATTGTATGTAATATTACCCCGCAACAGCCATTTTATTTTTTAAAAATTTATTAGTATTTCCTACAGTTCCAGTAGCCTTCTATTTTATATTTTCATACTATTTCATCCATTTAGGAGAGGAAAATAGTTTATGCGCTATACTTGACTTTGAATTAAATGCCATAATTTATAACATGAGAGCACTATCCTATGCCAGAAGCATTTTACTCGATATGTCCTCAAATATGTCTTGGTACATTGAGTGTTATGTACACTGCATCCGCAAAGCAGTTCTATAAAAATGTACTTACATTGCATTTTACTCTCTGAAATCCTGGGATTTTGGATATTTTTGTGCTACGCTAATTTCTTATCAAATTTCATATTCATTTTCATAACTTTTTGTCATCTTTTTAGGCTCAATTGGGTATTTAATTTTTGAAAAAAGGTTTAAAGTTGAAGGAAAAATTTAATTTAGGGAAAAATTTTAGCAAATTAAACTAACATTTGATATTATTTGGCATTAAATGAAATATGTGCCTTTACAGGTAGAAAATCCAAAATAAAAAATATCCGATATTTGAACCAGACTTACTTTGCATCAGCATGCCAAATTTTGGCTCAATAGGTTGAGCTATACATGTGTGATTGAGAAACTGACACACACTATTTGATTTACATAAATTTGTAAGGATAACATTTTATTAAAGGTATTCTGGTGAAATTCAAAGGTATTAAAGGGGAAACTAAATTTATACGAGCAAATATTGCCACACATTTCAAAGATGACAAGAAATTAGTATTAAAAACGTCCTCTTTCACTAAGAGAGAGCATGAGAAATTGGAAAGGACAAGTCAGCTTCTTTGTTGGGAAACCAGAGTAACAAAATGAAGTGAATGAATGAAAGACGCAAGAGCTAAAGGAAATAATTGAAATGAATGATATAAATTCAGCCATATTGTAGATATTTAAAAATGTTATAAAATATGCTAATATTATTATACAAAAAATATATCACTATTAAACAAAACCATCCGTACCAATTCTTTGAGACCAAAAAGAAACCATTAAATGTTGAAGTTCAATGAAACAGACGGGAACAGGTGCTATTTTCTACTCATTTAGGAGGCTCCCCAGGGGAGGCTTTCTTTACATGTACATTTACAGTACCATGGTACAGAGTATTCCACCACACTGCAATATGCGACATGGTATCAGTGAAAATTAGATTGTGCGGTGGGTCTGCGTGGTTTCATTGAGTTTTCCGCAGCAACACTGATCGAGTTTCCGTATTCGAATGCAGTGAGCCCGTCATTTCAAGCTGACGGCGGAAGGCAACATCAGCTGCATGCTGTAGGAAGGCCATGTGCACTAGATTTTGTATCCAAAATGAAGTATATAAAAATATTGTTGATTATATCTCAACTCTTCCGTCATTCGTTGCTATGCAACGTCAAATCCGTCAGAATAAGGTAATAATGCATACGATTTGAAATTCAGACTGTGACAAATTTTTAATGGCAATTAAAATTAACTTATTAAAATTTTAACTAATAAAATAGACGCAAATTTAATATTTTAAATTTGCGCTTGTTTCTCCCTTTAAATCTTCAACTTCATGTGAGAAAAAATCAAATGTGAATTCGTTCTCATGGATGCCAATTTCACTGCACAAAAAGAAGGAGCGCAGAGAGTTGAGTTGTGAACCATCTATATCTTTTAATTCTGTATGTATCCTAAAGTTATGAATACTTCTGCTTGGATAGATTTTAGCCAATAAAATAATTCCAATTTATTTAGTGCAACTGCCATTAAATATGGAGGAAAGTACGGTGAAAACAGAAGCATTTTCCCTGGAGAAAAAAGTCTGTAAAATTGTCATTTACTCAGAAAGAATGTTATCTGTTCCTAGATAATATTTCTAGGTAAACAAAGTATTTTACTTTGAGCAGTAGTTAAATCATTTTGTACGATATATGTCACTTTTATTTCCGCTTCTCTGTATTCTAAACGTATTCTGCGGAGTTGAAACAACTTCCTCTGTCCCATGGCTAAATTCACGATGCCTGAATTTTTTCAGGTAACCTAAGCTGATATTGTATCTTCCAAGTCTCTAACGGTTTCCCAACTTTGTTCTGAGAATGGACGTGTCTTGAAAAATGAAAATAACAAAATAACGTAAGAGAATGACGCAATGAAAATTTACGTCAAGGATAATAAAGACTAAGGACAAATTAAAATTTAATGATATTGAGAGACCTAGCTATTATTATTCTTACTGCCTAAAGTCAGATGTAATAAAATGAACAAGAAATAGGATGATATTTTGATTTCAATAACACACTTATATTGCCATTTAATTCTTATTTACATTATAATGATGTTTGAAGAAGAAATTCAAAACCATAATATCGAAGAAAGAACTTTGAATACATGGAAAAATTTAGATACTGAAGTAAGAGAAAGTTTGCTCGGTAACGATAATGGAAAGATGCAAATTTAGACGAAAACAAATGCAAATTTATCCAAAAGTCGAAGTAAACATGTCCTCAGAAATGATCCAGAAATTAAGTTGTGGCACTCGAAATCGAAGATACGCTATGGCTGCTCTAAAACGTACCTCGGCTGCTCAAATACAAATTTCAGAGACAGGAATACAATTTGAAAAACAGATTTATTCCACAAATCACATAAAATGCACTTGAACTTGGTTACACATTAGATATATGTTCAATAAATAAATGCCTTGAAGATATCAGAAGCAAGATAAATGATTGTTAATAATTTTCCTTAGCAAGTTATCAGTATCATTTTTAGGATATCAATTGCTGAGAATGTATGCATTAAATTTTATTTTCCAATATCTTTGTCACTTTATAAATGATATCCCCTTGATATTTCGTTGAAATTAAATATACTCTACCAATGACACGCATGCATCAGGCTACTGTCCTAATGTTGATGTAAAGGGCATTTTTCTCCTGATGAATGGTCTAGGTTCGAATCCACTCGGCTAAATATCGATGCAATAGGCTACACTCTTCCGGTTAATGGTTCCTATTTACGTCCGCTCAGTCGCTCTGTACAATCTCCTTTCGGTTTTCAAGGATCGATGTGAGTTTGACACACAAATCTGCCTCTCAGCTGGTATTGTCACATTGATAATTGAATACTGACAACCATATCCTGATTGACTGCATATGATCACTATCACTTGCTCAAATTCGGATTCCCTGCTCTAACCTCGCCCTTCACTATCTCCTATTTGAATCGAATCATCAAAAATCCACTTCACTCTCCCCAGTGCCCGGCAATTATAACAAAAAGTTTGCTTACAGCTATTTTTGGTTTTGATTGTTTTGTTATCCAGATGTTTTTTGTGTTTTTATCATTTACATTATTACACGCCCGCGGTCAATTACAAATTAATAAAACTCGTGAATGAATATCACGCAGTCGTCAACTCATGTGACCTTGACGGAGCTTCTGTTGTTAAAATAATTGCTACTAGTCTAAAATGTGTGGAGTAGCTACGTTACTGGGTTAAAGCCAATTCATTGTCATAGTTTGAGGACCGTTAGTAGTTCGAGGATAATACCTTAAATTGTTTATGCAGAAAACTGACACTTCAAAGATAGTCCGCCAGGAAGGATGCTTCATTTTATTTTGTTCATTTGAATTTTGGAAGAGGAGGTATATAAATTAATAATTTTCATTTCGTCCTCTCTTTATTGTATCTCCATTTTATAAACATTCTTTCCAAGTTGGGTCTCTCATATGGCATTGTACACACATAGCTGATTGCGTCTACCTTCAACAGTATTTGCATTTTACCTATTTCAGAGTAGGGATACTACTCAATAGCAGTTTTTGGAGTTATTCCATCGCATAAACAAGGGTTACAAATCTGAGGATAGAAAATTCGTTTATGTCATGGCATGTATAAAAATATAGGTGATATTAGCTGTTCTGCTGGAATTTTTAGAGAATGTAGTAAGTTTTAAATCATCACATGCTGCAAAAAAGTATGATTAATTCAAAATGGATCCCGATTCTCTCTTTTTCCTGTGAAAATTCCCGGGGGGAATTAAAGTGGAGGATTTATTTATGGGATACCGATTTTCAGCTTTCCCTTCTCTCACTCTGCCATTATTCTGAACGCTTTTTTTATCGGATCGCTCAGTTTTCAGATAAAAAGAGCTGGTTCTTCGAGTGGAAATTTTTTTGTTTGCCTTTCAGCTTGTTTTATTTTCATGTATGTTTTCATAAAAGTTGTAGTTTTTGAAGAAAGAAAATATACAAATTTGTTTAACAACAGAAAACTGGAGGCAATTGTTTTTTAACTTTTATCAAAAAAGCGTTTGTGAATACAATGAATATTATACAAATGTTTTTTGTTTTAATTTGGCAAAAAATGGATTTAAAAATATCTCATTCCCTTTCTAGTTTTTATAATTTAGAATACAGTATCTGTAACTATAAGAAGGACGAATTTGGAATAAATTCCATTTATTATATTTTGATAACAAAGTTGCACATAATCTTCATCGTGATAAGGAAAGAACGGCTCATTTGCAGTCACTAAAAAAGTAATAAGTTAATACCTCAGATTTGCCTAAAGTAAATAGAAGGCTACGAGGAAGTAAGGACCTTAGCATTAAATGGGTAAGGATGGAGGGCTGCTATCAACCAATCTTAGGATTGTACGACTAATGATGATGACCCTGGTCAAAAAATTCAACTAAAAAAATAATAATGTACAAAGAAAAGCAGCGCGTTTCGTTAAAAACTGCTACGAGCGTACATATAGTGTCTCACAACTTTTAGAGGGATTAAGGTGGGACCTCCTTGAGACTCGGAGGTTACACTTAGATTTTGATGTAAGGTCCTATTATTGGCCGAAAACATTTTTAAAGCCCAGGCTCATATGCATGTTTAGGAAAAGTAAAGGTCCATAACATTTGAAGTACATACATTGGGAGGGTGGTTGCTATGGTGGTCAATTTATGTAGATGTTAAGTGGTCCGGCATTATTGTTCCCCCAGATTTACATCAGTGCTCTCAGACTTGGGCATTAGCTTTGCAATTTTACCATTTTTTTCTATAAGTGACTCACTTGAAATCAGCATGAATTTACATCCTAATGATACACTCTTCACGCATATTTTCTTGTTTATTTAAATATCTAGTAATTACTCCGTATTCACAGCAACAAAACAGAAAAACCGAGTTAAATCCATAGTTACAATTGTATATTGTAGGTTTTATGAGTTTCTTTGCTTCAAATTTTTATATAAAATGGAGTTACTGCTTTATGTCTTTTAATAAGGCCATTCCTCCGGGCAGTCTAAAGGCACGCAATGAAAGAACTGCGGGAGGCAATGCGGTATATATATCGGTTTTCGGGTAAAATATTGTCGACGTTAGATGGCGTTATTCTCTTTCCTTCTGCCTCAATGCCTATAACGAATCAATTGTGAATGTTTAGAATCTTCAATAAAAATAACATTAACTAAATAGAGCTCGCTTCTATGATGGAAATAGAAAACGTAGCGGATAACTTAAGGGTTAAGTCTTAAGGTCTTGTCTCTGGGTTAAGATAAGGTGGTATTTTGTATGGTTAGAGTATCCGATACAGATAAGTACAGAAATCAAAACTAAGTATTCCTGAGAAGCATTCGGATTGAAAAATAAAATTTGAACAGGAATAGCTTAAAAGAGAAGGGAATAACAACTAAAATTCTATCAAAATCAGTAGAATGGGAAAAGAGAAGACTAAGGAGAAGTGGAAAACTGATTGATTAGGTTATGAGAGAGTGATGCAAGAAGATCAAGTAACTGGCATGGTACAGCACTGTTTGGAGAGAATGACGCGACGGTATGTGAAACCTCTTACTCGGTAAAACACTTTGCGATCATGATATTAGATTGCAGAGGACTCCGGCCAATAATTGTCAACTTGATATTATGAATTTTGTTTTAGTCAAGGGAAGCAATGGAGGGAAGCACATATTTTGACTATGGAGTTAAAAAATTCTTTTATGCATCTGTTCGGGTTTTCATTTACATGATGTCTGATTTTAAATTTGCTTTTTAGTTCCAAGGTTAGATCTTCAATGGCTATTATAAAACTCACACCTTGGATCCACTTTGACTTACATAAAATTCACACCACACTTGAATAACATCGTCGAATTAGCAACAAATTGCGGATTTTCCCGTTTTAGCAATCATCAGATTGTTTGGAGTTGATGACGTTTAATAATAGTAATAGATATTTGTTGTTCTGTCTCCTTAGCAGCGATCCCCAGTTATCCAAAATGGCTTCGAAAGCTTGTGGGACGAGCAGAGGTTGAGCCAGCGAAATTTTAAAATGGCCGAATTATTTTACTGCTGGATTGGTAAAGGGTCAATTAACATATTTCTCTATTTAAAAAATGTATATGTATGGCATGGTGTGTAGTACACCAATGTCTTTTTATATTCAAACTCAAATTATCCAAGCGCAGGAATAATTTTTCTAATTTTTACGGAACATGAACAGCTTTTGGGGACATTTAAGCGAATATTCTTGCGATTCGATCCCATTAAATATCGCAATAGGTCTCGATGATAAATTCAAAAACCAACCAACCCTTTTCAATTCCGATTTTTTTATTTACAGCATTGCAAAAGATAATTTTAACTTTTCAAAGTGCTAAAATTTAAAAGAATGCATGATAGGATTTAATGCGTTTGAATAATTTTAATATAGCAAGAGTAAGAACGAATTTCATGTTGATTTCTGTTCAGCAATAATTTATCTCGACTCATCCTCTCGTTCTAGTGATCTCGAATGAAGTGGAGCTCTTTGCAAGCGTGTTGCTTGAGTTGGATGTGTGATTAAAAGGCGTTGTAAAATCTTATTTGCCTTGCTTTCCATAGTAAATATTTTATTTTAAAGATTTCTGCACCATAAACAATTGCAATACGGACTATGTATTCATGTCACCACGGTCAGGGAGTTGAAGAGATAATTCACAATGTGATTAGTGTCACAGCCAAAATTTTCATCCCGTTTCCTCCAAATGTCCTTCCATCCAGCTAATATACGGGATTTGACATATCACCGCACCTGTTCTCACCACTGTATTTGGAAGAAAAAACTGGTCACACACTTTACAAACACCGTTTAAGTGATTAAGTTCCTCTTGATGAATCCGTTTTGAAAGATATATTAAAAAATACATCGCCTTTGTATCATTCTGATATTGTATTGGACCGCCAGAATAATCGACGCTAAAAGAATCTTATTTTGCTGCTCGTTTATTTTTACTTACAATCAGCGCGGTCACGTGATATATGACTCTGTCAGTCTACCCGTCAATTACATGAGCATGGTCATGAATCTTTGATTCAAATCAAATATATTGTCTCCAGGTCTACACCACTCTATCGATCACCATTCGTAATCGCGATTCTTAACATTTGCCATGCAATGAGGAAAGAGCCAAAAATATATTTACATGCATTTTTGGAAGTTTCCGCCCATCGATCTGTTCTCTTGTTTGGAAAAGATTCCAACTAGAACAGGTCAGCAAACTGTGTTGGTTAAAGTTTAAGAAGAATTTTGTCAGATTTTCCTTTTTAAAATTAAAATTTAAAAAATCTGCAAAAACTGCAATAATTTGGTGTCTCATATAATCCAACTACTTTATGTTGGAAGTGTATTTATAGTCCATGTGAAAATGACGTGTGCATAGTGCAGAAAACTTCCGAGGTTATTCAAATGATAAGTGGAGGGTTTTAATACAAAGCAAACTTATTCCTCTCTCCTCTCCTCATTTACTAGCCCTTTTTAACTCTAATCTGCAAACGGATATTTTAAAGAGTATGAAATGTTTGCTTAAATTCTATTATCTTAATCAAAAATATTATTGCAAATATTTTTAACATCCTTTGCGTCCCTTCATTTAATTTCTAATTTGTCCACTCGACGTCTAAAGTCTAACTGCAGCCCAGGATAATCTTGGATTAAAATTATAATTTCCTCTCTTATTTGTGTACGATAAAGCAGAGAGGCGTAATTAAGACGAATACTAAAATCCTTGTGTGCAGAAGACAGGAGATGAATACAGAAGTCACCCTGAGATGAGAGAAATTAGAGCAAGTGGATTCCTTCGACTATCTCAGAAGTACCATCACGTTGGACGGAAAAAGTACAACGGACATGAAGAAAATAATTGCCCTTTGCTAAGAATGCGTTCATGGGACAAACATAACTCAATGCTCGAAGAAGATAGGACGACAAACTAGGAAACAGTACGTGAGAACCTTCGTGTGGAGCCTAGCACTCTATGGATCGGAAGTATGGACCATTGGAAAAGCTAGAATACACTAGATGCCTTGAAACCTGGTGCTGGAGGAGAATGCTGAATATCAAATGAACGGAAAAAATTAGAAATGATGAAGTGTACAGAAGAGTAGATGAAGAACGGGCCATATGGAACAGCATATAGAAAAGAAGAACGAAATGGATTGGACACACCCTCAGACACAGTGGGTTTGTGAGGATAACATAATCGAAGGGAAGATAGAGGGAAAGGCCCCCAGAGGAAGACCCAGGAATCGGTTCATGGACCAAATCAAGAGAAAAGTTCAAAGAGGGAGAGATATCAGGAGGCAAAGGAACTAGCATTATATAGGGAAGGGAGGAGGTCTGCAGTCAACCAATCTTAGGATTGTACGACCAATTATGATGTTTGTAGTAGTGGTAAACGTAAAAGGAAGCTGATAAAGAGACATTTATTGAAAACTGAGTATTCAGGTCACACACCAAAAGTTTTCCGATGCATCAATGAAAATTTTTTGCTTTCTTCTTCTAATTCTCTCAAATTAAAGAAAATTTTCTAGGGAAGGGTGGAGGGCTGCAGTGAACCAATCTCAGGATTGAACGACCAATGATGAAAGCAGAGATGAATGTTCATTGACCATAGCCATGTTTTTGAATTTATCTTGACTCATCGCCTTGAGCTTACCAATCTAAGGCAACTGGACATAAGGCGCTTGATGCGGAGATCGAGTAAAGTGGTTTTGAAGCGACGACAGTTCGTGAGCCTTTTGGGTGTAGAATAGGAGATTCCAAAAATATCACTCTGGGTTGGGGAAGATTGGCTGGTAGATTACTGGAGTTATTGAAGAAGGAGAACGGGAGGTTTTCAAAGATATGAAGTCAAATAAGCGTCAAGGATGTGATGGATAGGGTCAGAGTCTTATTTAGCCCCTATTGCCGACCGCCGATGAAACTCCAAAAATCACTCCGCTACAATGGCCCTTACTACGATACAAAGACTGACCTGATCATTAATAGGTGCTACAAGCATTTTAGCATTGTAGGGAAGTCTTCTTCTGACCATTTAAATTGCTTTTTTCACAGTAGGTATTTGTAGAAATGAAAGTTTTTGGTTGCACAAATGGAAAGATTGCACAATATCAACGGTATAAAACATTACTGGGGTCACGTTACTTAGATTTTTTTGCAAACAGATATTTGTAAAATGTGAGCGTCACGATTTTAAAGGGAGAATATGCTGAAAATACGGGAAGAGACACTCAGATGTTTACTATTTTAAAATTCGAAAATATATTGAATATTGATTATAAATTGATTCATGTTATGGAAAAATAAGACAAAATTTTTGTTTATAGAGCACAAATTATTTTCATAACTTCGATTTTTATAAATCCCGGGATTGAAAACATTTATATATTGAAAAATTTTTCTCGTACACGTATGTATCGTTGAAGTATATTTCCATGCCTCTGAGTAGCTATGTCATCCATGAACGCACAAATGGTATTGTAAATAAATCATCGACATATAATTTTTAAATCCCACTCACGTACATATATCCTTGATTCTATTATCTCGAAGACCATTGTCTGACCTAAGCTCTTTTAATGAGTCTAAAAATCCTAATATGTAAGTCCTCATTCCGTTGATGACTTAATTCATGTATCCATTAGTAGCAAGAGAAAAAAATGTTACAAAGTTGAGGTTGAGGGGCACGTTTTTATGGCAATGTTGGAGTTTGAAAGTAATTAGAATGATAAAAATGAGAATTACAAGTAATATAAGGTGAAAATAATTGATATTTCTTTCATAAAATAAGACTAAATTAAATGAATATTGGTTCTATGCTAAGACAAGGTCTGGTTATGCCACTGTATAAGAAACATGGTACATCCCACCTCTAACTTTAGCACTTAACATATAGGGAATATATTTCACTATTTTTCCACTCGTGCGTGTGACTGCATACCACATTTTTTTCAGTACAATGATTAGAAAATGAAATCTAAGTTTTTCTAAAATTGAATTAGAAACAAAATATGGAGTTTTCAGCTCGGTTTCTACGGGTTTATTCCACCTACTCTTCACCGACTAAGTTATCTCATATAGACTGAAATAAAAATTCCCTGACGGGGCAAACTCCTCAAAAACAGGTCCAACGGCTTCATAGTGCTAAGTTGCGAGCTCTTACATTATTAAATAAGAATTTAGTCTGGTCATGATAATTTTACTGTTTATACATATACACTCCTTTTGTCATCTTTTGGTATAAAGGCTGGTTTTCGTGTAATACCAAAAGATTTGTGGAGAGGTCTACTATTATTCTACTTCGAGACTATTCAACTTCGCTTCCACTAATACTCTACCTGCTAAACTAAATAAGAATCCGCTAAGCTGTATCTCATTATGTGGGTTGGTAAGGTCCATCCAAAGTGGGATTTAAACGTATATTACCTAATTTAAACGTATATTACCAGAAGTAAATAATCTTTGACAAAGTAATTGCCCTGAATCGCAAAGCATCCTAAATTAATGATACTTAAATTAACAGATATATTTCATTTTATAAATTTTCTCTAGCATCTCAAAGAACATGGGAAAGTGATATTTATACTATTTAGGATTAGTATTTCTGCAAGTCTTAATTAAGCTCATTCGGTTCCCCATTCTATAGTATTAATTTTTTCTTGTTCCAATTTGCGTTTACATTTTATAAAGGTATTTGGAATTTTCAACGAATGTAAATATTCCAAAATTTGCAATTTCTTTGCGTACTCAGCCATCTCGCTGACCTTAAACGGTATAATCAATGAAGGATTCAGGATTTCAAAGAATATTTAATTAAATTTGTACCTTCCTTATTGGACCTTATTCATTTAACTTAAGAGCTCTTATTTGAACGTGCTGCTTTAACGTTTCTACAAAATTGAATTTCTTCTAATTTTATATATGATGTTCAATATTTATTATCGTGATGAAACTTTAACAAAAACCAAAATTTAAATGACACTTCACCACGACACGGTTTCGGAGACTTAACATCACCATCAAGTGATTAACAACGCTTCCACGCTCCCTCATAAATGAACAGTAAGTAGAAGGGTGGGTAGGTTTTAGGAACAATTTTGAAGGAGAATGCTCAGAAAATTAGAAGCAGAATGCTCAGAAAATAGATAAGATGGCAAAATTGGAGGGTAGAAGACATTTGTTAATTAGATTAAAATCAGCGTCACGATATTGTTTTAAAATTTGAGCTGTTCTAAAGCGTTGAACTACTAGGTACTTTACATGAACTATTGTGTAGAGACTGTGAGGTGTCTACGTGCGGCAGACGGCGAGAGGTTTCCAAATAATAGAACAAGGCAACACTTCAGTGTTTATAAAAACAATATCGACATTGAGATTTACTTTGGAAAACTCTTCTGACCCGTGGCCTCAATAGTAATTTTAAATTGAATGTGCTACACTTTAAAGTTGACCAAGGAGCTCAGACGTGAGTTTGCGAAGATCGTGCTTCATTCTCAGAGATGTTCATTACTATCTAGGAAAAACTGAATGTGAGTGTATTATGATACGGTAATGATAACGTAAGAACTGAATCGAAATAGACATTAGTGCAAAATCAAGTAAATGTACATTTCACCGACTAAGTTATCTCATATAGACTGAAATAAAAATTCCCTGAAAAAAAAATTTGAAATAAAAACTATTAAGGCTTTATACTGATCTGTTACTTGTATGCTGAATGAACCAAAGTGATCATATATATTATTACAGAAAGGTCTTTTCTGTCATTCCGTATATGCTCCGTTAACACTGCACCTACAGTGATAAATGAGGTATCATTTTAAACGTTGAATCACCGACTTCTGACAAAAAATACAATCTCAATCTCAAATTTCACTATTTACCCAATAATTTGACTTAAAAGTTTCGATTTTTCCATGTCGATTACTCGCTCGAGGTACATCGACTCCACACATTTTTTTTATTCTAAACTTCAAAAAAAGGTTTAAAATGAAAATAGTACGAAATGCACATAGTGATTGTACATGGATGAATGGTCATCTGGTAAGTCAATGCAATTAAAACTTTTCGATTTCATATTTATATGATATATTCGCTCTTGAATTCATTAAATCCTTCAGGTCTCCCACCTCATAAGTTGTTGGTAAAGAAAAATGCCATAGTAATTTTAATCCGCAACCTCAACGCCATGCAAGGGTTGATTAACGGTGCCAGGTTAATAATTACTAATTTAGGCGAATACACAATCACTGCTAAATTAATTGACTCGGGTAGAACAGTCATAATTCCGTGAATTAAACTCACCCCTTCGGATCCAACCAAGCCTTTCCAAATGACAAGTAAACAATTCCCAATCAATGTGGCCTTTGCAATGACAATTATTAAAGCACAGGGTCAGACTCTTCAGAGAGCCGGATTGTACTTGCCAGAATCCGTTTTTTTCGCATGGACAGTTGTATGTAGCATTTTCTAGAGTTCGCACTTTCCGTGATACTTATGTTTGTGTTAAAGAAACTCATAACCAAAAAGTTACAGACGACAACATTGTTACTTCTAATATTGCCTTTAAAGAAGTTTTGTAAATTGCCGTCCATTATTCAGTAACAGACGTCATGATTTTTCCTACTGGTACCAAACTCCCTTGCCTGTATTGCATTCATATGTTTTGTATATTTTTGCAAGAAAACAAGTATAAAGAAAGTACTTTATGATACACCTTCTTCTCCTTCTTACATGGACCTGAGGAAGCCAGCAGGACAGCCGGCGAAATATTGTCCTCAACATGAACCAACGCGGCGGAAAACCCGAAAGAAGGAATCAACCTCCATCAAAGGCCTGCGGAAGCCTTCATCACACCTTCTTCACTATTTTAAACCCAATTACACCGTTTCCTTAACATACTTATTCCCTGATAGCGTGAAAGTGCGAAATTTTCGCACGGGTTACCTAGTCTCAACTTATTTGTAATAAATATTACGGCGGGAAATAAATACTTAAAAGATGATTAAGTATCTAAACTAAGTATTTCAGCATTTAAAACTGAGTACGTGCATCAAAACTTTCTAATTTTTCATTTAAGTGCCTATAGAAAGCATTTCATAAAAAATGGCGTTCATCATTTGGAGAAATTTCTCTGAAAGTAATACTGTACTAGAATGATATTATCGTATCATTAGCATGATAAGAGTTTTTTCCTCATGTGTCGTATTTTATCTTCAATGATATTTCGATCCATCAATTTCAGCGGGGAAATGTCAGAGGAACATAAATGGAGAGGTTTGAAAGACAAACACGTCATGGAAAGAATAGGAGAACTTGGGGAGATACAGGTGAAGGGTCACGCCCTTGGGCGACCAAAAGAAAACGTGCAGGAATTGAAAAGAGAGGAAGGGAGAGAGTGCGAAGGAGATAAGCTGCCTGAAGGGGAGAACCCCAAAAAAGAATCTACGAATTGGGATGTATGGGCGGAGAGTTTCTACTTTCTTGTCACGGATACTTGCGCTTGGGATTTCGGGGAAAGGAATAACAAACGGCTGACCCGAGGCATGTGTAGCTTGTCACGCGGATAGCTATGCTACGGAGGCCTTTATCCCTCGGGAGAAATAGGGAGATAGGATTGCATCCTGTTCTGAACACATCGGGGGTCACATTTCTCGTGAGTTGTCTGTCTGATATTCACCTAAAAACGATTGAGTTAAACTCTGAGGGTGGAAGAGTAGCGAATTAGAAGAAATAGAAAAGTACCTCTGTAAAAATACCTCTATAATAGGGAAAATCGTCTACTTGAGGTGCAGAGTCTGATTGAATAATATGGTGAAGAAAAGTTTGGTACTTTTGGGTGAAATTTCTTTTTTTTTATTGATTATCTCTCGGAATTCTCATTTTTTGTGGTCCAAGAAGCTCACTCATTCTCATAATACTGTCATACTGCAATGAAGCACGTCCACTTCGGTCAACTACGGACAACTACGGTCAAACCTGCAGAGCTGATAGATAGAGTTGAGAATGAAGTAGTGCGTAAAATTACACAATAGATTACTCTTAGAGCGTCATCCATGTGACAAAAAATACCAAATATATACAAAGAACCTCGGATGACTTCAGTTAAATAATGATATTGCGATAGGAAAGACCTATTTTGGGATTTCGGAAAGAATGAGTGTCAAGGAAGGTCTTTACTAGGCATAAGGGGAAGAGAACAAAAAAATGGAAAAACAAAGCACTAAGAGGGAATAAAAAATCAACAAGGATACTGTGGAATGGCGTAGAGTGAGGAACTGATTAAGACTGGTAAGGATGGACGGAGTGGGATGGAGATGAAAGGGATAACGAGACCTGGGCTAGATTTGGACTGAGGCAGTACTGCAGAAGAACAGGAACAGATTTATCTTTAAGTTTCCTCAAATTGATCCACGAAAAATGTTTTTAAGTATTGATTTTACTTTTCGTATTTGCTGTGATGTATTGCTCCCTTTGCTAATCATAGTTCTCTCTATTATTGTCAGTTGATAACAGTCCATGTCAGTATATGTTGGCATATGAGTCCAGAAAGTGCTATCGAGAGAATTCTGTGCGAAACTTGTGAGGGTGTTCTTAGAAATGTCGCCAAGCATAACATGGAAGAATATTGTGAATATATACCTACCGAGGATGTGATACCAAATATGAGATTCAGAGGCGTTTTGACTCAGGTTTAGTATCTAAAAAAATTAAGCATTGTTTTTAAGCCTTATAACTATTTCGAATTTTTGGTGCTATCTGTGTCGTAGATCATGTATGACTCTTAGTGATATCCAATTAGAATTTAACTAATTATTTTCACAAAACTAATTGAATTCTTATACTGGTCATAAAAAAACACAGGATGCAACATAGTCATCAGGAGTAATGTCAGCGTAGCGCATTAATGAGTTGATCTATCTCTAAGACCAACTTGTGATAATAATTGGTTTTATAGAGATAATATGTAGGAAAAAAATAAAACTTGAGGTTATGCTGACCAGTAAATGACATAAAGTAGATACATTTCTAAGTATCGGCTAAGAATATGTAAATATTAGTGCGGTTTTTTTTCAAGCATCAAAAACGTTCAATGTTCTGAGAATATAATTATTATCATTAGATAAGAAAACATACAAGTGATTCCTGATGCGCTAATGTTTAGCTAGTATTAAAAAATTCAATCTTCATTATATTGCCGAAAAATGATAGGTCGTCAATGATATATCAATGTGGTAAATAATTATATACTGGTCCAACAAACCACAATGGGACGTCACGTCATACCATGTGATAAATATATTATTGTGTTTTTGTAATATTACGGTTCGTGGATTGGGGAAGTTAATTATGAATCTTTGCAACTCTGAGCAAGCACGTATTTCTTAGTTCTTGTTTTTTGAAAGTAAAAAAAAACAAATGAACATGTGTATGATACTAAGCAAGTGAAAATTATCATCTTATAAAAGGAAACTATAAGTGTACTTATACTGTAAGAACTAAGATAAATAAGCAAAAGCAAAGTTTTCATAGGAATATTAATAAAAATGGAAGTCTAACCGTTCTCAGAGGTTTCTTTTCATATATGTTGTTAAATTATCAGTGTTCACATTATTGGGGAGACTGATTATTACCTCTACATTATTTCTACTTAAAAATTAAAGTAGGTACGTAGGCTCTCGTTGGTTCTCGCGAGCAGCGTTTCATTTATTTTAAGACCCGATATGTAAAGCTGGACTCTATGATAGAATGATATGACTCCACACAAGCTAGCCGTATTTCCAAGGTCACACAGGTACCTCATCTCACAGAACGTATTGGAAAGACTGATATTCCGCTGATTAACTGACAAATTATTGAAGAAAGGATCAATGGAGAGAGAGGAGCGAGATATGGTCCTGGGACCGGATGCGTGATGTCATGGTCACTGGAGGTCCCATCGGTTTACTCCATTGAAATATCTACTGTAATTTTGATTGAAAGCCCTGGCCTCTCATCTGAACCCACTCCGCCTTTGATATTGGCTCTCCATCGGCCTCGCCTTGAGAGCGTAAATTAGTAAATGAACTGGGTGAAGATTCCATGTGCATTAGGGCTGAAGTGAGGAAAAATTAAAGCCGCCCGTGTACCATAAAAAAACGAGATGAATCCCTCTTACAGTAACGTGCCTGAATGGATTCCTTGAATTCGGCTAGCGGTTGAATTATAACATCAATTGTTTTAAATATGCTGACTTCCACAGTGCTCAGGATCACAATGTAACGCGAAGCATTAAAAAACTTGGTTACGAAACTTTTACTGAAACATTATGGACACGTTTGTCTTTATAATAATATAATTTGTAATATTTATTAATTGATAACAATCTTAAGGCATTGCGTTAAAATTTTGGTTTATTTTTATATTTTTTTTGCGATGGAGAATGAAATTGATTACAATAAGTAAATAATTCATTTAACATATAAATATTCTCAATATGATAGTTGGTCAAAGTAAAAGGTTATATAAAGAATATTTGTGCTCTCTCCTTTAATTTGTCAGTCTAAAATAGTTTTTATCTTGTCACGTACTTTATCAAAACCTTCAAAAAACTAACTTAAAAAGTTCTATTTCAGGAGGCAACCATACTAAGCTACTGCTAAGATCATGAGATTGCAATCGATTTGAAGGCGGACTGTACTTGCAAGTTGTCGAACAAATATCAACAGATGTTCCCCGCTGGGATAAATAGTAAATAAGGCCAGTTAGTGAAAACTATCAACACCTAAATGTTTCATGGAGATAAGAAAGCATTTCTAGGAAAATAGTTCCTATGATTTTTGCTGCAATTAACTAACGAAGCCCAGCTCGTTGCGCACAGGTATTTCGTTCTTACGCGTTTGTAAGGATGTTTATCTAGCATAAAACATTTTCTCATAGATTGATGTAGCAATCCAAGCTTATTACTGCAGGTTTATTCCTTCACTGGAATGGAACAAAGTTACGCCGTGGTACAACCAACTATTTAATGATTTCATTAACTTCGCAAAATGAAACCGTCTCCCACAGAAGAAGAACAAGTCTCATTTATCTATCCCCAAGGAAATTTTCCCTGGATTTAGGTGACTAAAGTGAATCTGCCTGAGGCTACCGTAAAAAAGATTCCTTATATCTTTTCTCTGTCAGAAATTATAAAAGTTTCGTTATTCTCGGTCGCTCTCACTAAAAAAGAATGTACATTTTCCGCAACGGAACCGACGGTGAGAGGAGCTCTTGGGGAGTTTAAATTGCGCTGGGTAAGACGTCTGTCATCTGGTCTCGTAAAATCACGTATCTTTACACAAATTATTAACACATAAAAATGATATAAAGTGATATTACTATCTAGAAACAAGAAACAAGCAATTAAATGAATTCCTAAATGTCTTAATAAAAATAAAATACTAACCGATAAAGGCTAACGCCTGTGAATATGATACCTTGTAATATTTTGAGCATATATCTGCTAACGTTTCTGAAACGCTTATGAAACGATAAGTTAGAAGCCCTAATCCATCAAATAATATGTATTTGAAAGGGTTAATAGTGGATTCGCATGCATCAAGATGTTTATTAACATTTATTTTCATTTGTTTTTCCCGGAAAGTTTTTTCGTGCTTACTTTTCTGTAAAGTTTGCAGTTTTTTATCGAGAAGGTATCTCTTTGAATATATTTTATATTGGTTATTCAGAACGTATTGCTTCCTAAATTATAGTTTTTTTATAGTGTAATATTTAGATTCATGTTTTATTTGGCAAATATTATTACTCAACAATAGCTAAGGAAAACAGCAGCTACTTTTCACTCTATTAAAATATTCTTCGACCAATTTTTCGACACTTCCTGAGCGTGTTGCAACCGTAAACTTTATGAAAATTATTTCAACATTTGCTGTGTAGTTGGCTTTCTAAGAGTTGGGAAGATTTTTGCTTGTCATACAAATCTCTAACTTCATTATGGGCTGAATTCGATTTAAAGTTAGTTCGCCTGAACTTCTACCACAACGGAATTTATTATCGCAGGGCGACCACCTCTCTCTCGGTGGGAAATATCATGCGTTTTATTTTTTACTATTTTATTACTTTTTTCACTAGTGAGATGACCTCCTGCTCCAGATATGTCCCTTCACGGGAACAGAATAGCTGACCTTAGTGTTAATAGCTTCCCAAAAGTTCCGCCGCGGGCTTCCGGCGAGAACTTGGCGATGTCACCGCTACTTTGTCGTAGGATTCCCAAATCCGCACCAATTTGCCTCGGAAAGCATTTGTTTACAGCGACATCAAGGCTCTCCCTCCGGTTTTGCTTCGTCCACATATCGACTGGTTAGCGATATCCATTTTTCACAAGTCCTCCACTGATCTCGGGCCCCGTCCGATTATATTTTTTCACTCGTCAGTGATGGATAATTGGGGTCGTCTACTTGAAACTCTTCATTTTCAGGCCTCTTCTTGTGTCGTTACGTACTATTAATCATCGTCACCCATGTGTCATATAACCTATTTCATTAAATACTGATATATCGGATTCCTATTTCATGTAGTTTCACGGACCCTTAAACTAATTTCAAGAATTGTTTCCTTTAAAAGCACCGCATGAATGATTGAAGTTAGCAATTCAGAGAATTCGGTTGACTCAGAGAATACTCAGTTATGCATAAAGGATAGTAAAAATACGTCACTATCAATGAAAAATCCTTTAATCAAGTTACTTCATGACGCGGTCTACAGAAAAAGATTTTATTATGGTAGTACCAAGTCATCTTCCCATCTGTCATTCCATTGTTTAGAGCAAACAATTATAACAATATCGATATCATTATACACATACTTTACCACGACACTTCGCTTAAAAATTATTTCCAGATTTTATCCCTATAATTAATTTAAGCTACGTAGTAAGACTAAAATTGACTCGGATCAATATTTTAATGATAATAAAATTATGGATAAAAGCCCAAAAATTCTATTTTTTCCTCGTTTAATTCTTTCAAACCCTCCTGTTGATGTAAAGCATAGTAATTTATGAAGTGGCATAGGACTATTGAAATAACTTTATGTTTTATTCTGCCCGTGGGGAATCTTAGGACAAATATTCCTACCTTAGGAAGAGATGTTTGTGTTGTGCGTGTGCGTGCGTGTGTGTGCGGGGCCGTGTGCCCCAGGTTATGATTAATAAAAATGGCGAGGACATCTTCAAGCGAATCTGAGTTTATTACCCGCGCGACTTCCGACGAAGCGCTCGACAATGTCCGCGTCCACACGCTCCCGGCTTCCGACACACACTGGTGAAAAAACCAAACGCGACACTCGCCACCAGAGCCGACAGGGGGGAGGAAAACGACCCAACATTTCGCACGCCTTGGAAGCCGTGATATTCAATGAATACTTGGAGCGTGTGGAAGAGCGCAAAAACAAATAAATACATGAAATACAAGAAAAACATACGATAGAGACAAATACCAAACATAGCTATAAACTTTAGGGAAAAAGTCTGTATGTCCTTGGCAAAGATTTACTTTCAATTACACATGCAATATTCCACACTAACAGCAACAAAAAAAACCAAATCACTCAAAATTTGACACAAACCGACACTTGATGTAATGCTCCTATAATCAGTCACACAAATAATTCACCTGAACAAAAACTCTTTACACTGATAAATAATATTAAGTCAATTAAATGATGAAAATTTAAGTCACAACAAGTTCGTGCAAAAACAAATGCGAATGGCATTTATAGTGATGTAATTAAATTTTTAGATTTTAAATGTCTTCTTTAGGTAGTGGACAGAGCTTGTTGACCGCCCGCCGTATTGAACTGCCAGTTGTTTTCACTGTGGCCACTCTAGAAACTCCATCTTGACCTGGGTGGAGATGCACAATGCGACCGAGGGAGTAGATTGTCCTCTTTAATAAGGACCAGGTCGCCTTGCTGCATGCTGGGTGCCCCTCTGGTCCATTTGGGTCTCACCTGGAGGCTGGACAGGTACTCCTTGTGCCAACGGGACCAGAAATGCTGTTGCATCCTGGTCACGTACTGCCATCTGGATAGACAATTGACGGGGATATCAATCAAGTTTGGATCTGGGATGGCAGTGAGTGCGTCGCCAACTAAGAAATGGCCGGGAGTTAAGGGATTGAGGTCATTAGGATCTGACGACATTTGGGTTTTTGGTCTGGAGTTAAGGCACGCCTCTATCATTGTCAAATAGGTGTACGTATCCTCATAGGTAAAGGATGCGTTCCCAGCAATTTTCCAGAGATGATACTTGAGTGAACGGACAGCCGCTTCCCAGAGGCCCCCAAAGTGGGGTGAGCGAGGAGGGATGAAATGCCAATTGATTCCCTCGGATGACGAATAATGATGAAGGGTTTCCTGATGTGATTTGGATGAGTAGACTTTATGGAGATCCTTCAATTCCCGATTTGCTCCTACAAAATTTGTGCCATTGTCTGAGTCAATATCACTGCACTTTCCTCGTCGAGACGTAAAGCGTCTTAGTGCTCCCAAAAATGCTTTCGTTGTCAAATCACCCTCTAACTCAAGATGTACCGCCTTGGTGGAGAAGCAGACAAAGACAGATATGTAAGCCTTGATTGGCTGAGACCCACGACGACGACTTGATTTTATGTAAATAGAACTGTAATAATCAACCCCGTAACGTAAAAACGGGCGAGTTGGCTCAAGTCTTTGTTTTGGTAAATTACCCATTAATTGTTGGATTGCCTTGGGATTGCTCCGGAAGCATCTGGTGCATTGATGTACAATCTGACGGCAGAGATTTCTGTCACTTAAAGGCCAAAAGCGCTGCCTTAATGATGAAAGCAGCAGTTGTGGTCCAGCGTGAAGCTGCTTGATGTGTTCTTGCTTCGCAATCAACTTGGTCAGATGATGTTTCGGAGGCAAGACGATTGGATGCTTCTGGCCGTAGGGAATGTTAGAAGACCTTATTCTGCCTCTCACCCGGATTACGTTATTTTTGTCAAGAAATGCATGCAGCATTTTCAAGTTTGATTTGCTGCTAACTTGATGTTTCTGCTGAAGGTCATGAAGCTCATTAACAAATACTTCGCCTTGAACAGCTTTAATCAGCTGCGTAAGAGCCGCCTCGATTTCTCGCACCGTGAGTTCTTCCGTTTTCCTCTCAATGAGTGATTTTGAGGCGTTGTGTATGAATCGCAGGCAATAAGCGGTTACCCTCTGCAATTTGAATAATGACGAATAGCGTCGGATTAACTGATTTGCCACGACTGCAATCAAAGCGGTGGCTATCGGTCGTTTCTCTGGGGGCTCTAGGGTCTCAATGAATGATTCTGACGGCCATTCATTTTCATATCCATTCATCCAAGGCGGTTCTTGCCACCATGATACCGTCTCGAGCAATTGTTGCGGCGTAAGTCCCCTGGAAATATGATCCGCTGGATTGTCCACTCCTCTGGTGTGCCTCCATTTGAATTTACTTGCCAGCTCGTGGATCTCGGCAACCCTGTTGGCGACGAAAGTCTTCCAATTGGATGATGGTGCCTTCAGCCATGCGAGCACCACAGTGGAGTCTGACCACAGAGTAGGGCTTCCCGAAAACGAGATGGATGATGAGACCTTATGAATAAGGTGAGCAAGGAGTACTGCTGCGCACAGTTCCAGTCTGGGAAGAGTTGTTTTCTTTAGGGACGCCACTCGCTTTGGAGCATAGAAGGTTCATCATGTACTTCCCATCTGATTTGACGGACCTGACGCATACACATGCTCCGTAACCGGATTCCGAGGCATCACAAAAGCCGTGAATCTCATACATATTGCAATGCTGCGCAATAACGCGCCGGGGAGGTCGCAAATCATTTAAGCATTTGAATGATTCACGGAAATCAAGCCATTTTGAATGGAGCTCCAAAGGAAGTGATTCATCCCATTCCAATCTGAGTTCCCACAGACGTTGAAGGAATACTTTCTCCTTGAGAATGATTGGTCCGATAAGACCTAGGGGATCAAATATTCTCGCCAGATCGGAAAGAACTGGACGTTTAGTCACTCGGGCTTCACAACTGACGTTCGTCGTGTCAAAGTGGAAGACGTCCGTATTTGGGTCCCAAAGAATTCCCAGGCTCTTGATGGTGTTGCCTCCTTCCGGGTGAATCTGATAAGAGGGCTCCCTATGGTTTAATGGAATTTTCTTCACCAAATCGGGATGATTAGAGCACCATTTTCGAAGCCGAAAACCTCCTCTGCCAAGCAATGCAATCATTTCTTCTTGGATTTTCTCAGCCTCCTCGATCGAGTTGCTGCCAGTGAGGATATCATCAACGTAGAAATCTTTCATCACTACTGCCGCTGGGCGGGGAGCACGATGTGATTCCTCTAGGGCCAATTGCTGAAGACATCTTGTCGCCAAAAACGATGCTGAGGCCGTACCGTATGTCACTGTGGTTAACCTGTAAGTTTCAATTGGCACACCTTCTTCGTCTCTCCATAATACTCGTTGCAAATTGGTGTCAGATGGATGGACCTTGATTTGGAGATACATTTTTTCAATATCAGCCGTCATTGCATATTCTTGTGTCCTAAATCTGATAATGATGTTGAGCAGATCATCTTGAATGGTGGGCCCTACCATTAATATATCATTTAATGATACTCCTGTTGCTCTCTTGCTTGATACATCAAACACAACTCTCAATTTCGTCGTTGAACTGGTGTCCTTCGTAATTGAGTGATGTGAAATGTAGAAGGCGACGCCCCTTGGCTGGATCTCTTCTTCTCTGACTAACTCCATGTGCCCGAGATCTCCATATTCTCTCATAAATGATGTATATGCCAATTTCCTCTCCCCATCCCTTTGTAGTCGCTTCTCAATCATTAGAAATCTACGATTAGCAATTCGCTCGGAATCTCCAAGGTGACCGATCTCTCCTTTGATAGGTAGCCTAAGGATGAAGCGCCCATCTGCTCCTCTGATGTTGTTTTCCTTGAAGTGCTCTTCACATTTCATTTCTTCTGCTGAGAATTTTGAAGCAGGTTTGCACTCCTCCAATTTCCAAAAGTTTTGCACTTGCTCTTCCAAGTTTTCTGCCCGACTAACGTAGCAGGATGATGACGACAACGTTTCATTTCTCCGAACTCTTCCTAGTAAAATCCAACCGAGAGTAGTTTTCTGAAGGATCGGTAGGGTTGGTGATGTTCTAAATTGCTCAAAGCACAACATTTCAAGGAATACCTCTGCACCTGTGAGGAGGTCAACAGCTTGCGGGATACTAAATCCAGGGTCAGTAAGTTGGAGGTTAGAGGGTGGACTCCAATTTGAAATATCAACAGGAATCGCAGGTATTCCGGAAGTAATTTTTGACAGCACCAAGCAATTAATATGAGCCTTGTACGCTGTAATTCTCGATTTAATCGTCGTCTGCACCATCTGAGCGCTTCTAGCGGCCGATCCTCCTATACATGTGATTCCTATTACGCCTGTTTTCCTTTTGAGTCTCAGAAGTTGCGCCATTCTTTCCGTTATGAAATTTGCTTGAGAGCCTGAATCGAGCAACGCTCGACAGAGATGAGGGGAGCCTCGCAAATCATGCACCCAGACGACCGCAGTGGAGAGAAGAACTGTTGTTGATGCCTCCCCCTGGTATGGAAGACGTGCTGTAGTGGACTTTATTTGCGTCGAAGACGGACTGAATGGTGCCGAGTTTACTGATAGATTGGTTTGGGAATTTGCAGATAGATTGGCCGCTGAGGCGTGACTTGAGAGGTGAAGCAAGCTGTTGTGCCCTTCACCGCAAAGCTTGCAATTACCTGAGGTGCAGCTACCTTTTAAATACCCTCCCCTGAGGCAGTTAAAACATACTCCAAGTTTTTTCATGTCGCTAATTCTCTCAGGAACGGATTTCTTCAAAAAGATGCTGCACTGATATAGTTGGTAGAACCCTTTGCACAGATTGCATTTTGACTCAATGGCTACGTTTCCCACCATTGACCAGCTGGTTTTTATGAGTGGTCTTTTTCCTTGATCGCGCGATGTGATAGCGGTGCGAACGGCGCGATGAGCGTCTACCGTCTCCATCACTTGGGACCTTTGCTGAAGGAAGATAAGAAGTCCTCCGACACTTAGCGTCTCTTCCCGCGGTAACGACGCCTCTCATTCCTTATGAAGCCTCAGGTATATCTTGCTGGTGATTACGTGGACAAGGAGCGCGTCCCAGGAGTCAGCAGGCTGCCCCATGGCTTGGAGAGCCCTCAAATGTTTATTGAAGTGTACCCGTGGACGACTCCTTCTCTAATTGATTGCATTCAAACATTGCCTTGACGTGCATGCTGATTATAAAACGTTTGTTTTCGAAGCGCTGCATTAGCAGTCCCCACGCGATGTCGTAATTTTGTTCCGAGGTGGCGAGAGAGGCTATAACTTGCAACGCTTCTCCGCGCAGCGTTGGTCTTGGCTAATGGAATTTTTGGATTCCTGATAAAGACACATTGTCATGAATGAGGCTCTTAAATGTATCATAGAATGTCACCCATTCATCATAAGCCCCGTGAAAAATAGGTAAATTTATGACTGGGAGCTTCACGGGAGCAACATTGTGACCATTTTCCTGCGATTCACTGGCCCTAGGCTGGGACGATTGAATTACTCCGTCGGCCCTTGCGACGGTATCAAAGTACGCATCCTCAAATTCATCGCGTTCTCCGTTGCCTTCCACGTCCAATAACTCAATCTCGGATTGAATATCTTCAAAGGCCTGCCAGAAATCCTTAAACTTCTCCAGGCGGAGAAGCAATTGAGGTATTCCATCAGGAATCCTTACGGAATCGACGAAATTCTTAAATCTCGTGACCCTGGCCTTAATTTGACCGCGTTTTGCGATTAACTCCTTGGTTTTCTCTGCCATTGTTCTGAGACACGTGCCTTAAAGGCTAGGATAATTTACAGTGGGGGATATGGAGTGATATGGAAGGGAATTGCACTCACTGCCTACCTTATACTACGATGGCTGCGTTATGCTGCGTTGCTGGTGCGCCGATGCCGCTGCTGTGACTGTTGTGTCCTCGGCTGATTGGATGACACCTTGCTAGAGATGCTGCTCGCTGAAGAGTGCCGATGGTCCGCTGCTTTGAAGACCCCGATTCGAGTGCTTGCCGGGAGATGCCTCGTGTTGATTTAATCTTGCGCTTATGTACGAAGATTTCGAATATGCCTTGCCGATCACTGGTGCGATCCAGCCCGAAGGACCAAAAATGTGCGTGCGGGGCCGTGTGCCCCAGGGTATGATTAATAAAAAAGTCGAGGACACCTTCAAGCGAATCTGAGTTTATTGCCCGCGCGACTTCCGACGAAGCGCTCGACAATGTCCGCGTCCACACGAGCGCTCGACAATGTCCGCGTCTACACGACTGCTCGACAATGTCCGCGTTTACACGACTGCTCGACAATGTCCGCGTCCACACGCTCCCGGCTTTCGACACACACTGTTGCAAAAACCAAACGCGACGCTTGCCACCAGAGCCGACAGGGGGGGGGAAAACGACCCAACATGTGTAATACTCATCGGAATCAAAAGTGGTGAATTAGTGCGTTGAAATTAAGATAATTTTCCAGCTAAGCGATAACTTGTTTGTGAGGAAAAGCAAAATTATCGTAGGGTATAGATGGATTACCTAAGGTGGCTGTTGCTGTGAATGCCAACTAGTCCTATAAATGTGGAAAATGCTTTTGAACATTTTCAATAGAAAAGGTGATAGGCTGAAAAACTCTTGTTCACTCGTTGATTATAGTTGATGACATTTGGGAATTCCTTAAGATCCGTGGGCATGAGTGGAAACCTGCGTATAAGTGTTTTTGTTTTATCCTGCTCTGATATTGTTCTTATTATTAATTTGTATTTTTTTCCTAAATTTTATTTCATGGAAAACATAAAAATATAGTGATTTTCAAAATTAAAACAGGATGTGAGGGTGAAAAATGTGGTAGCGGTTAGGAAGGATGCGACTACATTCATTGCGAAACATTGGCCAAATGCGACATATTTCTGGCCAAATATTTTGAAGTGAATTTTGGTTGATTCTCGCCCTATACATATCATCTACCACCTATTACTCCTCATCGATAACATCACCGTATAATTATCACATACCAATCACCATTATCAAGTCATTCTTTGTCCTGAAAGCCAATTAATGTCATGTATTTACTGGCAAGTGTATATACCTAAGCACTCTGATTTTCTGGTGGAGCAAGTAAAATGGTTAATAAGACACCCCATGACCAAGCATCAGGTTATAAACTTCTCAAATATGAAGGAGGAAGGAAAAAGCCAAAACAGTACATGAACAGCATCAGGTTATAAACTGTACTCACTTGAACACTCTCTTTAAAACCATGAAATGTATAAGGAGAAAATAACCTTTGTCCGTATGAATTGTATTAGAAGCAGAAATACAGTATCAAGTACGCCAACTGCTAGCATTTCAGTGTGTGTGGAGTTCAAAATTAATTAATTTATAAAGGAGCGTAAAAAAAATTATTCAGAGGTATATTTTCCAAACCAGTGATTTTTATGATGTAATCTTGAAGTAATTGTAGAGCAAATTCTGAGCCTTATGTAATGCCATTCTGTGCCAAATCTGTACAAAATACCCACTAATAGCACGAAAGACACACCTATAATTTATCTTGTTAAAACTCCTGGAAAAATGGGAAGAGTTTCTCTTAGACAAGTGCAATGGAGTAGGAATGTCAGCTTCTAGGGAATGAATAACACTTATTTTATGAAGTTGAATATTATGCTCAAACGATAATGACTTATTTATCTAAATTTTCGGATACTTATCGGGTTTGAGTTGCAACGGTAAACATTAGCTCTATAAATCATGGAATAATGGTTTTCAAACATGTGACTTGGAGAAATTGCATTAAAAAGCACCAAACGAATGTAAAACAAGAAGAAAAGAACTTTAATTTTTTAAAATACCAATGAAAAGCTTGCATTGAATTAAGGAATAAAAAGTATAGGCACATCATGCTAATGCTTAGTGCAAATATGCTTTTCTTTAATTCATTTTCCTACCAGTATTTTTGATTGGATTATTTTTGTTTTGGTTTTGTCTGATAAACTAGGTTACCCAAGTTCGGCTATCTCACGAAAGTATTTTTTTTCAAGAAAGAAAGTATTATCATAGTACTGCGTTTTTTCCTATTTTGTTCGCATGTTGCTGGCTTGTTTCCGGTGTCCCCAATAATTGTGCAGTGACTTTTCGTCAGTACATTTGGGGGGTTTCTACAGTATTTTTCATCCAGTTTTATCTAGAGAAGCCTTGAAAATCATCGGAAATTTATTGCATTAAAGTAGATGTCAGGTAGCTTTAAATTTAAATGAAAGTGTGCTCAGTTGCTATCGGTTCAACTTCGAAAAAGATCATTTTTAATAAGGAATAAGATAGCTGCCATATTGTATTTATTTAGGTAAATTTTTATTTACATACATCTAAGTTTCGATTACCGGTTTTAGGGACAGAATTCTAATTTTTTCACGCTGAATTTTCTTATAAACCCACGCAAATTAGTTTTTTTTCAAGGTCTGTTCATGTCATTCCATTTTTCTTAGGAATCAGGGATGACTTATGCGTCCGTATTCCAATGTAAACTCTATTGGCTGGGCATTCATGCAGGAGCAAACATCGGTAGTATATAGTACCAAGTGATTATGTCTGGTGAATCAATAACGCTTCAAGTGTTGAGCAAGTAACGTCTACTTCCCGTTACGAGAAATCTATTTAATAAGTTTCAGAATCTCAAGGAGAACGCTCTTTGGCAATCTAAAGCCCTACTTTGTGTGTGTGCGAGAGAATGGCACCAAGCCCGGTTCGCTTCACGATCGTCTCTTTTTTCTTTACAGCCACTATCGAGTTATTTCCAAGTTCAAGCTCGTATCGGTGGAGAACAATCAACGTAGCGCTGTTATTAGGGCAGCAGTATCTCGCCCGTATCCGAGCAAGTGAAGGCCACCCGGTGGTAGGAGAAGGTCCAGCGGAATGGCGATCCAAGGGCCGATTTCGTCCTCAACTTGGCAGAAACTCGACCTGCTGGTAAGTCTAAAAATAAATTTCAGAAATTAGTTCTTTTAAAGACCGTACCATTTCACTCCTATTTTGTAATCTATTCTTAACTATTTTCCATTTTTCTGAGCGCTATACAGATATCTCTATTGTCCTAAAGATCAGGTACAAGTGTCAATTGTCAGTCAATTAAGTGCACTTAGTTTTTATTTTCGAAGTTTGTGTTATAATTTGTAACAAATTTCATGCAATGTATTATAACGTAAACGTTAAACACCTGGATTTTTTCCGTCTACTCCGTCCACTCTGTATGTATAATCCTAGCGCAATGTAGCCACACAACCGAAGCACTTCGCTCCGATAACTGTCTAACCACTCTCTAATTTATACCTCATGCCAGCCATTATGACGTCAATGAAACTCGCAGATTGCTGGGGACTCGGAAAGGTATCACAATAGGGCTTTCAAAAATATATATGAAGTAATAACATAAGCTAGTCCTCCCATGTCTATCTCGTCCACCTTCAGAGTAAATATCGGAGAACTCACCCACACCGAATCCATTCCAATCTATGCATTCGAACGCACCAACGCCACGAAAAGCTTCTGTTGCTCTTTCACGAATATAGTCGACAAAATCAACTGAGCAATAATGTTTTAATGAACAACATAACTGATACATAAATATAATACGATTGAAGCAATTATGTTACGATGTAAAACAAGCTGTTAACTAATTATTGTTAACATAGTGCCATATGATATACTTACATATTATTATAAAGTGTATTCACTGTATGCAATAGTGCACGGTGCAAAATAGCCTAAGCTGTTGATACTTTTCAATTCTGCCACTAAATCAGAGAGAACGATTGGGAAATATTTTTGGCTCTTACCAAGCTTAGAAAAAAACAGATAGTGAAGGCGAAACAATAAATGCCACAGATAAATTTGAAAAGAATATTTTAAATCGAAAAAGGCTATAAAACAGTATTCGTATTACTCATGATTATTATTTTTGGAGTTTTTTAACCGTTAAAAGCCCATTGTCCATTACTTATTAGAAGATCAATGCTCTGCAGATGATGGCTGTGTCGGCCACCTAAAATTCGACAGCAGCTACACCTCTGATCCGATTGAAACCCCGAAAAAAATTGACATTCCTTAATAGACGTCACCAGACGCCATTCAGTCTTATGAGCTCAAAGTATTTCATCAATCTGACTTGGGTAGTACGGTTCATGCCAGAGTAAATCTTGCAAACATATTGCTGGCATATTTGACGCGCTCACGGAATCTCTTCTTAGTAAACCCTCACATTTATTGCAGCTTTCTCAGTCAATCATTTTCTGCCTCACATTTGCAGATTAGCCTTTTATATCAGTCATGTGCTTTTAGGCAAGGAGCCGATAGTTACAACCGTATGATTGTTGGAACATAATGTAAATATTGAGGGGTTACTTACAGTGATAAATCAATTTTTGGGTGAAAACAATCAACCATTTGGGAAGTTGGAATACTGGCTAGTTTTGACCGTGTGTCGAATAGTGTCTATGGTGACTTAAGCCTAATATAGGCTTTTGATCAGAAAGGACGCACAGATTTATTTACAAAGGTACAAGGGGCTGTGTCCGTTTATATCAACCTACTTTGCCCGACCATTCCCCTCGGCACTGCTTGTTGACGTATTGAGGCCAAATTTTTAATGCGGCGGTTCTCCTACACGGTTTACCACTCAGCAAGGGACACACGTACAACGCAAAAGGGCGCATTCGAGAAAACTAAAATGAAAATCGGAGAGGTAGCCGACTACGCACTTACCTCTGAAGTGAATCTGACACAGAATAAGGACTACATACGTCTTTATGCTTCACGAATAACATAGATAATAGACGATCATCATGCTATTTTTACCGAAAGAAACAGAATGAACAAATATGTTTACTAAGTATGTCTCTGTAACATTGGTAACGCTGAAATAAGATAAACAAATATTTAAATAGCATTGAGCTTACTTCCTTGGTAAGTTATAATGATGAAGAGTAGAAGGAGGTCAGATATAAGTAAAATGAAACTAAAATCGGTAACTTTCTGTAGATCAGGCCTCTGCTTAAATTATAGATTCCAAAAATCATGCTTTTCTTGTTTCAAATTGAGCTAAAAAGATATGGTGTGTCCTTATTTTCTTCGGGAATTAGGTTGATGGACTACCAAAAGCATACTCATTAAACAATTTTTTTATTGCCTTCTATTCTTTTACTGTAGTCAAATTATCATTCTATTACCATGAGAGTGTATTTACCAGCCACTGAAAATAGAGGAGCTAAATTGTTGTTCTTTCAAATGAACATAAGAGTCGATATTTTTGTATCTTGTCCATACGAAACATTACCTAATACATTAAAGGTTACAAAACAGAAAACACTGGGTCTAGAGGAAGCGTTCTTAACTCACCGGCAAGCTTACTCCAAGAATGAGAGTTGCAAATTCTGTCATAAGTATGTTGCTTTAGTCTTTAGGATACATACAATATTATTCGCAAATATCGCTATATACTCCTAGTGGATGTAATGTTATAGTCTACCAATATATTACAATATAATTTAATGGTAATAATGTATATATAATTAAAAATTCGTTACCGGGTTGGGAAAAATAAGTGCTTGGTAATACTTGTCAGTTTTTTCCCCGAATTTGTTTCCTTAGCCTCCGCCGGACCCTTTCAAAATAATTACATTTTGAAATATCTAAGAAAGTAGCTATTTCTTCTTGAAGTACGGAAAAACTCTTTGCAAACCTTTTGTTTGACATTTGCTTATCTTGAGGTTGACATTTAATGAGGAATTTTCGCTGTACGGCTAATAGAACTAATACACTTATCTTCAGGCCGTCTTCTTTTAAGCCATCTCAGCATCAACTTGTTTACTTAAAGTCTATAGGTTATATATGAGCATTTTCGATTTTTAAAGAGTATTAAATAAATTTATCAATTCAATCAATGGTATCTCTAACCATATAGAATTAGAAATGGTGAAGTCACTTTTTGAGGTGTATAACAATGACTGGAGTCGCGAAGAGCATGGCATACGAGAGCAGAGAATATTGCGGGGAAATTGGAATAAAAAATCAAGTCTACACAACTGAAAATTGGAGAAAATGATTTTGGTGGTGGAGGAGGAGGTCAAAGATAATCTGTTTTTATTTAAATATATGTCTCAGTGCGCCTGTGAGGCCATTGTTTTTCGAAAATGCAGTAATTAAATGGTGGACTTATTTTATCATTCAGTAAATGATAATTCAACATAAAACAAATTTTACTATGTAGCAGCGACTCAAAATCCATCTCAAATACATTGATTACAATTACTTACATCCTGTTATTCTCATGGGATATGTATATGAATCAAATTTATGGAGTTTTGGAAAATTGTTGGATGGTTCAATGACAACGTTTCGCCAACTTTTTTGCCTTCCCTTGACCTAATATTCTGCTAAGTTCAATCATAACCAGAGAAAATGTCGATATGAGCTTAAGAGTTTCAGCTTATACGCACCTAGAGACCCATAAGTGTATTGGAGCCTCAGTAGTGGGTTTTTTAACTCCAAGAATTAGAAGATATATCTTAGGAGTTTTAATTAAGGTAGTTGGAGCGATTTTCGTTCATATACAGATTTATGTATAACCTTGCATACGTGTACTTATTGGTTATACATATGTATAAATATTTGCGCAAATTCTTTGAATGTTGCCATAAAGTAACTGCTAACTCAATGTTACCGATTTCGTTTCCTGGCAATTTAATGCTATTTTTACGCATAGTCTTACGAAACTTGACTTATATATTAAAATGATTCGATGGCATAAGCAAAAATTTTCTCCTAAACATGAAAACGTGTGCTTCAAATTGTGAAAATAGTTGCTTATAATTATTTAGGCACCATGCCAAAAAAATTACTAATTTCCTTGCGGCTTTTACTTCAATTTCAAATTTCGTGTCGTACACCCAGGTCATAACATTACTTTAATCAAGATGAAAATTCATATAATATAATTCTGGCTTCATTTTTATTTCAAAAGTTATGGTAACTTCCAGTATGTAAACAGATACACCTACGAGAAGTGTGATTCAAAAATTTTTTTCGATTTACTTAAAATGTGCACTCAATGATTCGCGATTAGCTCTCCAACCACCTAAGGCGATGGGTTGGTGGGATTAAGTAGAACCGTGTGGGAGACGAGTGACCCCATGTCATCTCATCCAGGTCTTCCACTATCTAAATACTCTGAAGTCTTGTGTTTCTGCGGCGCCGGGTGGGGTTAATTTTCCCACAGTTCAACGGTAGCATGTATAATCTCTCTTATAACATGGCGGCAAATGTGTTTCTTGAGAGTGATATTGCAAAAGTTGGAGATGTATGGCCTCAGTTGCGTGAAGCTTCACATTCCATGAAGAAATGAACGGGTTCAATTTAAAATATACTGATTACCTGATAGTTTGGGTCAATGCTTATGATGATCTCTATTCTCAAACTGTAACTTTACTTACACAACAGTGACAAAACGAATGCGCTCAAAATCTTAAAGAAAGTAGTATAATGGCTAAGACAAAGGTATAGCGCGCGTTGTTAGCAAGTAACAACCCAAACTGCCACTTGTTCTATAGGTGTGCAGAAGCAAGAATCCATACAGTGTGAGATAAACCTATAATCAAGCACTTCAGTTGTGTTTTAAAAAGTGGTATTTAGGGTCTCTGTCGCGTAAGCTTGGCCTTTTTGCTTTAATCAATTGAAAATGTAGAAAACTTCCATCACTTGTTGTTTTATTAAACACTTAATTTTTATATGTCATGATGAATATTACTGCATTATGCATTTTGACAATCGTCTGAGGGATACATCTCTCCCGAGCGTGCAACTTTTTGATAGCCAAGTATTGTTTTTTCCATTGAATTTCATCAAAATATGGGTTATTATAATATTTCTTTAAAAGTAACTGGGCCCAGCGATGTGAGAGTTTTTCTCGTGTTTATGGCCCCATTTGTGGGTGGTTTTATTCACAAATGCATTTACACACCTAAACGGTGATTATCCGGAACTATCCATATGATGTAATGTTTTCGGTATCCCAATACTCTTTAACACTAGAACCGCCGAGGGGTCATTTTGACCCCTGAGGTTGTATATGTTTCATTGTCACTCTTAGAATTTTTTAGATGGGGTCATCATATGTATATGACTTTTAATCGATTTTCATGCCTAATTGGATACCACTTAGGTAAAAGATAAGTATTGTTATTTTTCTGAGGTACAGGCCCTCAACCCCTCGGACCGCCAAGGGGTCAAAATGACCCTACGTTTTTGTACATCGTTTTCTTGTTTGCTGATCATGGTGTCTGCTTTGTTGTACATTAAATGGTATGCACCGCTTCCTCTTCCCTTTTATCTCTTCTTCCCTTGGTTCTCGAAGATGATAGCTGCAGCCGGACTGGCATCAGCTTGTCTAGACCGCCGATTGCTTATTGTCGAATTTTGTCTCCCTTCCAAATTTTTTCCTTGCCTTCTCTTGTCTTTCACGAAGTATCAAGTGCCATTTCTGGATTTCTTTCCCCGGTTTTATTTTGTATACCTCTTGGCTACAGACAAATTCATTCAGCGACGCACATGCAAGCTGTTGAGCCGTGTCCTCCTTACAAATTCCACCCTTACCTTGTGTAGTCATTTACAAAATATCAAAATGTGGTTTCCCTCCTCTATCCCTGGTTGTCTGGGATCGGCAGTACACAGTCAAAGCTCCCGCGCGAAGATGGCCAGTCCACAGCTTTTTCAATATTTTAGATTTGACCGCGATAAATGCATTTACTGTGTACAGAAAACTAACAGGTGAATATCTGCGGCGAAGAGAATTTATCAGAAAACTAGCGGAGGAGCTACGCAATAAATACCTTCCTACTGAGTAAACATCAGAATCCGATGATGGAGAAGGTGAAGAAAAACGGGAAGAGAAGTGTTAGGGTCGCGCCCGTAGAAAATGCCAGATTGGAAATTGTGAAGGTAATAAAAAATCCGACAAATGTAAATCATGCAAAAAATTCGTTTGTGGATCCTACTGTGGCAAGATAAGCAAAATATGTCTGGTCTGCATATTGATGTGCTCTACAATTGTGTTCACTAATAATTTTATGAAAAAAGTCGTTACGATAAAAATATTATTGCTAATAATAACTTATACAATTGTTAATTGTTTTGCCACATTTATGTACCCATATGTTATTTATGTACAAAATTGTTTTAAAAAACCGTATGTGTATGTGATCATAATTTAGTTTAACTTGCTAAAATTATAATAATAATAATATTAAAAATTAATCGCTCTAAGTAATATTAGATAAAAAATTGACATATATAATTTTTTAGGATACAGTAATTTATTTTCTAATTAAAATGAAGAGGGGTCAAAATGACCCCTTGGCGGTCGGAGGGGTGGTAAAACCTACGCCGGTTCTAGTGATAAACTGTGGTCCTTTGTCTGTGAATACCTTTCTTACTTTCTCTAGGGATCGAATTGTGATTAGTTCTTTCATAGTTCAAGTATGAAAGGCCATATTGCATATTTATGTAACGCAATGGAATCTCAAGTATTGCGTTCCCCGCTCCATATTTTCATTAATTTCAAGACGGACGCCCACCATTAAATCGAAGAATGAAAACAATGAATAGAAATTGCTAAAATAGTGTTAATATTTAAGAATAAACCTGACTCATATAAATGTTTTGAGAACGCTGATTTTTCGTCATTATTAGTAAAATGTGGTCTATGTTCCTTAGCATGTTTAAAGTTAAAAGTAAAATAACGTATAGACTTTTTAAAGTAATCCCATCAGTAAGGCCATTCCAGTGATTTTCAGGTGAATATTTTACATGTTTGTGACAAAGGTATAAAATTGGACAGTTCCAGATTGTGAATACCCCAGAAAACATGCCCTTATGTAATGACATTGTGTTCCTCACCCATTCTTCTCTCCTCAATATTTGCCTTCCTAAGTGATTTATACCCTTTTCATTGTCCCTTTCCAAACCCCCTCCCCACTCCCGCCCTTCCCCCCCTCCCGCCGCTTCGGAGTCACGGCTATGTAAACGTCTACTATTTAAGACTCTCGACCAATGCTTCGAATCACCTTGATAATGACACATGGTGTGTCGAAACCTGGGTCGGTTTAAACAAATCTTGCGTTGAATTGAAAATAAGTTTATTCTTTAACATGAACGTTAAGAATTTCCACAAAGTTACTCCTTCTGTCCTTAGTGAAATAGTGTTGTTGTTTATTTTTTATGTAATAACCTACGTAATAACTTGTTGTCATGGAATTAATTCCTTATTGTTATTAGTATTAAATATCATTCTGGATATAGCAAGCTTGGCATTCCATGATGGTAATCAAATGTTTTCATACTAATCATTCATGTAATGAGAATCTGAGCCAGCGCTTATTCCATGAGGATTCATGGAATAAATATTATAGTCAGTTATTGTTCTTTGCACTTTCCATTTTGGATCCTATATTATTTTTATGGGGTACATGCTTAAGTTAATTAGCGTAGGTCAATAAAGAGCCAAAATTAGTTTTTGACACATGCTTCTCATTTCAATCGAAAAAAAGGTTCCTTAAGACATTTTATAATGTATAAACATTTCATCGTGTTCATGGTGATGGATTCAGTTATTTTTCGAGTGTAGGTATATACCCCACGAGAAATCATTTGTCAGTTTAACTCCGATGTACTTAGCAAATTTTGCTGTCTCTAATATACCTTTGCTCTACCTGTGCACTAAGTGTACTTAGGACGATTGATGAGAGATATGTGGCCTTTCGTCGTATGCTCAAGAAATTCTGACCCTTTAGGATGAAAATGATATTACATTGGAGGTGGTACATATGTGTGGGCGAGTGGGTGGAGGAATTCTAGGAAGATTAAATTGGTGGGAGGACAAGCAAACAGGGATGAGCTGAGAGGAGCTGCTGCGGAAAATAAGCTAGAAGCAACGTAAGCGGCAGGAGAAGGATTTAACGGGCATTAAGTGGCATTTGTTTAATGAAAGCAGCGGTATTTGAGGATTTTGAGCAGAGAGAATACTGGGAATGAGCTTGGTTTTTGGATAAAATGACAAAATATGGTAATAATGCTGGGCGTTAGAGGATATGGCAGTTTTAATGCTTGAAGCTACAGAAAAACAATTCGTCGAGTATCATTTAAGTTTTTATGGTAAGAATAATTCACCGGGAACGAAATTATTATTTAATTGCTTTGTTAATAAGACTAAAAGTTCTTGTAGCATATCCTTTCCCACTGTTTGAAATTACTTTCCTAGTGAAGGCATGGATTTCATTTTCATCTTTAACAATCGCCCTTATCGTGAATATTAATTTTTATTGCATAGTTGTATGACTGAAATAGTTGACTAAAGTATTTTCTTTATAAACCTTGTGACGCAATAAACAAAAATAAGTATGAGGAATTCCATTTGGCGAAGTCTACAACTAAAATAAAAACTGTAATTTTTAAATATCTCCAAGAATTATGATACTCTCAAAGTGATTATGGTTGACACAAACCTAGTTAATTATAGGCTAGTTATTCAAGCTAATCCTATTTTTATTAAATCGCTTCTGTTTGAATGCATAAAAGAGCAGTATTAACTTTCTATAGTTATGGCCATTCGGCACCTAATCACTCCAGCTCTAATGCAAAAAATAGTAATATTTAGTAGTTAATACTTTTTATAATTATGGCTTTTTGGCACCTAATTGATAAAAAATGAATTTCCATAGTATTAATCTTTTACCAAAGTATTCCTAAAATCCACATTATACGAAAGTCTGTTGTGTTTCCCTTCTCCATTTCCCCTTCCTTCTCCATTTCCTTGTACGTTCTGTTGACGCCACAACTGATTTTGAAAAAAATGATATCCAATCACCTTCACCATCAAGAATATAGCTTTAGAAATACTTAGTAAACCACTTGCAGAGTTGAAATTAAGAACTCAGAAAAATAACCACACTGCCCCAAGTCTTTCAGGTGGTGTCCTGCAAAGGTTAGAACAGGACGTCATCGGACACATTTTTTTAAATGACTACTATAAGATAGGTTTTATTAATATTACAAAGAGTATTGTTGACGGAACGCATTATGTAAATCATATCCAGGTACTGGATGTATAGTTTTTGCGATGGTAAATTTTTGACGAAGGTTTGTTGAGATGCCAGCATTGGCGATTGCACAAACGATCTATTATGTGAAAGACCTGGGCCTCATTGCAGCGTAGGGTGGATGGGAATATTAGTCATTTAATTATTAAATTTGATTAATATTTCACCAAAAGGATATTATTCCATAACGTATTGATCGAGGCAGTTTTCTAAAATGATATTTTGTTGAAATTGGGAAAATATCTTCAGAATTGGAAACAAACATTTTGGTGAGACCAATTAAGAGGCCAATTTCTGGTATGGTGATATTTTAGCATATTCATGATCAATTAAGTATCTGAATCCATGCGCAACAGTTGGGATCATACTTAAAGTAAACATGTTTGTTAAGGATTAGCCAAAACGCTCGTCGATTCTCAATGAGAGATGGAAATAATGCAGCAAGAAAGAGGAAGGGATAATAACATGACTCAAAGAGTACAGAAGAACAACTTCCCCCCATTGATAATCTTAATTTTTTTACAGAGTTAAAATTGCCTTATTTTCGCAAAAATTCTGTTTCTAAACTTTAAAAGTTTAAAAAAAATACAACCTTTTGTTAACAGTGACTTTGGTGCAAAAAACAGAACCTGCGAGCGGTGAAATGAACTCTAAAATAAATTAGTTATGGGATCGCTTTCACCCATTTTGGGTCAAACTGGTCACAAAGTTTGAAGCAACAATAGCTACTTAGAACTACTTATGATATACGCTGGAGTAATACAAAAATTTAGCCTAGTTTGTTATAATAATGTCAAGGGGGTAGTAGCAAACATTTTCATACACACACTTCAATACATTTTTATACCTAGATATTAATGCCTATCATTTATATAGGCACGCAAAAAATTTTGAGATAGGTTGATTACCACAAAATTTTGTAGTATAAATAGAAAGTAGTGATTGTGTTTGCTTAACTATCATCTGATATAACTATTACCCTCTTTGGGTGGTTGAAAAAGTGTGTTATGAGGTTCTTAGTATCTATTATGCATTATTAAGAGTAGTTCGCAGGTCTCTGACAACGTTAAAAATTCTACGAAGTAAGCAATGTACTACGGATACTTTCATAGACCTTGATCAATATGATGCGCTGTATTCAGATAAAAAGTAAAAGCCGTAAAGCGCACATGGATAGGTTAGGTACAAAGTACCCTAACTGAAATCTCAATGAAATTTGGTAATATTGATCATTTTATTTAAATGGTACATTATTATCCTGAACCATAATAGCTATAACAGGCCTGGAAAATTTTTCCATTTACAGTCATTGCTCAAGTTACCTAAGAACCATGCCATTAAAAAAATTATATTTTTTTGTATTGAAAATTTGATAGAGTTGTGCACAAATTGTTGAAATGCCCAAAGTATTGGTCTTAGTTTAACGTTTTGAGTATCAATACATTATTAAACCAAATTTTGAATGCACAAATTATTTTTATGCTTCATGAGCATCTCAGAATTATGAAGACAATGGCAGCACCACTAATCCGGGCGGCCATTTTGAAAAATCACGGTGACGTCACAAGACAGTACGGCTCGGTTGGTATCATGCATTTCCCATTTCTACACATTTTAAAACTGCTCACTTACTGGCATATTCCCTTTTAATGTTTAGCACGATTCTTAGCATGATCAAAGAAAACGTCTCCTTAGATCATATGAGAGCATTTCTTGAACATAATTCAACTTTTTTTGAAAACCTGCTACACATATGTTGAGGGTAATAATGTAATTTCATTACATTTACTCCATTATTTAATATTATAAATTCGAGAATTCTTCAAAACTAATACATAAAGATCAGACATGACTAAACAGAGAGAACTCTTAGTATTTTCCACACTTGAAATTTTAATTTCCGACCCAGGTTTCGACTGCCTTGCAATCATTTTCAAGGTCAATTGACTGTGATTGACAAGGTCAATTGACTGAGAGTGATTGCAAGGCAGTCGAAACCTGGGTCGGAAATTAAAGTTTCAAGTGTGGAAAATACTAAGAGTTCTCTCTGTTTAGTCATGTCAGTAGATACATTCCACAAAGTTAAGCCTTCAACCGTTAAGTTTATAAATATCAGACGCATCTTTCCCAATATAAAAATAAAATGTTGGTACTATTGTTATCAAAGTCAAAGTAAAATAAGACCAATTTCTGTGAGATGTCGTCTGCAGCAGACAATCTAGTTCTAGTCTCAGAGGTACACTATCCACAAATTTAATGGTTGTTTAGCAGCCGTTTGGTGTGGAGAGAGTAGTAAAACTTGGAAATTAAGAGAAAGTTATCAAAGGCTCGTCTCTGTATTAATGATTAAAATCCGCTCCATTACCTACGTTACTAGCAAATTCATAATGCTTGTATTTGAATTTTTGACTGGTTAGCAATGCTTTTTGAGACTCATTTATTTAGCATGTAAGGAAAGAAAAATTTGAAGAAAAATCGTAATCGTGACGTAAGGTTCAAACTTTTGGTTTCCTGTGCAAATGGTTGCGGAGTAACTTTAACTCCGGTTGGAAATGAATTGAGGCATGTTAGAATAATAGAACTATTGGATGGCACAAAAAACTCTCTACCGTGTACTTTTCTAATATGTCTGGAATGATAAATCATTTAACCCATTATCGACTCAACACTAATTACACGTCTAACACAGATAAATATGTAGCTTTGTGGAGAAAGTATTATAAACACCAATACATCGTGGTGCAGTGCGGCACCCCTCGGTAAACGATTTGCGAGAAAAGCCTTTTTTCGAACCACCCTAGCCAGCACCCAACCAATATGGCAGATACACGTTTCAGCCCAACTATAAATGGTGTCAATTTTATAGGAATTTTAAGCAAATTGGCTGTAAAAATTGGCCATTCCTCTTTAAAGCGGAATAAATTCAACAGAATCACTTCGACTCGTGGATGTAGGGCATAATGGATGTCAGAAAAAACAATATGAGCGATGGAGATTTCCTAAAGAAGAATAAAGCAATTAGTCATATGTCGTTGAAGCACGCTAAAAATTTAACACTTGCTCAGAGCTATCCATTTGGTTTGCTCTTAGTTTTCGCTACCCCTTCCACGCTAATTGAAAAATATATTTCGCCAGCACAATTATACGATAAATTAACTCGTGAAAGATAAAACTAAGACACATTTAATCCACGAGTTGTGGACCTTTGTAAATTAACGATGACTTCATACATTCCCATTAAAAATTGAGGTATGGGAAATTATTTATGAGCAACTCATTAAAAAATAATTATTATATTTTACAAGCAATATTGCGGTATCTACCAAAATATATAAATAACAATATTATGATTGTCATTGGGTAATAACTCTCAGAGAATGTGTATGTTTTATGTATGTGTAATTTCTTAGCATATCACATAGTTATAAAATATAAATTACAAATAACACAAATTATAGGAGTTCAAATAACATTCAACGCTGAGCTTCCTTACACACCCCATTACATACAGGAAAATGTGTTAGTTAACACGTACCATATAATTAGGAAAACCAAAGATTAATTGTAATGGACGAAAAAAGTACGTATTGAAATCTATTTGTAATACGTGAGATGAGATTATTGTTCATTATGACTGTTGGGCATTTTTTCATGGAGCAACAGTTTCTCATCCAATCAAGGGACAATTTAAAACAGAAGAAGGCTCCAGCGACCTTATTGCCAAGCAGAAAAAGTCTACAGTGCTCTGATAGGTCTCGGAATTCGAAGTAAAGAAATCTTTTTTGAGCAAAGTTAAATATTCCTTTAAAACTTACGTGATTCCTATGGGCTATCTCAGAGCTACATTGGCATTAATTTAGAGATATAGCTACTTTTTCTCATGCATATTATATTGAAATTTTCCGAAGGTTAATTTTTGATAAAAATGTCAAAGCCCATTTAATAAATGGATATATTGGAGTCCTTTTAAGTAAATTTACACTCCATATTTCATTAGGAGACGCTTAATAAAGTCTCAATATAGTATAAATTTGTTACAACGCTATCTCCCGCCGTGGAAAGGTTCTTTCTTCCTGAATTCTACGCGAAAATATAATTCAATGACATTTAATATGTTTTCAGCTCTCTATTAATTTCTTTCATTGCCAAATCTCAAGCCTCAGAGTAGTACTTGACTTCTGAGCTCTCCAAATGGCTTAGGTATGTATAGCTGCTTCATCATCCATGTAAGATCTCATCAACTGTCATTTATTTATATTTCAATGGCCTCTCATTTTGCATTCCAGGTAATTGTTTCTTATTTCCGTATCACTGCTGTGCGTATCTCTTTATTCATTTTTATTCAAAATTCATCGGTCGTCATCACTTATACTAATTCAATCATTTTATCCCATTTATCTACTCCCATTTATCTCTCAGATAATTTTTCTTTTAAAGATTATGCATCTAACTAGAGCTTAAGCATAAGTTTGGCTCCATTAAGATGAGCTTAAGTTTGGCTCCGTAAACTGAATGTTCCTCCAGTCTCCAGTCCAACTCATTTGATCACCCTATATTTTGAAAGCTCTTTTACCAGCCTTAACTTCGTGAAAATCCGTGATAACTATTGATATCAAACCATGCAATTTTATTGAAACTGATGTGGAAATTTCATGTTTTTATGACGGTAGCCGTATCTTATTTTAAACATATAAGTACTTTCTGCATTATATTTTTTTATCATCGGGTGTTTTTCTACGGGAACAAGGGGAGGTATAATTAAAATCCTCCTTCAACCAATTCTGTTACTTTCATTGGAACATGTTCCTCCAGTCTCTTTCGTGTTTATCTAGTCATTTGTATATTGGTTGTAAGACTTGAACACGTTCCTTACCTTTTAACCAATGTATAAAATGCCAATTGTTATTTTCCATTTTAGGCATTTATCCATTATTCTTTTAAGCCGCTGGAAAATACGGCATTTTGTTAAAAAATTTCTGGTGCTTTTACCTCTGTACATTTCTCATGTATTTTACTTAGCCAAATTTCGATCCATGCTGACGATTTCATTATATTTCTCACAAATTATATATTTAAATTAGTATTTTTTTCTCTGGAGTGACAGGCAAAAGTTCATTTTGTTTCCAATGACCATTTGTTATGGGCTACGCGTTACATGCCCATCACAAAGTGCTCCAAAAGGTTAAATTAATTTTAACGGTTGCGGAAAAGCTTTAATTTTCAATCCTATAATACCCTATCTCGCTTCCTCGAAATTATTCTTTTTCTTTATTTTCTCGGAAACCCTTCCCTGTTCGTTCATCTCATAAGCTTCTTTTCTTTTTGAATTGAAGCTCCCTCAGGAAAGAAACGCAGCTCTTAATTTCTTCTTTAATTAAAGGGGAAACAATTTTGTTCCAATCGGCGAGGCAGTTCCATTGATTCGCCGACATCCAAGCGACATTTCCTCTTAATTCTACTATCTATGTTAAAATTAACAAGGACATTTCCTCTTTAGAAGGATAATTAAAGGCATAATCCAATCATAAATGTGGGTAGGAAAACTTGGTGGCACTCACCTGCATAGGGCAAAACTTAGTGGCAGTCACCTGCATTAATGGGAAAGGGCATAATTTTTAAATGATAACGCATCTATTTTATGATCCATACGCCTTATAATGCTATCATTATGCATATGGCTATTACTGGTTTTATTCGCTTAATTATACACATTATTTTTTTTAATTTTTATTCGGCAGAGAATGGGAGAGTATTAAAATAAGTGGAATTATAGTTCTTTCTCAAAATCGAATCTAACACGATTATAATTTATGTTCGTTCTTTGAGTTTCCATCGTTTTATCTATAAATGTATTTCTCATGAATAAATCATCTTTAGTAACTTAAAGTATTTGATATTTAAAGCTATAAATATATTATAGAAAAATCTTTATGTGAAGAAATACTTTTGGAAAACCTATTATAGTATTTAGCAGAATAGATACATTTCATCTCGAGAGTCTTAGAATTTCATTTTATTGCCGTTCATCGCTGAATCAATTAGTACTCCATTTTTATCACTCCAAAAACCCATATTATAGTTCTCAATTGGCCTAATTTAGCTTCATTACCATTTTATTACAAATTTATTATTGGTGATCCTTCACTGGAATGCCATTAATCACGGCTTTTTATTCCTGCAAAAAATTGATTAGAGTTAATCTTTTATTTCATAGTAATCGTGTAGCTTGTAAAAGCATCAATTGTTTCAGATCATCAGGTTTCGTCGATAATTATCTCGACTCGATTATTTACCCATAAACGATCGCCACCTCAGGATGCCGAAATTGAAACTCGCACACTTTAATTATTGGTAGGGTATTTTGAATAATAATTTGAGTGACTTGGGCCATTAGACCAATGATTAAGGATTCATTCCATGATATTATCTAACTTCTCCTGTTTTATGTACCTAATTGATAAATGGAAGAGTTAGAAGGTATCGACATCAGGTTAATTTTATGCATTTAAAAAAATTGTTTTAGGATAATTCTAGCTCCACATGTTTTCCCTTTCTATTCCATATATTATTTTCTCTTTATAAGCAGTTTTTTCGTCCAAACGAAAATTATGTTATGTCATTGTATACTATATACATTCGGTACTCGACATATTAATCATTGGAACGGTTGTGAGACTGACTCTAGTTTTGTGTTTTTAACAGAATTTTTATTGTAATCATCATTAATTTGAGCAAGAAAAAACAGTTGAAAAAACTTGTGATTTGAAATGCAATACAAAGAAAAAAGGATTTCCAATTATAAAATTGAAACGTGGAGACCTTGTTGTGAGATGATTTGGTTCATAGAGAAAGGAAGATATGTTCAGGTGTACCAATTATTTGAAAGTAATTCGTCCATACCAAGTGAAGTGGCAAGTGGCCTTGAGGGAATCACTTCCAAGAAAGGCCCTCTTACCTTCCTTTATTTCGCTTCCACTTTCAAAGTTAAGCACTCTATTCTCCCTAGTACGCTTCACCTACGGCTTTCATACAGCCTTTACTACCAGACGTCCTCCTTGTTCTCCTGTTCTTCAAATTTGTTCTCCCTCCGTCGCCAAGTCAGAGAACAAGTCAAGCCAAGTCAGAGTCCCTTTCTCATTCTACCCTCGTGCCTGTCACGCCTCCTTGACCTCGCCGCCCACATCTCAGTTTTTGATAATTTCGTCGGAATTTGAATTCCGCTCCTAACTTGGCTGCCTAATGAGATTTTTCTTGATATTTGCAATGATGCTCCTCTTTTATAGCATGGATAAATAGGCTGAGCTGTAAGAATATAATTGAAGGCAAAATAGAGAAAAAATTCCGCAGAGAAAGACAAAGGAATAAGTTCATGTACCTAATAAAGAGAAAAGTACATAGGACGAGATACCAGGAATGAAAGGAACTAGCGTTAGATAGGGAATGGTGGAGGGGTGCAGCCAACAAGTCCTAGGATTGAATGACCAATGAGTAAAAAGGCTGAGAATAGCGTCTTATTGCTTTCTTATTTGAACATTATTTACTTCCATAATGGGCTTGGTCGATTATATCTTCATTAACTGAGCGATCCCGAGAAATAGGCAATATTATTACCCCCCCTTCAAACTAAGGCAGATGCGCAAGCATTATAAAAATGAGATTAAATAACAGCAATTAGACCCAAGAATCTAGTTTGAAACATTTTGGGAGACTATTTGAGATTGTACACCTGGATAAACCAAAGTAAATATATTATAGCTTTAGAGTCCAACTTGAAAGAGTCAGATGGCTGCAAACTAATAACATATTGTGCAAGAATAATTCATTTTGCAAGGAGTTTGATACGGTTACCATGGTTTCCGAAAATGTTTTACATATTCGATGATATATGTGGAATATACACTCGCTTTTATGCAGTCTACATGGCAACACTAGAGCATGTTTCAAGACCATATCATATGAAAGTGCACCAGATACATTATGTTTTTTTTCATTTGAAATATTCTCACATTCCTATAAAACCTTTTCATCGACCCCTTGACTGCGTGCGCTTGTGGATTAATGGTAGGAGTATATATTTGAGTATCTTTCAGTAATTAGTTGTCGTAGGCTAACAGTCCTTTCTTTGTCAAACATTAGTGTAAAACGTAAAAAATTATAATGACCATTGCAATTCAATCGTCATTTAAATTTTGAAGTATAAAAACGTGCTGTGAGGAATGACATTAAGAGTGACTCCAGGAAAAGATTTTAATTATGTAGTCCTGCTTAATCCTCAATTGAAGATTAGAGAAAAAATATTGTGATTTTTATTTAAAACTCATACACAACGGTATTGTTTTTTCAAAGCCCATAAAACTTTTTTCAAAAGGATTATTGGACTATTTATGAGAATGTGTTGTAATTTATCGCTTAGGCGTAAAATTACAAATCATAACTTCGTATATAAGACTTTGCAGTATTACCCACGTCCGAAAATAAATAAACCTCAATTCACTATAGGTATTTGATAAATGAGAAATGTGATACTGGCAAGGCAGGAGCGAGAGCCTGCTCAGAGAACATCAAACTGAGGAGTATGTCCCGCGGGACTTGAAACGGATGGACGCGGAAATTACTTGTTCACAAACGCAGGAAATATCAACTCGTAAGTCTCCGAGAAACATTAAGGACTGAGTCATAGGCATAACTTCAAATAAGTTTGCAGATGTACTATTTGCATGTTTCGTATACAAAATGTAGCGGCTGATGTATCACTCGATTTCACTGTTCAGAATTTAATGGGCAGAAATAACTTTACAATAGAGCATTTTGGTGGAGGAAATCACTACGCACTCCAAGTTTTCCCTGATTCAAACGGAGTATTCATTCATGAAGTTTCGCAGAATTTTTTGAATTAATTATCAGGCTATGTGGATCATACACATACAGTTCAGCATACTAACCGATGGAACTAGTTAACTTAAATCGCTTACGGACTGGATATTTCGCCGTTGATCATCAACGTAGGACAACTGTGCACTAAATGAAACTTAATGCATATTTTTGCGGAGCACTGTGACGCATTAAGGGCTCTTAAGGGCCTCCAATATTGTTTCACTTTTTCTTAAGGACTTTGAATGCAATAATCATATATAATATTCCTTTAGCTAGATGAACATTATGTAAAATTTTCAGGTAAAACGCGAGGAGATAAGTTTCATATGTAACACCTATTTTTCAATGTTTGGAAAGCCACTTCCATGCACTACTTTAAGTCTACATCTACATAATACCCTACAAGCTGCCGCATGGGTCTATAGCAGGGAGTGATAGGTCAACAGCCGTGTAAAAATGTAAAAATCAAAACAAGGTTGAGAGTGTAATGCGTAAAATTAAACATGGAAATATTTTCGTTGAGTTATTTAACCAAAAATATCAGTTTACTTTTTAAGCTCCGTTTTGTTACCAGTTGAACAATTTGATCTGATTTTTGAACTCTATTTAAATTTTGCATTTCGATCTGCAATTTGAAGGTTTGCTGTCACACTTAGAATTATTAAGCTCTTATATCTTTTAATGTAACCAGTTGTTGATAGAAGTAGTCATTTCAAAAGTTAAAGACGCGTATAAATTAAGAAGTTAAGTAATGGAGCAGAACAGATTACCCAATCTTGAGAAGCCGTGCATTTAATCACCGCCTTGCCACGACCGTCCGCTTATGGCACTGTGGTCGCCACGGTTGTGTCTAAAATAATTCAACAGGCAATTGTTTTTTTAAATTTCCAAGTTTAATCAAGAATTTTTGGATGCAACGAAATGGAAAACACTGTGTTTCAATGAGGATATCAAATATCATTGAGAAATTTAAGGCTTTCCAGGTAAAGGGGCCTTATCCCTGATAAATGAATCTTGAACTCCGTTTGCCTTGATTGACTCCCTACGTTTCAACTACCCAGGCCACATTCTCAGGTTTTAGGACAGGTTAGGTTTGGATTTTGGATGACTGTCATTCAATCAGTTGAAGTTATTGTGGATCGGAACGTATCAGCGCATCAGGACGATAAAAAAAAAACAGTTCGTTATTGGTACCTGCCGCGGGATTGCGTTCAGCACGTGTACATTGCAGAGTCATCTATACTGCGCTAACTACCCTACACCTTTTAGTGTAAGTTTTGTGTAGTTGGCACAATGTAGAGGACTCTAGTTTGTTGTAAAATAGACAAAGAACGATATATAGGATGTATTTAGTGAACGGGAAGTAAAACCCCGCAAAGAGAAAGAGTGCAGTTAACACCAGGGTTGAAATTCACTATGAAAAAATCATTTGACTTGACCGGGATTCGAACCCGGATCTCCCAATTGCCGGTCACGTGTGTTGGCCAGTTACACCACCAAGCCATCAGATGCGAATTAGATGTTAAGGCCTCAAGTCTACATTGTAGCACATGATTTTTTCATAGCGAATTTCAACCCTGGTGTATATGCACCCGTGCGAGTGACTTCGTACCATATCATTTGTTAAATGCAATGTTTGGAAATTTGTCAATTTCGTCGTTTTAATAACGACAATGTTGGGTTTATCCACCGCGACAGTGGTTTTGCAAGCACGACTTCGTCTCATGTGCTACAATGTAGACTTGAGGCCTTAACAGCTAATTCGCATAAACCTCCCTCGAAATTCGCCTTGAAGGAAGATGGCTTGGTGGTGTTCGGACTGAGCGGACGTGTTTGTCGATCGCTCCGAGTGCGCCTCAAGGTTGAACTTTCGCCGGCAGGAGAGGTCTCTCCCTGCCGGTAGTTGGGACGAGCAAGTCCCCTTCTTTTTCGTGTGTGCAGTAGTGAGTGACTTTGTGAGTTTAGTGACACCCAGCCACCCATGTTTGATTCTCCCCCCCCCTGTGTTCCCTACACCCCTCCCTCTCCCCCTCGTCCCCATGACCCCTCCAGAAATGGCAGTGAAGAGGGTAAATACTCTCCTTCTACAGCTTGAGAACGACGCGAAAAACGCTTCGCCGCTAGAGGTCCACTTGTTCATACGATCGTTGGGCCTCGCGGCGGAGGATGTGAAAGCTATCCAGATAGGATTTAACAAGCGTGATATATTCGTGAAGCTTGCAAATGAAAGCCTCATTCTACGAGTGCTGGAGAATAACCCGAGGCGCCTTCCCTTCCCGTCGGCGCAAGAGAAGAGAGGGCATATGACGATTGAGACGACTTCCGGGTCCCCAGTCAGAGTAAAAATTTTGTTTACCACCGGAAGTAGCTACGCAAAACATAAGAGAAGAACTATCCCGCTATGGGAAAGTGATTAGAGTTACTGAAAGCACGTGGTCGGGCGAGCATATGTACAACCAGCTTTGACAGGCACGAGAACCGCCCGGATGGTGGTAGAAAAGAACATTCCCAGTTATATCAGGATTGCCAGCAATAGGGCGATCATCATTTACGACGGCCAGCGAAGGACTTGTGCCCGCTGCGGTGAAGAAGGTCACGAAAGAAGAGCATGCCCCCGGAACAATGCCGGAAAAAGTTATGCACAGGCGACATCGGGAGAAGTAGTCGAATGGAGCGAGGCCGCGGCCGAGGAGCGGGGCCTCGCCCTTCTCGGGCTGGAGGGGGAGAGAGCCATTCAAACTACGACGTCCCCGGAGCAGCGGATCGCACAATTAGAAGTACATGCAGGCCCCCCTCCAATCCCTTCTCAACCTCCACCCTCAACCTCGCAACCATCGCCTCCCTCCCCTATACTCCCGACCATTGGTCACCAAGAAAAACAGCGGCGCCCTTCGACTGAGGAGGAAACGACGCCAAAGAAGAAGGGGAGGACGTGGGATGACGCAGCTGGTGACGTCGCAGCGGCGACTGGAGGGAGAGAGGTCTTCGAGGTGATGGAGGTTTCCGAGGCGATAGAAAAGCAGCGGCGCCGTTCGAGTGAGGAGGAGGCGATGCCAAGGAAGAAGGAGGGAAAGACGGAAGAAATGAGGGCGAATGTGGCTGATGACGTCGCCGCGGCAAACAGGGAGGAGGAGATTTGCGTGGCGATAGAAGCGGGCTCTTCACTGTCCCAGTCCCCGGCCATTGTCTCCCCCACCCCGACGCCTCCTGCCTCTAGTGAAATCATTGAGGACCTATCCCCAACCCCCATGCCCCTCCCCGTGTCGAAACTTTCTTTTGACTCCTTCCCCTCTCCTTCTCCGCATCCCCTGGGGATGACCCTCACCACTTCCGCTTTATCGCTCTCACTCAGGAAGCGAGGGAGATGGAGAATGTTCCGATAATCGCTCCGTTCACTCTGACGCCAGGGACGGCGACCGGCTCCTGGTCGTACCGGGCCGCGGGTCTCGGAGAGGGACCCGTCCCGGGAAGCGACGCGGACACAGGAGGGAAGCCCACGGAGGAGGAGGAGGACCCGGGAGGAGGAGACGAGTTAAGTCAAATCCTACTGTCTTGCGCCATGATTTTTCTATCTTTAAATATTGCGGGGGCGTCCAGCCCCCTTAAGATTAACCTCCTTTCGGCTTTGTTTAAAAACTATAAGGCAGACGTCGTCTGCCTCCAAGAAACAACAGAGGGGATCGTGTGGCCTGACCCCCTCTACCGACCCTTCGCGAATTGCGGGGGGTCGCGTGCTGGCACCACCATACTGGTGAGGAAAGGCATCCCAGTTGCTAATGTACGGGTTCACGCCTCTGGTAGAATAACTAGTCTAAGTATTCTTAGAGAAATTAATATTATTAACATTTATGCTCCGCCTGGCGAGAGAAATAGAAAGGAAAGGGAAAAATTTTATTCGGAAACTGTTTTTTACGTGTCCTCCTTTACAGGGAAAGCCATTTTAATCGGGGACTTTAATGCTATCTATAGACGGGAGGACTCTGAGTCCAACCGTCAAAGAATCCTAAACCGACCGAGTCGAGCTTTATCCTTTTTAATTGATGCGCTTTGTGCAACCGATGCGGTTTTAAGTAGTTCCGCCCCCCCCCCCCTTTCACGCGTGTTGGCTTCAACTCCGGCACGCGTATCGTACTCCTCCACCTCTCCCGTCCTCTCGTCCCGTCCGTCAAGTCGATTCCTTACACTACCCACACCATTCCGGTCTCCTTATCAGATCAGATCAGCGCCCTCCTCCTTGACCTCTCCCTCCCCCTCTCCCCCCCTCCCCATCGTTCCACACCCGTTATGTGGAGGATGGACACCAGGGCCCTTGACAACGAGGACTTTTGTTATGCTGTTCGGCGACGGGTGGTAGATTTAACCACCACACTCCGGCCGAGCAGTGATGTCTTAACCTGGTGGGAAAAGATCTTTAAACCCAAAATTAAATCGTTTTTACGACGCTCAACATACGAGTGGCGGCGGGAGATAGATGCCAATATTTTGTTTTATCGCAACGTCTTAAGGGAATTCTTAAACCTCAGTCCCCGCCCTGAAAATTTTTACGAGGAGTTAGCCTCACTTAAAAACATCATTTTAAGCATGAGATGAGAAGGTACGCTCCTTACCGATGGCAGAGAGAGTTAGACCCTGACACTTGGAGACCCCTGACTCTCTCTGAGCTGCGGAGAGTGATTAGACTCCGCAAAGACAATTCGTCCACGTTTCCGCCGGTGGAATGCACCGATGGCGACCTCCTTGAGGCTGCCAATCGACACTTCCGGGGCGTATTCGACCGATACGGGGCCTGGAATGAGGGGGATCTCCCTCCGCTTCCTCATCTCCCCACCCTCCCCCCCGAGGAGAGCGACTTGCTGGCCGGCGAGATTAGGAGAGGGGAGGTGGAGGCGGTTCTCCGCCTCCTCCCTAAAGGTAAGGCCACCGGTTCGGACGGCCTCCCTTATGAATTTTACACCGTGTGTTGCGATCTCTTAACTCCGATTTTATTGACTGTCTTCGACCAGATTTTTATCTCCAACGGTGCGCTGACCCCCAGCCAGTGCACCGCAGTGATCACAATTCTACCCAAGATAGATCGGCCGAAGTCGTTCAACGACTTTCGACCAATCGCTCTTTTAAACTCTGATTATAAGATTTTTACGCGCATTTTAAAATCTCGCCTAACGGATGTCATTGAGCCCATTTTATCCGACACGCAACACGCGGTGTCTAAAAAACGGAATATTCTAGACGCGTCAATTCTATTACGAGATATAATTTTATCCACGTCCCCCTCCACAGAAGATTTTTTAGCAATTTTACCTGTTGATTTTACTAAAGCATTTGATTTCATTCGTATAGAATTTATTCTAGATGTTCTTGAAAAAATGGCTTTCCCTCCCACCTTTATTCACAATTTTATACGCTGAGGCGAAGGCCTGCGTGAGGGTCGGTTTTAAAATTTCCCACAAGTTTTTAATTAACAATTCTGTCAGACAAGGATGTCCCCTTTCGATGGCTTTGTTTGCGGTCGCAATGGACCCGCTCACAAGGGCACTTAAGGCCGCCGGAGTTGGCATCACTCGCCAAGGGAACACCTACTCAAATACTGTATACGCTGACGATCTTACTTTATTCATCGGGCAGCCAAGCCAACTCCCATTGGCTGAGGACATAATTCGATCTTACGCTCCCGGTGGCCTAGAAGTGAACAAAAAGAAATCAAAATTGATTGTTCTAAAGGGTAACACAATTTCTAATATGTGGGAATCAGGCAATCTACCTGTAAAAATCCTAGGATTCTGGTGGGACTCAGATGTGGGCCAGGCCCTCGAGAAGAACTGGGGGGAGGTGAGCAGGGCTGTGTCGTGGGGTGCGGGGCGATACAAGCTCCCATCTCTCCCGCTCACTGCTCGTGTTCGAATCCTCGACCGGATAATATTTCCCAAGATTTGGTACTTGGCACATGTGTGGCCACTGCCAAAAGAAGACTGCAAAAATGGTTAAGGACACTAACTCATTTATCTGGTATGGCTATATGAGAAAGGCCCCAAGGTCACAACTGTACAACCCCCCGACGAGAGGCGGCCTGAACTTAACAAATGTCGCCCAAAAGGCAAATGTTATTTTCTCAAAATTATCGGCTAACATTTTAGGGCGAGGAAATGAAGCCAGGCCTCCAATCCGCGTGGTCGGAGGCCAGTTTCAAAAGTATACATTTTAGGAGAGCTATCCAGGAATGCCGAAAAATTACAGAATGTTTACGAACAGGGGAAACATTTGCAGTAAAGACGATCTACCGGAGGCTGATCAAGAGGGAGAAGACCCCCCCCCCCCCCAACTACAATATTGAACCCATGGAGGAACTGGGCTGCTTGCGGGGCGGACGCAGGGGCGGCGAGCGCCATGTTTGACACTTTTGCCCGACTCCTCCCTACACGAGAGGTTATGTCGAGTATGAGGCTTGCCGATTCTCCGACCTGCCCTGCTTGCGGTCGGGTTGACTCCGCTCCCCACTACATTCTCGGCTGTGGCGATGGTGGGAGGGTGTGGGGGGGCAATAAGAAAGACTTATCGTACCTGGGATGTCTTTGGTGGTGGTGCCATCACGGACGAAAAATTGTTAACATTAAACTTTCGGCTCTTCCCTAATTTTAAAAATATAGTACTTTCGACACTAATATCAAAATTCGTATATCTGAACTTAAAACGCAAGACAGTAGGGAGAGGCCTCCTGTCCCTCATTGATAACATATCGGTACCAGGTGCACCAAACACGGTGCGACCCTTCCTCACCTCCCTCTTCCGCCAGGCACTTATAGAAGACGGTACAGATGAAGATGCAGAAGGAGGAACGTCATCGCCAGTGTAGGGGGAGGGATCTGGTGGCACTTATTCCCCCTTCTTGGACGCCGGACTACTAATAATGGACTTAAGTTATAAATGAAACAAAATGACTATTATTGGTAAAAATATTTTTCCTCTCTAGCTTTACTGCACTCTTCAAACATTGCATTTAACAAATGATATGGTACGAAGTCACTCGCACGGGTGCATATACACCAGGGTTGAAATTCGCTATGAAAAAATCATTTGAATTGACCGGGATTCGAACCCGGATCTCCCAATTGCCGGTCAGGTGTGTTAGCCAGTTAGTTCAATACATATTTATTTCAGTTTGTTATGCAAAATTTATTTGTATTTTGCATAACAAACTGAAATAAATATGTATTGAACTAACTGGCTAACACACCTGATTTTCGGATATCTCTGCCATAATAACTACGATGGAATAAAACGAAACAATGAAGATAAATATCTGTATGCTTTTGAATTTCGTGAAAGTGATTTATTGCAATAGTTTACTATGTAATATGGTATTAATTACTGCAATATTTCAAAATTCATTGCAACATTTTCGCTCTTTTTTCCGATTTAATGGAATTAAATTAAAATTTGTGGCACGATTGTCCTGGTATTTCTGTCGTCTGATTTTCCGAGACAATGCATGAATAAATTACTGGGAATGACTAGGGTGACGAGGCTAAACAGCTTGTCGTTATTTTTTGCCTCAGGAATCAGCGAGCTCTTTGTCATGTCTAGCGTTACAACATCGCGTCATTCAGCCGTCAGCGCCAGCCACGCCTAAGCGGACCCCCGAGAAGGTTAGCGACATCACGCCCCTCGGGGAAAAGTAGTCGTTCACTCTCTGTCACTCTCAACAGGTGTCACTAGTTCCGCGCCTGCAATTGACTATGGACTTACTTCTCTACGACCGTGCTATGGACAAACGCTACGCGATAGGCATGATCCAAATCAGTTGATCTTTCCACTCATAAATGCTTCACAAACGAACTTTTATTTCGATGGTTTTGAACTCATTATTATAAGCGATGCGATGAACACATTCTGATGCATAATTCCGTTGAGTGGATTTCTGTAAAAAAATTGGCTTACATTTTGGATGATGAGGATAATATATTAACAGAAATAAATTGCATTTTTATTTTTAATCGTAGAATAAATAATATTGTACAATCGCATTTACTTCCATGAGCTTATATTCCTTCAATATTTTGTCCCTAGAATTTTCGTATCCTCAAATTACGAATTTTACGATCCTCAGATCCCCTGTCAGGAATCATGTTTGACTCTTTTTGATACATATTTTTGAAAGTGCTTTATAATTCAGTACATAAATATTGTATGCGATATTCATACAATGGGATGATATTCATACATAGCTGGATATTCGTAATGCTGCGGGTTCAAAAAATGTAAGACACTGAACAAAAAATATTTACGGGTTGATGCTGATCTACGAATTCGTAAAATAGTCGTGCCGAAGACTTATGGCGCAAAAAATATCATAAAAAGTTTTTAATATAAAGAGACAAAATCTAAATGAAAACATCGGCTTAAGTTCCAATACCATAAGACAACAGTCTGGGCGTATTTAGAACCCGATAAAGTTGTAACATATGACTACTCTTTCAGCTGCAAGAAACATCTATGTACAGGAATTGTTGAGGGTTTATATTAGTTTTGTCATGGATTCAATTCATTTCGGATGCCTGTTGTTCTTGAGCTAAAGAAAGAAAAATAACTCATTTTCAGCGACCAATTAGTCTGTTGTTCCAATGTGACGAACGTGAAATTTGATGTTTATGAACGTTATTGTCCTCAGTATATTCCTTCACGTATTTTTGGGGTGTTATTATGAATAAAATCTGACATATCACAACCAGTTCAAACATATTTTAAATAAAATTGTTGGAATATCATACCAGCTTAAAGCCCGGAAAAGGAAAGCCATTGCACAAAAGAAAATTGTTGATTAGGACTAATATTTCCTCAATTTGATTATTAACCTGTAACTCTAGAAGACCTGTCAATTTATTTTAACTGTGACATCTACAAAACTGCTGCCATGGATTCTATTAAAATCTTCTCCGGTGAGAGCAAATTTTCCCATTCCACTATATTTATCAAAAGGCAAAACTCTGAAGTATCTCCATGACCTCTTTTGTTATCCACCTGGAACTAGAGCCATGTTGACAAGAAGTAATCAATCCGATGTATATTAACGCCCTCAAAGAACCATACTGTGTCATATATCCTAAGTACTCAAGACGAGGAGTGTGACGGGTGATTTTTATCGCATACCTTTTTCAACACATGCATACAGAATGGAATAGATTCGATGAGAAAGATTGAGCACCAGAGCATCTGTGAAAGTACAAGGCGAGTAGATTGACATGGTAAGGTACGCCAACGATATCGCACTTCTGGCAGAGAGCGAGGAAGAGACACTGGAAGAGAAGAGAAGAGAAAGAGACACTGAAAATAATGGAAGAGATTTTAACACTCGGTATGATATGAAAATAAACTAGAACAAGACTAAAGTGATGGTGGTGAGCGGGCACGGGACGAGAGTAGAGCTGGTTCTAGGAGGAGAAACACTAGAGACGGTGGACGAGTTTGTTTATTTGGGAAGTAAATAACATCAGATAGGCGGAACAAGAAGGAAATAGTAAGCTGCAGTTCAAGTTAGGATTCAACAAGAAAAACAAACTCTTCACAGCTAGCAATATTAATGTAAGGATTAGGAAATTGCTATTGAGGACTTTTTGTATGGAGCGTTCTTCTCTATGGTAGTGAGACCTGGACAATTGGAGAGAGAGAGAAGGAAAGAATGGAGGCATTTGAAATGTGGTGCTATAGGAAAATTCTGAAAATACCCTGGGTGGCAAGAGTCACAAAAGAGGAGGTGTTTAATAGGATAGGAGAAATAGGGTGTCTACTCAGAATGCTAAATAAGAGAAGGAACACCTGGATTGGCCATATTCTCCGACATGAAAGCTTGGTGCAGACCGTTCTAGAAGCTACAGTAGAGGGAAAACACCAGAGGGGCAGACATAGGCTGGACTATATGGGACAGCTATGAATCAAGTGGCCAGCTACAATAGATGGAGACCGAGCGGCGGAATGATGGTCGAATGTTTAATCGGCATGCGTTTGGCATTCGCTTCAGTGTAGCGGTAATTGGGGCGGCCGGAAGTGATGTTGAAGCCAAGTGGGCTTAGAGCCGAAGAGTAGCCAGTGAGGGAAGACTACGGGAAACATATGGGACAAAAACAACATTTTCATACCTGACTAGTTAATAAATGCTTCTAGTTTAAAAAAATTGAGCATTTTACTTCGTTGAGTTTTTGCGGCTTCACATTGAGAGCATTTACGGCCTACATATGATACAGCGAAAGAGTCACAAACGATATAAACATTATGTAGAAACAAGATGTTTCGACCAGTGACACATTGGTAGAACATAGTAATAATAAGGAATTAATTTTGAAATTTTTCAGGATGACTCAATTATTAGATCGAAATTTTGTTATCGACATAATGAGATTGCATGGCAATGATAGAGATGGATAAGTGGAGCAAAATATATGGCGTACATACATTTTGAAAGAAATCGCGATCGACAGTGAGCAGAATAAAACCTTTATGTGGCTTTTGTATCACTTCACCTTCCTTGGGACTCACACTTTCATAAGTTGGCCCACGTTCTTTTGTTTCCACTTTCATATTTGAACTATCTTTGTTTATTTAACACAGCAATGCTTAAAAAGAGACTCAAATTCAGTGAAATCGGTTGCAGTTTACTAATTCCATAAAATTAAAAAAAAAGCCTTTATTTAGTCCTCTGGTTATACGCGAGTGACAGGAGATTATTTTGCGTTTTCCTTGCACGAGGCGTATGATCTGTAGAGTGACGCTTCACCATTTAGGTTCTGTTGTAATATTGAAAGGAATCTGCCATGTTCTTGCCTCTCGGCCATCCAATTCCAACCTTCTCATTCAACCGCATTTGCTGATATCCCATTCACCACTCAACAGGCATTTAATATGACTTCAACCTCCGCAGTGGTATCCGGCGCTTTGGACGAAGGCCTACAGTTCCGATTATGTTACCGGGAAAAAATTGCTCCATTTTGTTCAGTACTAATTTTGCTTACCATATTTCAGGACCCTCCTACAGGAGGTTGTCGTCGAAAACCAAAACCGTGTGTTTTCTCCATTATCTGCTAAAGATCTTGAAAATCTATTTGATGTTTCTCGATTCAATTGCGTAGTACTAACGTTGTCAAATTTTGTCGGGTGTCTCAAGTCGTACTGTTTCATACAATATTGCAATGAATTGACTCTAAGGTATGAATCGGAGATAGAAAGTTGAAGTTGAGATCGCCCGGGCTTGGTAATGCATCACTTTGTTATGTCATCCAAAAGGTGACATCATATTCAGCTATATAATACCCTTTGACCACCGCCAAGACATGCGGCAAGGCAGCAGCGTTAAAGAGAGTAGGGATTTAAGAAAAGTCATTTAAAGAAGAAAACTAGAAGAAAGGAGTCGGGAGGATTCAGAAAGAATCAGTCCTTTTTAAATTTAACTACCCTGCACAAATGTGAAAATTGACTACTACGCAGGGCATATATTTAATTCCAACGTAATACATTCGCATCTATTTCGATTTGTCAGAACTTTGACGGAAAAGTCAGAGATGACTGCGAAATACACTTCGAACAAGTGACTCATGACCCGGAAACAGTTAACAGAAAAGAGACGTTTGAAAGCTTTAAGTTGTTAAACTATTTGACAGCAGCACCTTCGTACTCATAGGCAAAATGGAATTGAGTTATATCAGTGTGCCTTACTCTGTAAATAGACATGGAATAAGGTAAAGGGATAGAAGGGCAAAAAATGATGATATCAGCTGCACACAAATTAATAATGACACGCAATTATACGCCGAGTTAGAAAAATGTATTTGTAGCAATAGTACTGGGATATCATTGGTTTAACTGAATATTCTTTCACGGAGTTAACACGCGGATGAATGAAAACACATTTCTTTTCGACCACGAAGTCCTGTTCCGGTTGGATAACGTTCCTGTATGTTATTTGACTTCCATTTTAAGTACCAAAACTTGTGGTATTTTGAGGGTCAGATTCTCTTGACCAGATAATAACTGAAATTTGGAATTAATGTTAGTGATCGCAAGGAGACACGATTAATGAATACAATAATATTTTTATATAATATCCCAAATTCTAGTTTTAGTGACTTTGGAGTAAGGAAACAAAAGCTCAATAAAAAGAAAGAAAACCCTCTTTTGAAACTTCACGGTAAATTCCACACTGAAGTTACGCTAAACTGACAAAATAAATAAGTATCAAATAGACTTTTTACCGTGGCAGTAAGGACATCTAATACATTGAGGATGCCATATAAAAAATCCTGTGCTATTTCGCTCACTACCATATACTACTTCCCGGTAATTTTGTATTTATAGCACATTATAGTGAGCCATTTTTACTGACAGACTGAGGTTAACCACCATTTGAGAGATAATTTTCAAAACATTGCTCAGTACTAGTTAAAAGCTTGGTGGACTCTTGATTGAATTCCATATCATAGAGCTGGCTGGTTAATATGAGAGGTACTGCTGTATTAGAGACAGGTAAAGTAGATATTTGCGGGAGGTATTACTTGGGGAACAGGAATGGTCGAGAGAAATCCGGATTCGTTATAACTTTGCTCGTAAAAAATGTCACCAAGGAGATCAGATTTAAGCGTCTCATCCGACGGGTTGAACTACATCGCTTGAACTGCTTCACGTAGCATTTCAGTAGGGATCGGGAGACCACTGACAATACTCACCACCGTAAAAATTAAGGCCACCCTTGGGTGTGGAAAATAGAACTCAGGTCACCACTCAAACCCATTTCCTCGTTATGGAAGGCATATTTGTTTCAAATATTGCATGGAATTTGGAGATTCTAAGCCAAATCCCCACCGCAAACCCCACGAATAGCCATTGGGTTTTGCCGGACCCGCCTACTATTTTCCAAGATTTTACCAGGAAATTGAGCTGTTGATGGTTTATACACTATTCTAAACTTATACTGGACCTAATCTGGTCTAAAAATAATTTAGACATTGCCTGAAGTTATGTGCAAAGCCAAAAATTTAATAATATTAGGAAGGACCTCTCTTTTAACTCATTTTCAAAATAAAAACGATTTTTAGTAATTATTTTTCCTTCAATTCCTTAGGAAGTTCGAGACTTTATTTATTATTACTTATTTCTTGATGAGACAGAAACATGATTTCGCTATATTTGCTGTAAAATTTTTTACAATAAGTTATTCCTAGAAGGACGACTAGGGGCCATTTGAACCCTCTGTACATTTGGAGGAATCACAGCATTTTCTTCACCACTCCTGTTTTAGGTAATATTTTAATGATTTGCATTAATTTTTACGGGTAATTAGACATGGTATTTTTTTACTTTTTTATCTTGGTATGTGTGTCCATGGATGCATCTCCAAATGGAGCATTGGCCTAGTTACCGAAAACAAATGGAACCGTGTATTTACATGCTCCTACGTTATATGCCATGAATTACTGGTAAAAGATTGGAAAAGAATATATATTTAGCAAAAATCCTTTCTACGATTGCAAAATAATGGATTATATGTTAAAAATATATGTAGCGTCGTATGTTTCAGGCGTAAATACTTGTATCTGTGTGTTTTATCCACTGCTACCAGCATTCCGATTTAAAAAACATCACCGGGGGCAGCGCTGTGGTACAATTGGAAAGAACTACCTTTACCATCATTGAGCCTTAATGTTTTGTTCTTCACCACGTTTAAGGTGGAAAAATATCAATCATTTGGTAGCAAAAGTTATACGTTGCTTTGGTATTTCTTTGATTGTTTAATTATTCCAATGTGCAAAAGTAACGACTTGCCAAAAACATATTATTTTATGTGGCAACATATGAAATTTCCCGATTCAAGACAATGTCCCGTTATTCTTTATTTAGGACCTAGATAAAATAACAGCGTATTTCCCATACTCTGTTATAAAAGTGTCATTTTCAATCAAAACGAATTGTTTTGAATTGATGCACCTGAACTATTAAATGAATTGAATTAATGCTCAACCCCTTTTCACGCTTTATGATTTATTAACGTTTCATTGCCTTTAAAATGATTAAAAAAAGAATTAAATCCACTTACTTCAATATTACATCCAAACTCTTAATTGTAAAGAGAAATAAATTAGGTTAATAAGAGATATTGGACCACAATGCCATTATCTTGAAACCGATACCTATTTCTAGATTCCAGTCCCTTTCAAAGACCGTACATTCCTCTATATACAATCCTAGCTTAACTTTTCACCGTCTATATTTGAAAAAAAGCCTCTTATTCCGATTGTTTTCATAAACGCTGACCAGTGCTAATATTCGTGCATTACCGGTCACGAGCTTCCAGTCTTCTCTTTGCTTCCACCCTGGAGTGATTCCTGCTTCTCATATCCCAAAAGTTTGTACTCAAGGCTGGAGAATGAATAATAGAGGTAATAATTTCTTCGGAAGGCACAATTTCTTCGCTAACCTCGTTTCGGCTGAAGGTCCATCGCCTCTTGAGTCGGTGTGAGACAATTTGAGGCTGCGCTGCTGATGACATGACGAATGGCATACTGGGCCTCCACTAACTGAGCCCGCTCGACACAAACCGCGATCGCATCTACCTTCTGTCTTCCGCCTCCCATACCGATACAACTATCGTCTAATGTCTACTATTCCAGAAGCCTGTGTCAACGTCTGTTTCCATTAATTGAGTTCCCAGTTAACAAGACAATAGAGTTACAGAACCTTTAATAACCAAATTTTTTGCGGTGTACCGAAGTAAAAATTTGTTCGGGTGGGTTATGGGAGAATCATGTCATTCTTATCTTTTACCTATGTAAAGGATCGCATCTGAGAATACCACAGTTTTCCCATCTCACAATATACGTTCGGTTCATTTGCCCATATTTAACTCGTTGAGAGTGGCCCAAAGAAATCCCTTGAAAATGCACATACTTCCACATTGACAGGGTGTATACCGTTTGCATTGTTCTGATATTTTTCCCGAGAGATGGGAGTGGTAGAGAGCCTTCGGTTAAATTTATTGTGAGACATTGGAGTGACACAAAGTAATTCCATTACTTACATTACGAGCTGCTTTTTATTTTCAAATAAGAGTTCAGATAAATTCTCTTGTTAGAAGCTGTGCATTCTATTCAATGAACCTCAGGAAATAGATATACCCCGTGAAAGTCACCACTTTCACGACCTTGCCTTGTAATGTCATGGATTTTGTGCCATTGAACCTTTGTTTGAAATAAGTAATCATATTTGATGTAACTCTACTGTAACGGTGGTACAGTAACAAACTGAAAGTCGATTATCAGAGACAGGTAATATTGGAATTGAGAAAATAATGGATAAAAACATGCTTGAGTGGTTGAAAGTGATAAGGTGAATCGATCGTGACCACACACAGTACGTTTTTGAAATCTTTACTAAAAATAGGGTAGCTAGAACAACGTGCACGTAAACGGAGCTACAATGTTATTTTAATTGTAAACCTCGACTGGAACTTAAAAACAGTTTCAGATTCTTCATTTTTTCCGGATTTCCATCGGTAACTTCGAGGCATTCTGCTGGTGGAAAATATTTCAGAGCTTTAAACTTCCGTTATGTAAACTGTTAGAAATGCATTGCTATAGTGCTTGACATGTTTCAGGTTTAAAAGCATGAGAGCTTGAGATTCAAATTTCAAATCAGAGCATGTTTTTGAACATGTATCTAAATATATTTACCACGATGTGAATGATACCGATGCAGTCCCTAGATAACCTTGAAGAGGAAATTTTCAGATGATGAAGAGATATAACTCCTCATATGGCCGTTAACTTCATACAGTGGTGAGAGAATGAAGATAAAGGCCAGCAAATACATAAAAAGAAAGAATTAATGAAACATATTATTAAAAAAGTTTAAAATTGCTGATGAATCGCAGTAAATACGATGCAATTCATTTACATGAACATTAATCAAGGTTTTTCATGTCTGTTTGCTTTCCAGTTACATTGCAAGCTGCATTGAAACCTGCCTGAAACTGTCTCAAAGCTGAGGAAAGTCTTTTGTTTTAACGACCAGGATGGATCTGGTGAGGAAATGTACTCTCCTTGCAATCAAACTAATGGATTTGCATCTTCGGAATGGCTCACGACTACACTACTATGAAAACATCTCTGCGAACATTTGCATTATTTCATGAGTCTATACTTAAGTCTTGCGCTCCGTTCCAACCCTCCCTGACTTTCTTCCTCGCTCCCTCCGTGAGTCTCTTCTGATACTCAGCAGGTAAACAAAAAAAATGAGAGATTCGTGATAATGAGTCGTAGTTTATTCACAGGATCTGCATACGAAGAAATTCTCATCCCTCGAGAGACGAGTGAGGACCTCTCTTGTTTAGATGTTACCATCCCTCTATTGTTTGTCGAGTACTCATTCTGCGTGGGCGTTTCGCTGAAGCGTCCCAAGTCTCGCCTCTTCCATTCATTTGCGGTGTCGACGCCTCCCGTGGACCAGCCAGCGCTCCCAATTTATTTCAAATTCGACGCCTCTTGGAAACGCTTTATGGCCATGCAAAATGACGGCTCTTGTCGGCACGGTCCCCAACTTACTTCATTCGCTCTCGGTTAGAAAGGGCGAACACAATGGCCCAAGGAGGAGAGTCGAGGATGGAAAGCGGTCTGTGAGTCGGGATTTCGTCCGTCGTAGTTCCCTGCTCGGCGATGCGATGATTTGACCTTCAGTCTCGACCGGAAGATTTTTATGGTCTTTCTCTTTCCCTCCCAACCTCACCGCGCCGTTTTCCTGTCTACTTTTACTGCATCAAAAAATAACACCACATACCACGCCTGAAAGAATAGGTTTTTTAGTGGAATTAATTTATTAGTACCTCCGTCTCATCTTTTTATACTCATCCAGCTGAACTACATTTGTGGTAGAGAATAATAGTTATTTTGTTGAGTCCGATTTACGGTGCTTTCTCTGGCCTCAGATCAGAAGTTTTATGCTGTAGACAAATTCTCCAGCAAAACCTTTGAAAAGCGTTTTTTGTCTCAGTGAAATTCAAATGAGATTTTGTAGTGGCCTGAAATACTTCCCCGAATATTAATAATGTTTACACCTTATTCATTAGTGCTGTCTTAATTTGGTACTATAGATGGTAGCTCTGTATTGCGATGGATATGAAATTTTAATATTTGTTAAAATATTTGCAAAATGGATTTTACTTTGGCAACATTGATAACACGCTATAGGTAACACTAGTAAAAAATTTAACTACGAAGAGATTACCAGTGGAATAACTCGAGGCCCCACAGGTGTCATTCAATTTGGAGGATGTTAATTCTTTGGTTATATTTGAATTACTCGAGGGCCAACAAGTATCATTGCATTTCAATGGTAATTATTATTTTGTTACAAATTTCCGCCCTGTGCATTGATAGTCCATTCACTTAATGCTCGAGATGCAATTCAGTTCCACCCAAATTCGAAATGATCGACAGAGGATACATTCCTCTCCGCGATCGCTCTGTAAATTATATCGGGTCGGGTGGAAAAATGAGAGCAAAATGAAGTACGGGTCAAAGAGGGGTCGGGAAAAGGTGACAAAAATTAACTCGGATGATTTTGTGAGCATAACTGCCCATCATACACTCTTAACGGCATTAATATTCACCGCTAGCTTTTCGTTGGGTGGAAGCAAGGTCGTGGAGGTTCTGACAACAGAGGTGGAAAATTTGAATTGGTAACAGTATTATTTAAATGATAGGAAAACATTACTCGTTTTATAATTATAAAATTCATATGGTCTCCTTTGTAGAGAGATGCCAGTTCCATATTTTGATATCATTACTTTTTAGGTCATTTCAATTTATTGAATTAGTTTTTTGCCAAAGTCTTTACAAAATATAATCCAGAGAGTTTAAACTTACGTTGTAATGTTCCGTGACACTACGGTCCCTCTTACTTTTTCTTGGTTAGGAAATAAGTGTTCCATATTCCGCTCTATGTTGGCTGCTTCTGTATCATTTCTTATGCCTGCAAAAAGTGCTTATGGAACTTTATGCATATTTTGCATGACCCATTGAACTGTTACTTACAATGGAACTGAAGTATATATTACATTTGATGGAATATAAATTCCAGCTGTAAATCGTATTACATAACACTTTATGCAAATTCTTATTTCCTTTGGCCAAGTGTAATAACACAATAATCGCGAGGAATGTTATGGCCTTGATTAGAATTTGGAAGTGCTTTTCAGAAGCGGTTAAGTACTTACTTGAATGAAACGAAAAGTATTTTACACTACTATTTACGTATTCTGAATACCTAAGTAAAATTGAGGTGTATGGTAGTAGGACATAATTTCTGATAAATATGAGCATGCATTTGATGACACAAGTTACCAACCACATAAATTACATCATTATTATTAAACATGATATTTTAATCTGTTATTAAACATAGCTGACGTTAAAAAAACGGAGTTGATGGAGGAATCCTAGAGGAAGCAAAGGAGGTGAATTAAACAATAAAACGGTAAAAAAATCCAATGAAGCCACATTGCATTATCCGCAATCTCATACGCGATAGCCGCATTGGCCGGAATAAAACATAAATATGCATTTTTGACGTACTCAAACTTGGTGGGAAAAACTAAATACAGAGATCGCGTGAGAAAGTATTAGGAATCTGAGCACTGGTATAAATGATCCAACAAGCGTGCCTTGACCAGAAGAATTTCAAATGATGATTTGGTCCTACATATTTTTAATAACTTCATACAGCGCTGGAAATGAAAAAAAGTTATCTGAACAAGTTTTTCAATACGTCCGAACGTCAAAAAGTTTTGATGATTCCTTATTTCCAGTTCTCGTGAATTTTTCGATTTTGAATTTGAAGATTCCAAACGAGAATCCGCAAAAATCAATAGCCATTCAATGTCATGTTCATGCCTTTTCATTTGTGGGCCATGTTTTACTGCTCAAATTTTCTCATTTTATAATCTCTGCAATATTTTTAAACTGGGTGAATCGCGCACATTTTTTGAAGTTTTTTTGGTCTCCTGTACTCTTTCTCTATTTTTCCAGGAACTTATTACTAATTTAATGTAATATGAACTAATATTTTTTCATTTGTACAGTTGCGATCAAACCTCTATAAGCTCAGAAGAAAAGAGCTAAATCTGTACCATCTTCAACCCATGAATAGAGGGGACGTTAATTCACGAGAGTTTTTCGTTGAAAACTCGAAGATATTTCCTTCGATTTCTGCTTCATCCCATTAGTTTTATGATCAGACACCTCGAACGAATTATGTGCCCCTGGGATAAGCATTACCAACCCAATGTGCATATGAAGTTTTTCATAGAAAAGTGTTAGCCATTTCTCAAAGCCATTGCAATCTTTATTGAATCTTTTGGTGACGATTGCCTTATTTGCCACCGCAACAGTTTCTGGAAAAAAATCCTCTTACCTCCAGTGATGAGCTTACTGGAGAAATTATTTTGATGGTGAATCAGAGATTACCGGTGGGTCCGGATATATTTAGCGGTAGCTTTTAAAGCCTTCTAAGAGAAAATTGTGACCGCAGAATCATTGTTAATATTGTCTACTTTCCCTTTAATGTTTTACTTTATCATTTTCATTTAATTGATCCATTGGGATAAATTAATCAGAGTAAAAGAACATTATCCTAGAAACTTTGAATCGCAGAGTTTGTTACATAATGAATTTTATCCGATCAAAATAATAGGGAGGCAACTGTCAACTACCGATGTCTATATCACTGGTATTATGGTCTTATTAGCCTGGTCTTATTAGTAATTCCGAGGCATTAGAAAAATAGTAACTAGAGAGGCGAAAACCTGAAATAAATATTCGATGTTCCACAGGAAATTTGAAAAGATTTTAGAGAATAAAACATATTTTAGCATAAATTTACATTTTTCAACTGATTATTACCCTCAAATAGTTTTTTAAGCCAGGAAAAGCATTAAGTGGGCGATATTTATTTACCAGAATGGCACAATAAATGAAGTTTGGCGAAGTTATAGTGATAGTATGATTACACGGAAGACAATGATGGAACTGGAAGTGAAACTTGTCATCGTAGTTAAAGATCTACCAAATGCCACCTAGTAGGTATCTAATGCATTAACCAACCTCCATCGTCAACCATTCTCCGTCTTTACTCCGTCAATTACTTCCAGATCCAAAATTTCCGTCATTGTACCAAGTTCTGCCCGCTAATCAACTGAACTCTGGTTACCGGTAACTAATTCTTACTTTTTACAACCCATTTTATTTGTAGTTCGAATGAAAAAAGATGAATAATACGTGAGTAGACTAATTAAATATTAGGAAGGCTGATAAACATGTGTCTGTCAGACAGTACCTCACGCCTTCTTTTTCACTTCTCTGTGCTCTGGAGATTTACTTTGTGGTCAAAATAATTTTCTCTCAACTACATGAAAAATCACCATATTTTAAGTTTCCCGGTAATTGAAACCTATTCAGGATCCTCAAAGTACTGACTAGTTATTAAATTCTTCCTTTAGTCTACTTAATTTATCTGGTAAATTTTTAGGTAAGCATGCGGCTGTCTTCTGTACTAAGTTCATATAGAGAAGAAAATCTTTCGGTGCAGATTCCCAATGTATGCCGCTCGTGCTTCAAATGGAGCCTTAATAATGTGAAATGAAATCGCTTTTTCACGTTTTCATCAAGGGACTTCCTACTTGATCAAATTTAACCTTGATAAGTTCTAGACTCAAATATTTTGATTTGAAAATGTTATATCCCATCATAACTGTTTTTTTGCCCCAAAATCCGAAATTTGTTGATGCGTAAACTGGAAATACTTTACTATTGCATAATGTCACTAATTTTAAGCTTTATCTTTGTCCTTAATAGGAGACTGTCTCCGTCATTAAAATTGAAGATAGATGGCAACACTTGATACAAAACATATCCTCACGTAAGCTCAACAAGCTTATTTGAAGCTTGGTTTTGTCCTCTAACAAACGCCTTTGACTTCTCGGTATTGACGTGTAATTCTTCCATGAAAAATACCACAAAAATTGCCCAGGCATATTTTTAGTCAATAACAATGCTTGTTGAAGGGTGTCATAATAAAAAAATTATGTTATTTCTTAATGCAATAATCTTCAAAGTTCCTGATGAAATGAGGGGACACTAGCGATGGAACTATCCCTCTGTCCGCCCATAATCCATTTTACTAACGCTTTTCATCAGTTTTGCAAGTGACTGATCATTAAAAAAGACATTATGTTTCATTGAGTGTAAGCACTGTTTATTTTTGAGCTAATTTTGGTTATTAGAAAACATATCTCAAATTTAGAGCTAACTCAAGATATTCATGTTTATAATACAAGAACAAAATGTAACATCCATGTTCAACATAGAAGGTGTGAGCGCAACAGGAAAGGTCCCTACCATCATGGTGTGGAATCGTTTAATAGTCCTCCTAATGTAATAAAAAATGTTGAATCTATTAGTATTTTTAAAAGGAAACTAAAATTCTTTTTATTAGACACTCCAATTTATTCTCTTGATGAATTCTATGATCATTGTAGACACTTTGTTTGGCACTTTAGTGTATAACTTTGTACTTTTACTTCATGTTTGACGAGTTCTTTGTTATTTGCATGACCTGATGGAACAAGAAAGAAAAAGAATGTAGCAAGCTAGAAATGTCGCTCTTTGGAAAGTAAAACATTAAGAAAAATAAAAATAAGCCCCAAGTGTTACTATCTCGTGGGAAATCATTCACATAAATCGAACATGAAGCAGGGCTAGGAATGCTTGTGAGAACCCAACTGGGCTGGTAAGAAAACTGATGCACCGCAAGGCAACTAGAGTCCATCTAGAATAATTACATGTTTGACTCTTGGCTTAGAAGAAAATGATGAGGAAAAATATTTTAACGATCGTAAGTTTTAAACACAGGCCACCATGATAGACTCTTCGGTCGCGAGATATCCTTCTCCAAAAAGTATTGAATGTGCTCACGGATTGGCTGCATTCCTAACGGTCAGCTACGTTATTAACTGGGATAAAATTTGGCATTAAACAGTAAGGGACAGAAGAGGCTGCTGCTGTTAACCTATCTTAGAATTAAGCAACGACTTGGCAGAAGGCTAATACCTCTCAGATGGGCCGATTACAAGTATTATTTTGCATTCTTTGGTTAAAATTATTGGAAATAAATAAAAACTCTGCATTTCGTATTTCATCTATAAGTGTATGATCAAATGCTGATTATTTTTCTCCAAGCCATACTTCTAAGATTTCACAGTTTTCCTATATAATGTTTCCTTCCCATCCTGCTCGATGAATCAAAACTTTGGTCTCCATCCCTTGTCGGGAACATGGATTTCCTTTCCGCGTACCATTCAAATCCCTCTCGCCCTCGATTATACACCTCATCTATCACACTCATCTATTTTTCCCTCTCATATTCTGTACGAAAAACGTTTTTCGAAATGGATAAAGACTACCTTCCTTCTGTTTTCATCTCACCCTATATGCTCATTCTTTTCGGTAATCATCGGCAATATTTGCTTCATCTATTCAATTCATTTTCTTCTTTCGCCTTGCCACTTCTGTGTACACCACTTCGACTTCATCGTTTCCATTGCTCTTTACATGAATGATTTTTTAGCGTGAATGCGTGTTCAAATATATGCATGGCTGTTGATGTCTGATAACCAGACCAAGAGTTACTTGGTAGAATATATTTTGTACTTTTAGTACATTGTGTAAAGACTGCAGTGCAGTTTCGATAGGCCGCGCTATTTCTAAATATGCCGCAAGAATTACACACGCTATTTTATATCATCAATGAGTGGAAAATGCTTTCAACCCGAGAGGCGATCTAAAAAATATGGTTTTTAAGGTAACGTCTCCTATACCAAGTGTAGTATTGCCTGTATAATTTTAACTGAGATAGGTAAGAGATAAGCTTGACCTTGCGTTTTTTTCATGAGCGCACTCTCTCGAGTGTATTGTTAGAAATATCGCACGCAGGGCATAATTGACCATTTAGAATAAGGAGAATCCCCACGCTTTATGACGATTTTCCAACACGAATGATAAAAAATGACGTAAAACTTCTTCTATCGCCCCACCTCCCTTGAAACATGTCAGGTGACTTTATTTTCCGCACGAATTGGTATCTCATAGTGTTCTTAAATTTATGGTGTTAATGATTATAATCCACAGTACCCTCTATTATTCTTATGACTGCTTTCGAGCTTTCACATAGTGGACTGTGTAGCATGTGAGGCGCAAATTTGAACTGGTACTTGTATTGCCTGCCTACCACTGTGTCACTGAACATCAAGGAAGCTTTCACGGTATTTCTTAGTCTTAGGTGTTAAACTCATTTCAACCAGCATGGAAACAGCAGTAAATTGTTTTCTTTGAAACCTTGAAAAGCCCTATCACTTAAATGAAATAAAAATGGTCCCGTGTGGTTATATATATGACTTTAACACAACCTTGATCTTGATCAGATGCCACGCATGAGTAAGACGCAGCTAGGGCTGAACACCGACAGGTAGCTAATTAGGGCATGGGTGAAAACTTCTGCGTTTTACATCTCGTACCAATATTTTGCTATCAGGTTAATTTTGGCAGCAAACAGATTCTTAGTCGAGTAATGATTAGTTAAATCGAAAATCTGACTTTCAAAAATATTAGTTTGTAGAAAATAAATTAGAATGATTATAAATCAAGATAAATCTATGACTCGCACAAGGACAGTGTAATCTCAAAACTATATAGAAAATCTCAAGGAAAATCGCGTCTAAAAACCAATCTATCAATATCGCTATGTTTGTTGGGAATGGATAAGATGTCATATAAAAAAACTCGATTAAGTAATTGCAAGACCAAATTTCTGAGAACCGAGAACACCGAGAAATGTAATAAGTGCATGAAAGACCAAATTTTACGCGTTAAGGGCGGTGAATCAGGATCGAGATTTCCTGATGCATCGAAAATGAATGGTAGTGTTTAGTTTCCCATTTAGGAGGAGTATATAAAAATTAACAGACGAAGTATTAGCGTCAACCAAGAACCTATTTTGCTAACGAAATTGCTAAGTTACTAATAATTTTTACATTTTGAATCCAAATACGCATAATCCCCAAAAACTGACATATATCGCTTCAAGCAAATAAATGTATAGCTTCTAGCACAATAAAAAACTGTAAAAATGGAAATGATGGATTATACGGAACTGTACTTTGTTAAAAATTAGTGTAGCAAAAATGCTATCTGCTTATTGGCTATTGTAGAATTAGTATGACGGAAAAATTAAACTTAGACACGGTGGGATTATTTACCGTTACATTTGCCGTTTATGCTGGACCATTTTAATGTACTCCCGTATATCATAATCACCAAGGTTTACGAATGCTATCGTTTTCGTTTCCATGATGTCATGAAACGTCGGTCTTAATTCCGCTTTTACGCTGACGCATTCATGCAAACTACATAGTCATTTCTACCACTTAAATAACTGCATCAAAATATGCATTCTCTCTATCACTTCTTCAGCGGTTAAATTCTTTCTGCGTTCACACATTACAAATATTTTAACTCCGCAGACGGTGGGCGGTATTGTTGTTCGCCTTCCTTCTCCAAGTCTCGGCAGACCTCTCGCTCCCCTTTAACTGAAAGCTTTCAAAATTTCTGGCTTCAAACTTCCACTGGTATCACCGACTCTTCGTCTTCGTCAGTAACAGACATCTCCATGGGTCGCGAGTGAAATTCCTCTGTAAACTTTGGAATATCAATAGGTGTTCGCGAACATATCAAAAAGTCTCCATTTACATACGTTAGCCTGCTGTAGTGCTAAATATTCGTTTATAAAACTGAATTTCTCATCGCTTGTTTTTCTAGTATAGAATTAAAAACTCTGTGACAAATTTTTACTTTCTTTAGCACTCGTATTTTTTACGACTTCATAAAAGGATTAAAAAGGTAAGTCAAGAAGGTCTTATGGCCCAGGGGGCTTTTACATGGGCTTTTTAAAAAATTGTTTTCAGAGTAAAAGCACTAAAAACAGTGTAGAATTTTCACTTTTTGTCATGAAATGTTAATTCGCCCCCGTGTTTAAGATTACTTCTATTAAAATCGCTTGAACTCAAGGTAAAATTTTTTAATTTTCCATTTTTGTTTACATTTTATTTGTTCCAAAAATTTGAGTTTTCAGCTTTAAAATTATAAATTCCCACACTTCTTCAACATTAGAATTATCATTTACTTGGAAAGCATAATATTCTCTTGGAATTAAAACATCTGCCGGAAACCTTCAGGGCTCAGATTTAATAATCAATATAGCAGAAATAATGGAAGATTTTAATTGGACTTTTTTCATGTTTTGCACCACTACATCTTCAAACGTGGTATGATACTACTCCATAATATATGTATAATATGTGTATTATCGGGCGGCATTTTTCATACTTTGAATGAATTTTATTTAATCTTTTTCAAACAGTGGATTTACTTGCATACTGTTTAGTGCGGGCCATTTTTTACTAATAAATTAGCTGAATAATGATATTCGAATGATTTTACCCACCAATAAACTATTATGAGGAGCATTTCAATCATTTCGTAGCTTTTCAAGGTTTTGCAAAATATCCTCAAGCGATTTCTCTGATTTCTAGAGCAAAGCACATATAAGCCTCGTGCTGCAAAACTTGGGCTGTTTTTTCGCTTACCATTATCAGTGCGCAGTGGAAAATAGCGTTTGTTTGACTTTAATCAATTATTGCAGAATGATAATGTGTAGTTTAGGGAGTTTCAAAAATTTTTATATACATTTTCAAGCTTAGTCAAGTAATTATTTCATCGCATAGAGTGGATACATTGCTCACATATTCAGCGGAAATATATCTCCTACCACTTATCATTCCCCGTCGTCCGTTGCCTTTCGCTAACCATTTCTCTGTAGCCATAACCTCCTGAATCTTTTCCTCATCCGATCATTGTCACCGTTCATTCCGTTACCATTCCAAATTCACGGAATTTACCCATGCCCATTGAATTCACTTGTGAAGTCTCACATTCCCGATGGTGTTTTTCTTTATGTTAATTATCTACTTTCTAAAGAATCCTCAGCACCTTAGAAATAGGGTCATTTGTTGTACTGGTTTATAACTAGTTGCAAAAACGAAATAAAAGCTCAATATTCTGGGAAAAGGTTGTTTTATAATGCCTCTTAAAGCAGATCATTGAAAAACCTTGACTTATGTACATTCGTTTACATCAGATAGATATCTCTAGAGGTTGTGATTATCAAAATAACTAAGTTCTTGGTAATAGACAAAGGAAATTGAATTTAATTTTTAATAATTTGTTCCAAAATATCCATCTCTTGCCAATATTTGCTTTCTCCATATTCATTTATTTTTTATTCCCGTGTTCTTTATTTTAGACTCCAAATATTCCTCCTCTTGAAGTCTCTTACGCCGCATCCATACACGAATTTCCCAGTCCGTCTATTCTTCTCTTGGCCAACGACTCGACTCTCATATGTCTGTTCAGTATTAATCAATCATTCATTGTTTCAGTGTGTCCAAGTCAATGGTGAACCCTCTTTACATCCGCGTCAATTTCCAGAGTATCTATTCAATATAACTTATTTTTGCACTCTTTCCTATTCCAATTAAACCGCTTTTTACCACATATACATCACAAATAACTCATAGTGACGGCTATTGTGTACACTTACACTTTTTCTGAGTCCCGTAGTTACTCTGTCGTGCGAAACATTGGGGAGGGTTTTACTTTTTTTCACTGCAATTACGCTTTTATAAGTTGCCTTATACTAATTCCTTGTTATGCTTCACAAGCTAGTTAGGACCTTTCTACAAGCAAGGACCTTCTTTATTTTCTATTCAATCATTTTATCTTAGGTATCCATAAGGCCTAAGTACATATAGTGATCTAACTCTTCGATTACTTCACCATACATTCTCATTGTACTAATTTTTATCATTTTCCATGAGAAAAAAATAGTTTTGACTTTAGCTCGTAAACTCTCTAATTTTATTAACTATAAATTGAAGTAAATTATGTATCTAAGCTGACTAACGTAAACATTCCAAAGTTATGTCTTCCCAACAAACTTTCATTACAATAACGCTTTTGGCTACAGTCGAAATCCTAGAATGACGCTTCTATCCCGTTTTTCCGAAGCCCATATGAAAATTTATCCTCACCAGCAGGCTTTTCTTGGGTTGGCAGGCAGCAACTTTCTTGGGTCGCGTCAGGCGACTGCTGTAACTTTCAACGACGGCCTCTCCCAGGATATGGATTTTATAGAAATATTGTATGCTACTCCACTCTTCAATACATAATCTTTTTCGCATTACATGATGAACTTTTACTTACGGTAACTCAATGTGCATTCCTAGTAGGTACACGATAAAATTATTGCGACCTTTGGAAAAAAATCTGGTAAAGTTGTTTGGTTTCATTTTCAAAAACCATTTGTTTTTCAAATATGTCAAATAATTTGTCTTACCATAAGAAAATATAGATCACTAATAACATATTGAAGAATTTTGTGCAAATCTTGCATCAGGTCGGTAACTTTCTGATTAAACATTTGGGGTTTGCGCATCTTTTTTAGAATTGATAAATTAAGTTACCAAAAGTTAATATGGATTTTGTGTAATTACAGCAAAAATTGTTTAGTCCTGGATGGCCATGGTCGATAATGAGATGTTTTTCTTGTGACTTAACTTAATTCATTTTACAATGCATAAAAGGTCTATTATCCTTATAAGTTACATTTAATTTATTAATAGAAATAGTATTTTTGGCTTAAGGAAGTTGGAAATGCGTTAACTATTTAAAATATATCATAGCGTTACATTGATCTCGTCGTTTCTTCCATTCCGACATATTCTCTGATGTAATGCTTTCATTCCTCTTTTGATTTATCTGTCTGCGGGGAATTATAGTGTTCGGCGTGATACCGACGTTGTTTGAGAAGCAGTGGAGCCGGTTTGGACAAAAAAGGGAGATTCATTACGGGATTCTTGCGTTATATACCTTGTATTCCTCAAAACTCCAATTTCCATTTTAACTCTTCATCAAGCGGAAAACAAAAGGCTAACTCAAAATTGACAGTTGTGGTAAAAGACTCTTACCACATACATTGCCAAAACGTCCTAAAAGAATGACAAACAAGGGACAGTTTTTCCTGTAAAACGTTTCCTACATAATTCCTGGAAAGACTCCCGTATTTTCTTTCCTGACCAGTCCCTTTTCGGAGGAATCTATGTGGTTTGCGGTCAAACAGAAGTGTCTCCGAGTGTTTTTTTGCTTGTTTACCCTTACTGTCACACGCCCTTGCTCTTTCCCCATTTTTCACATCCGCCCGTTTCCTCTTCAGTCCAAATAGACTCCAAAAGCCCTCTTCGATCACTGAATACAACTCTTTTTGTGTTGTACACGTTGAACATTTTCCATGCTCAGTGCTCCGCCAAATGGGTTCGCATCGGGTGGAGATGTTTTCCTTTCCGGTATTACGCAGTGTGAAGCCCCTCCACGCCCCAACCAAAGGAGGCTTCCAATTACACATTATTTGTGGATAGGGGAGTGCACAAAATACGCAGAAGAATTCATTTCCATACCATTGTCAAATAGTCGGATAAGTCTATTTCTGGTGCTTATCAGAATATAAAATAGGCCATATTTATGTACACTTTAACGCCCTAGTTTTCGTATTTTATTTTATCTATATATATCTTTATTATATTTGTATATATATATGTATATTGCATATACAATACCATATCCAATTATGGTGTGGCATACCATCTTTATTCCTATCGCATTTTGATTCTCTAATCTACCACGTTCATTGCACACTCATGCAACGTTTACCTTTTTTGATTAAATACACATCGGCCTTAAAGAAACTCCGCAGTTTACGCATGGGTTCTGTTTTCAAATATCCCACTTCAAGGATTTTCATCAGAAATGTCATCATCAGACACGACCTGATAGTGTTGGCTATTCGACGAAACCGGTCGTACAATAAATACTCTGAGTAAAACTAACTAAAAAAAAGTTTGGTTAATTCTTAAGCAAGGAAAAGTTTTAGAAAGTTAAGGCTGAAACTATTTTATGTTTCCAAGCCTCACTTATGGATGGCAAAAACATAACCGCACTTTTGGAAGGAAAGAAATAACTCAAATTGATTTATCATTTTATCCAAAAATTATGAGACTTCTTGAAAACGATGTAATATTTAAGGAAAATGTCTTTTTTTCGTTAGTAAACTTATTAAGTTCCGGGTAACCCGCAGAAAACCGAAATATAAATTTCACTTTTTTTCACTTCCCTCTTCTTATTATAAATGACTCCAAGGAATCTTAAAGAATCATATTGTTTCATACAGTAGTTACAAGTAAATACAAGAAAATTATGTTTTTCCGTTTATTTTTACAGTGATGATAATTATTTTCCTGTATTAGGTATAATTTTTAATTCAAAATAGTATTAATTTGGCAGATAGGTTTATATTTCCCGCTAGTTCCAATTTTTAATTTTTAACAAATATAATATTGGTTGATATTGTTAACAAATCACTTTAGTAGTTCTTTCAGAATGTTGACTCCCTAAAAATTCAATACAGGTAGCCAGCGATTGTCAGAATTGAAAGCTAGTTCCTTGCGTGTGGGGTCTATCGCGCTAAGCACGGTGTTATTTACCGCGACCCATCTCTCATAATTATTCTCTTGCCTCTGTCAGTATTTGCTGCTTCCGAACGTTGATCTCTGCGTTATTACAAAGGAGAGAGGATATTTATTGCTGGAGAGGAGCCGCTACACCTTCAACTAATAGCTCCCGCGCCTCATTCTTCACCTTCCCGATAAGCCGTCCGGGTGGGTCCCATGCCATCAGTGGCAATTTTCTTCGGCGGGTTCATCTCCTTATCCCCTTGTAACGGGTTGGACCACTCACCTCCTCCCGACCCGTATCTCGCTCTCCTTGGAATGTGGTTATGGGAAGGGTGAAATAATCGCCACCCTCATTCTCTTCCTACACGTCCACTCTCCGCCGTCTTCCAGTTACCCTTTCTTTCTCACCCTCATTCGAAGACCGCCATTTCCCCTTTAATCTCATTACACAGACGAAGAATGGAGGGTAATAGTGAATAAATATGGACAAGATTTGCGTTGCGTGCGCATTTTGTTTTTTGTGAGCTTCGGGTTACAGCTTTTCTAATTATGCAAGAATTGATAACAATAAACGTAATTAGATGATTAACGTTGTAAGAAAATTAAAGGAATGAAGTTCTTGTCTCTCTCAGCTGGACTCTTTTTTCTGATTGTTCTCATCATCCTATTTGCTTCTCGAGTTTACCTTCCCTTCGGAAACACAAACGGGATATCGATCAAGAAGTACTCTGCCCTATTCTCCAAACATTTATTGGTAACTCCAATTTAAACTTTGACTGCGTGAGTTATCAAACTTATTTTTCTATATTTATCGCATACTAACACTTTTTCATATCTGGGATAGGCATTTGGACTATTTAACGAAGTTTTTTGGCCATATTCCTTCTTCAAAGAATAAGTTCTAAGTTCGATAGTCTACTTATTTTTCATAAATTCATTAACTTCTAAGGTATGATATCTGTTCCAACAGCTTTTCGTGTCAGCTTGTAAGTGTCTGATACAAGAACCAAATAAATCAGTGCAAGAGCTATTCTGGTGGGAATATAAAGAGTGATCACAATTGAGCAGATCTGACAGCCATGTTCGATACAAGAAAATCAAGAAGACAAAACGCGAACAAAGGTGGGACACGGAAATACCGGCTGAAGAAGGAAACAGAGAAATCTTCGTCAAAGCCATCGACAGAAAACAAGAAAATGAAGCAGATATGAGCATCGAAGAATCATGGGATGAGCTGCAAAGGACAATCGCAGAAGTAGCAGGTAGCAGGAGCAACTGGTGAATGCGGGGGCAGACACGAAGAAGCCACGAATAACAACGAAGCTCAGTACACTAATGGAAAGGTGAAGAAAATACAAGAATCTCAGAAACGAAGGGGTGGCAACCCTCTACAAGAAGCTAAGGAACCAAGTCAATCGAGAATGCAACAATCCCAGGGAGGATTAAATCGAAAGCTGCTGTTTTTTTCCCTGAACTGTATTACTCATCTTAGCTTGTAATGGCCATCTTCATGGCATAAAGTTATCTTTTACAATAACTTAGCGCTGATATTTAAGTCTAAAACTTGATCAGCAGATTTTCACCGATCCAAAGCCATTATTTTCCAGCAAGTTGGGTGACACAATATGAGAAATTATGAAAACGACCTGGTTTGTAGGTATGAACTTCGAGTCGAGAAAGTCGAGATTGTGTAGGATCTATGCTGTTCTGCGTATTATTTACAAGCACAGAATAAGGCTGTTTTCCCTTTTTATTGTCAATAATGACTAGAACTATTATTCTAATTACGTTTCTATAAATAGAGCCTATTTTATTTAACTTTTTAACGCTATTTTGTATTACATTTCATCCATTAATCATTCCATTTATATTTAAATTTATCTTAACCTATTTTATCGATTTTTGTTGTATTTCAATGGTAAACTATAATAATGTGGCGTTTTACTTTAAAGCAACATTGGGGCTGATGGTAATGTGCTGTTCATACATCAGTAAATACAGATTTGCAACTTATGTTATTTTTTATGTTTACTATGTTTTTACATTAATAGCTCATAACTCAAGTCTGTTGAATTAAAAGAAAGCACTTGATATTTTTTACTCAAGGGCAAGAAATGTGTGGTTTGTAATGAAACTTGCAATGCCAGTTCTTTCCACAGCTGAGTCGAATGCGCAAATTACATATTCGACATGTTAGAGGTAAAGTAATTAGGGAATTAGCGTTCACAGCTGCCTTCGAAGTATAGTTTGAAGACTAAAATGACAATTTTCTAATATTTAAAATATAGAAGCTAAATGTCCGGTGACTCTAATTCGTTTTTCTCCGGATTTACTATGGAATATTTATCATATGGCATTCATTAAAATCGGGGTAACACATCGCTGATTATTTTTTAAGACTTTAAAAGTTTAAGAAATTTTTCTTCACCGCAGCTATTTCTCTCGTTCACCTCTTCCGTCGCATCTTTCACTCCTCTGACCTTTTCTCTCAGAGTTAAGCATTGCTTTGCGCCAAGACGCTTCTTGACTGTTCCATGCCATTGCACGCAAAGGGCTTCAAAGACGATCTAAGGACGGAAATCTTTTCCGGATCATCAAAAGCGGCAGCGCAGGAGCACTCCGTGGCAGTTTTTGGCGCTCATGCCGTTTATTTCCTTTTGGTTTCCCACTTCCACGCTAGACTTCGATTTTCCGCTTATCCAATCTTCCCCGTTCAGTCGTTTCTCCTTAACGTTGCGTCACAGCGATAGCGATAGGTAGGTTAGTATTCAACTGCTCGTGTAATACAGAAGTGAATGAATAACAATGCATACTCGTAAGTGCCACTGCACTGTTCGTGAATGTAGTACACCAAATCCAAATTGCAAGTGAAAGTTAACAAAGCTTTGTAACATGGATCTCTCTCATTGATAAAACTTCATTGATTGAATTATATTTTACAACTAGCATCTATAATGTTAGAATGTTTCAAATTTAAAAATAAATTCTTAACCAAAGTGCTTCGGAATCGCGTCGATATATTTATTACGAGTCAATATTTAATAAATTAGGAAAACAAATGAAAAAATTGGGCTCAAAGCAGATAAATGCTTTTGCAGGTTTTGTTTGGAAAAATAGTTTCTATGAAATCGTCACGTTTCGTCCAGTCAACTCGTGAATGTGTAGCTTATTCCCTCTCTTCTGCTACTTTTAGTGAGCATGGTGCATTTTTCCCCTCTCTCCCTGCTAATAGCATAGCATGCTTGTTTGATCTTATCTATTGAGAGTAGAATGCCATGTCCCAATAATGTCCCATTATCTTCCAGTGCGTGGGAACCTTCTCTCTTCTCCTCGCCGTGTCGCCGTTATGTGTGTGACTCACGAGGGTCATCGTAGATCAATATTCTCTGCTCTTTAATTGAGACCATTGACAAATATATAACCGCATGAATGAAGTACATCAAATAGAGTAATTTAATATTGTGTTTTTCATATTTATAAATACACTCGCGTTATAAATCGCATGCTAGAATCCTGAATTCTTGTTAGTAGCCATGACTTCAGGGATGAGATTATTGTTTTATTGTTTGCATTGTTGCTATAACTATAAGAAAAGTAAACCACTCTGGAAAAGGAAATCTTACATTTTCTGTCCTAAGAACGCACCTCAACAATTAAAGCTAGTGATTGAAAACGTTTGGAAAAATTTGAAGAATCGCATCCAAGTTACGCTCTTATGGCTGCAATGGAAGAATAAAACTAGAGTGGGAAATTTTGAAACAAAATACAAAATAAATACACTGGATACCAAAATAAAACTTCTGCTAGAAATAGGAAAGAGTATCTTAATTGGTAAAAGGGCCAAGTAGGTATATGCTACGCGCTAGCTTATATTAATACTTGATAACTCATTTACACGAGTTTCAGGCTGACTTGTCTAAGCAATATCTAAACAAGCTTCTGTAGTGCAAGCAAAATCCCATATGCAAAAATCATTTCGGAGGAACGGATACCATCCAGAGCTAACCAAAGGATTGGAAGAAAAACAGAAGAAGCCATGGCCCCGAAAAGGACATGTGATGATCCCTCTGACCGGATACCGAAACCTTTAGCCTTCACCATTGTAGGTACCATATGCTGCCGGCATGAGTAATTAGATATCTAGGGGGCTTACAAAACGTTACTATAAAACAAGATTCAACCGTACCAAAAGGACTTCAAACCTCATCTAGAAGGCCTAGGACTTCTTACTGTTGAACATCCTAGAGAGTGTCTACATCTACATAATACCTTGCGAGCCGACGCATGGGCGTGTGGTAGGGGGTGTTAGGTCACCAGCCATGTAAAGATGTAAGTTTTTGGGAGATAAAATGGTGACATGTATTGTAGGAGGGTATTAGGTATCTCAATTTCCCATTGTGGTCGCTTATTGGTCGCTAAAAGAACGAGTTTTTGTACCTATCTGTTCGGCAGAGTATTTTTCTTAATTTATCGCATCTGTCAGACCTAGAGATTTATTGAGGAGGATTTAGGGGGATAATATTCTCTGTGTCGTTCTGAGAAATAATAGTTCTGAATTTCTCAAGTAGCCTAAGCTTAGCGATTCGATAGGGGCTTCCACCTTAATGCCTCTAAAAGTTGTGAGTAACTATATGTACGCTCTTGGCAGTTTATAACGAAGCACGCTGCATTCCTTTGCATTTTATTTATGTTTTTGGTTAAACTTTCGTGACTAAGGTCCCAAATGCTCGCGGCGTATTCGAGGTGTGGCCTAACCAGAGCGAAGTAGCATCTCTCTTTGACTTTTTCATCCGACGACCTTCCTGTTATAAGTTTAAAAAAACCTAGTTTCTTTAATGCTGTGTTTTCTTGTGACCCATGTGTTCAAAAGAAACATAGAATGGTGGAATTTCTTACAGGAATCGGAAATATTTCACAGGAAAGTGCCACTTTCAATTGCAAGTGAAGTGCTAAAAGTGTATATAGATGCAACTCCCACGCAAGGAGGAGTAAACATCCCAGTGTGGTCCTTAATTCAATCCTTCCCCATCCCGCAACTGGCGTGTATCAACGCAGCCGAAGCCTACGCTGCCCTCACGGGCCTTCACTTGACAGTGGAGTTGCTACGAAAATTTCAAATCAGGAACGCAGATATACATATGCCTCTAGATAATACCTAGGCAATATAATCCCTCAGAAAAGGCCAAGATCTTTTATTTCATGTAAATCATTCTCTAATCGAAATGTACATGAATCTCTTAATTAAAGGAAAACAGTCACATAACGTGACCTGGCTGTATGTGCCGACCACCAAAAACCCAGCCGACGCGCCCTCCCGGGCCGTGCTCGCCTGACATGTATCCGTCGCCTATTTTCGGTCAACGGGTATATATTAGGCGGGTGCGACACGAAGGGACGCGCTCGGTATTTCGATTCGGTGATCGGTCCATGCAGCCAGCAGCCGTAGCCACGAAGAACGAAAGAACAACCAATAATAACTCACCCTATTGAATTGGCAGTAAAGAGTCCTTTTGTTAGGTGGACATGAACACCTGCATTTTCACTTCAGACCCGAAGATGGCTGCTGAAATGCAACCGAAACTGTCGTCTAGTAAATTGGAATCACGCTAAAGAGATCCTTTACAACCTCCATAGGCGATTTAAAGGCTATGCTGAAGCCTTCAAATCTAAGTTGGCATTCACGAAACTGCTATTGTGATCAAATTTGAAGTGGCAACAAACTAGAAAATTGCCTCTAAGCTTTCAAGAACACCATAGTTGAGTATTCTTTTGAAATATATCGCAACATTAAAGGAAATGAATGGAAGTCTTCAAAATTTGAACAATGAGAAACTTTAAAGTAAATATTTTCCTTGATTTAAATATAAAAGAGATTAAAAGAGGATATCAACTTATGGAATCTTTGTAGGCAATTATACAACGAACTGGACCCACCCTGGTTGATGAAGAATTGACTATGAATGTAATTGAGGGGCAAGTAGGAGAGGACGCTTCACGGGGAAGAGTAAGAGTCTAAAGAAAATAAATTTAACTGCGGCTTTAGTGTTCCTTAAATGATGGGCAATGAAGTAATTCAGTGAACCAGTACTAGAGTTGAAGGACTCATGGTATCGTATTCCAAAAAAAATATGTAGCAGAAGTTTGCACAATGCGCAGGAAAAGGATTTTCCTATAATGATAGTGATCTAACTTCTTACCTGTATTTGGGATACCTTGCCACTTGCGATGTCTAGATGTTTTTTTAACAGCAAAAGCAATTTTAAGCTACTACTATAATCTTATCGATGGTATGAAATTAATGTTCGTGAAAAGGTCCAGATGGTTTTTTAATGGCTAAGGCAATTTAAAGCTATTACTTATAATATCTTCGGTGGTGTGAAATAATCCTTGCATTCAATTACTGCGGCTTACTAATCGGAATTGATATGAATGAAAAATGGAAAAGCATGAACTTAATATTGGAGCTGGGGTATTTAATTTACGTTTAATGGGAAAGCGAGTTTATGTGGATTCGTATTCTCGCACCATTCGATCTTAAAATCTTTTTTCTAAGCAGTTGTTTGGGCCTACGCATAAAACAACCTTTAAATGCAACTAAATGCGTTTTATTCATATTTTTCGTGATTCGTTGCAAAAATTTCGTATTCATCTCTGGTATGGACTCCTCATGGTTAAGCAATTTTAATGAAAGTGTTTAAATTGAAATTTATTGGGCTATCGGGATGAAAAAACTACGTTGTGATAGTATACTGCACAAAGTATTAAAAATTGGATGTGACGCATGGAAATAGCGCTCAACTCTGCCATCACCTGTAGACGCTGCGGTTTTCTGCAAGTATAGCGAAATTAGTGATCATTCCCACGGTGAGCTTTTTTCGCTATTTCGCTCGCTCCATACTATGAAAGGAAGTTTGACATGTTGTGCTCTTGGAGTTCGCAAAGTTTTGCTGCCCAAAAGTTTTGCGTGTTTTCTCTTCCTCGAGGACCTCGGGTGAGATGTCATTCCCATTTCTTTCTCCCTCCTAACAGATAAATCACCGAGTATCAACCAAGTAGATGTTCTCAGTGGTTTGAGCGGGAACTCATGTATATTTTGCTTTTAAAGTGTTTCCTCACCCAGGAAAGATATCCGACCTTAGAATATGATTAATAGCGTTTCTTTTCCAGCGAGAATGGTAAATGAGTGAATTATTTGACATTTCCTATGTAAGAAGTGGTGCGGAGGAAATTTCTAAGCCCTATCTACCAAGATAAAGCCGTGTTGCAATACCTTTAGGGGAAGATTTGGACTTTAAAAGTCTTAAATCATGCCATCGTTCACTGTCAGGGAAAAGTGGAGGCATAATTTTAGCCGAATTACCCTTGAACTGTTATCTTGCCCAACAGGTTTTCTTGCCTCAACATCTCGTGATGCTTACTCTATTTTGCTGAGAAATGTGTTTCAAAAGTGCCTTTGTAAGGCAGGTGAGTATATTAATGCGAAAGGCCCAATAACCGTTAATGATCCTAAATAGGAAGATATACAATGGGAACTTGTCTTTGAGCATGTGTTAATATAATGAAAATAGGAATCTATTTGACTATCTTGGATAAGATAATACTTTGCCGCAAGAAAGACTCGGCTTTCTAAATAAGATGCGATTTTCCTGTCTCGCCGTTTTGATTATAATCACTGAAAGCCGTCTTGCTTAATGCAACTCACTGTTTTAAACAAAACTGGATGCAAATTTTTACATTCATTACATTTTCATATTTTTCATTGTTTATCTTTTACAATCTACAAGTATGTCTGCTAAACGAAAACTAACTATTAACTAGCCAAAAAAATTTCTTTGTGGAAGACAATTTAGTTTCCCATCCTCAGTTCTACTAGAATATAAACTGATGGATTGGCACGAACTATTTGAGCTGCCATATATATGGTGTTTTCTAGCCACATCGCAGTCATGAGTTAATTCTATTTTCATATAAGAAATTGGCAGTTAAGGTTGTTAAAAGTTTAAATTATTAGACTTCTAGTAGAAGTAGAGCACAGGAAAACATATGAGATGATTTCGGCGGATAAAATGGGGTCTGTAATCAACTGCTTTATTTTCTCGTATTAGTTGTATTATATAAATCCATAGATGTTAATTTGAACTTTAAATTGCAGTGGAATGGTTTTAAAACTCCATTTTAGCAAATAAATGGTAGAATAATCGGTGTGATTATTCTACAAAGTCGCCTATTCTTATGAAGTTACTGAATATTACTGGAATTTTTTCATAATAACCAGTAAAGGTGGCTTTGAACGTATGCTTCTTTTCTTCTTTCAGTATTGTACTGGTCCCATCAAACGATCCCTCCAGATTTACGGGATTTCCCGCGGGATTTATTATAGGATGAATGATCCGGATTCCCGTACACAAAACTAAGTTTGTTAATCGGCCGCTGCGGCTTAAAGTGACCGGGCCGTCGAATAACGGGTGATGCCTCTGGAATCAGACTTTTAATTGAATCAAAAGGGCATGGATAGGGTTGACCCGGGTTCCGCGATAATCGCGTTAACGTCTTAAGTAATGCGCTCGAAGGATGGGAAATTAACGATGTTGGCCTTTGAATCATGAACAATATTATAATCTCTACGATAACATTTAATGAACTCCACAACTTATGATTCAACGTCGTCACCTATAACACCCACTTCCCACACACACAGCTTCTCCTCAAAATACCCTCAAAAACCACTCATCGTCTCCTGCAAATGCCCTTTAAACCACACTTCGTCTCCTATAAATGCACTTTAGACCACACGTCATCTCCTATAAATGCACTTTGGACCACACTTCGTCTCCTATAAATGCACTTTAGACCACACGTCGTCTCCTATAAATGCACTTTGGACCACACGTCGTCTCCTATAAATGCACTTTAGACCATCGGCTTCACCTCAGAATACAATTGGGAAATTTATTGGTTTGGTTTTGATTTTGTTAACTGTCCATTTAAAAAAGTTGAGCAACAAATAACCATGGTGAAATGAACAAGCACATTACTGTGACTCCAAAAATTAGTCCCACTGTTTTTGTAGAATTAGAAATAACCACAAAACAGGATAGCTCAGAGTTTATGACCAACGTCGTTCGATATCGGAAATATGGGGCGTGGGGGGGGGAAGAAAGAGTGACACGTGGTAGCAAGAATTCTTACGAGCGTTCTCCAGACGTAGTCTCTTCCAAGAAAAATCCCGGATGCAGAGGTAGGCACAATTGAGGGCAAATTATTGCAACTCACGACGGCGCTTCAGCACCTCGTTGATTGTTGGAAGGACCCCTGATGTCAGGACTCGTTTTCCTTGAATAGTGGACTCTCTTATCCCAGCTCCTCGTTTTTTTTCTTCTCGTAGGTTGAACCGTTGTTTCATCCTGGCTTTAGTTGCTTGCGAATGGTGGTTGGCCAAATATGAGTTACGAATGGTGTGGCGGACAGCGCCGCAGATCACTCGTATAAGCTATGACTGAGGTGAAAAGAGAGCTTCTCCTAGCCTGGGGCGAGGGTTATATAAGCTGTGTCCCTACCCACAGTGCACTACTTCCTTGATCGTCTGCTATATCGCGATTCATTTGGTCGAACCGGGCGATTCGAATGGTTGTATTACACTGGTCACTTTCCTTTTCACCGGTTTTTCACTTCACACACATACACAAATTAAATAATACACTTATCAACACAAAAAAAATAAGTACAATGAAATATTTTAATCCAACCATAAAATTGCCGCTATCGCTCCCATCCTTCGAGTGGCGAACGACAAAACTTGTGATGGCCACTATAAGATTAAACAAAGGGGACAGCGAAAAAAAAAGAGCGAGCCATCACAGTATAGCCGGATAATTATGGAATGTTGGATTTCAGTATGTAATGAACTGCATTTTAAAGCAACAAATTTCACAGCTACCTCATTATAGTGGTTAAGATTACCATATGAGGACCAGGATGAGATTTTACTTCCCCATCACAACCATCATCGGTGAAGGGAACGTAGATTGTACAAGGCCGAAGTTTTCTTCTCATCGATAGACTAAATTATGAGTGGCATAAAAGTAAAATTAAGGGTGCGTCTATTTACTTTAACTAAGCACTTTGAAGCATCTGGTGTACTTCGCAAAATTGTATTGCATTGGTGACTGGACGGAAGGATAAAAAACTTTTTCTTCCATATCAGTATTCTACCAGCTGATTGTAAGGTATTTTGGACAGTACTTATTCTAACGTCGTTACTTCTGGCATATCGTTCTTCTTTCCCTCCTATGCGTGATTCGCCATTAGATCTCACCCAAATCCTCATATCGTCTCTCTCATCTTATTCCATTCAGAATTCCTGTTCTCTTCCTTTCTCTTCTGTGCTTCCCAAGCTTTCTCCCCGATATTAAACTCTTCAACATTCCATCTCTTTTTAAATGGCCTTTTAGATTTATCTCTTCTGTCTCCTCCGAACCTACACCACTCGCATCCTCTCCTCTCCAACCATATCCAGTACCTCCTTGTCAGTCCTTCTCGCCACCAATTTCACTCTCTCCCATTTTTCTTACACCCACACCTTATACGCCTAAAGTCTACGAACATTCTCCTCTAGTAATGACCAATTATATGACTCAAAACACGTCACGTTCGTTATTAGAGTTTTCTCTTACCATTTCTTTATGTCTCTACTCAGACTTCCCCTTATCCATTCCCTCCCCTTTGAAAATGCTTCTTTAGCCATGGCAAGTCTACACTCTATGTCCCTACCACTAAACACATTTTCCTCCAAAAATACTACTTCAGACGCGCTTTTTAAAGGATTGCTGACAAGCTGTTAGTTGTTTTTATAGCTTTTGAAAGCAGAATGTTCTGTTGATTTGAAACAAGTTAAAGAGTAGAAGAAAAAATAAATACTTTTTCATGTTGTAAATTATGTAGTGCAAACCAGGCACAATGTGTACTCAATTTCTCTATTTCATTTTAATTCTAAGTAATGCCGGAGAGTGGAACGATGTTGAAGATAGACTAGCTCCGTTTAAGAAAAAGACAAACTCATAAATGATCAAATCATAAATGATTAAATACAGATTCATAAATGCTCTTGGGTACTAAATTGAAATATAGCAGACTTCCCCCACTTTCACTCTGGACGCGCCAGATTCAATTCAGATCGAGCCAGCCTTTCGTTGAAGTAAATCATTATGCGCTCACTTATTATGCTCATTGAGGGGCCCAGTTAACGGAATACGGATACGTGAATCTTCACGAATCAATGAGACTGCTGAGTTTATCAAAAAACATACCTTTATTTCGGCTCATACATAAATAAAAATGCATACAAATTCAACGCATATATGCCCTTTTAACCAGCTTGTCCTCTCTCGTAGTTAGTGACTTAATTTACAAGTATATTCGTCATTGAGCCTAGTCCCTTACGTGTAAAGAAACCATTTGTGGAAGGATTCTTCCTTAGTCCACTATCTCTCCAGAGTAAATCCTCTCTCTGAAAGTAATATCTTACTATCGGAAGAAAGAAATTTCAACGAGGAAATTTGGAGACAATAGTGACAAGGACAACCCCCGATCCAGGCGGACGAGTGGGGCGGCTTTTCGGTGGCGGGGCTAGGGGTCGAGAGATTGTGGTATCCAGCCCCTTTGGATCGACCCTCCTGACGCCTGCCAACCCTTGAGATAGTCCTGAATCGAGACGAAGAATATTACCAAAAACAGATAATAGTAAGGGACTGTAAAATAAAATGATGAAAAAATGAAACAATATTTAAAAATTATGATGAATGATGAATAAATAAGGAGATGATGAGAGCATAAAAAAGCTGCCCATACAGTACCCTATAATAATAATAACACCGCAGTTATGCACACCGACCCAAAAAAAACCTCTCCAGATCCAATACCCACTCCGTATTCCCTCAGCCGTCTGATTGCCTCCCTTCAGCGTCCCAGCACTTCACGCGCTTTCCGCTCGAATTGGAGTTAGAGAACCCCCGCTATAGGGGTCTGCCTCAGCAATCCTCATTAATTTTAAAACAACTAAGGATGCCTGTGGGGTCAAGTTCGATCACTATTTGCAGTGTCATGGCTCTCAGAGAGAGAGAAGGACTCAAGTGGGGTAGATACTATCGTCTCTTCTCTTGAATTAAAGCAGGTCTGCTGACAAGATTGGCTTGTTATCTTGTCCACCATGCATTTGGTTTGCAACTGTTTTTTAGTGAGGATTTAAACTGTAACTTTTGGGATAAATATCCAATTATTTATATAAATTTATTAGCTAAAGTTTTTGTTTAATGAACTTTGACAACATTATTTCTCCAGGGCATATAACGTTCTTAATAACGGAAAAAAGTTTTCTCACCAAAGGTATTCAAATAATGCACTGCGGAAGGGAAACGCTTGAATAAAGAGCTTTAGGTAATCTGAAATGCAAAACAAATAGTGATCGAAATTATTTGCTATAATTTATACGGATATTTCGCGGTAATCCTGATGAGTTGCCACGCTAAATATCTTTGAGATTAATCCAAACAATTTCCAGGATCATATTTTCATCAATTTTTGAGCAAACCAAGAACAATTTTTGACGAAATAAACAAGTTCTCGACATTTTAGAAACACAAAATGATGCCATTAACTAATAATTGTTATTTTTATGGAGCATATCTATGCTTTTACTCCCGAGTCCAAAATCTTTCATTTATGCGAATTAGAAAAGTGAGTTTGCATCTCATGATACTTCCGTTGGGAGGACGCAGATGATGAAACAGCAAGATCTTTATTCCTATTTATGGATGAGTAAAAACTGTTTTAGATGGAAGCATTTTCCTCTACTCTCATTCTTCCTCTCTACTCCTACTTCCACTCTAAAGTAAATTTTTAAATGCCATTTAGTCCCTGATAGTTCAGGAACCTTGATCATTGTTTTACTAGTTTTGCATAAGTATCACCCCAAGTTCAATATATACGATGATAAAGAGAATTGTTGAAACACCTTTGATTCAAGGTTCGCAATGACAGTCTTCTTACTTTTCCAATTGGAAACCTGAGAAAACTTTGCCTACATTTTAAAATTTTGAATAAAGAAACTTAGATTTTTTTTCGCAATTTGCCTTTGTCCGCCCTAAAAACACTATGAAAAATCGTACGTTTCAGCTTCGTTCAAGTTTTTAAAAACCACTTAATATGCACTGAAATGGAAATATTTTTAGTGACTAATGTCATAATAAAATTTGTATTTTTTATGCTCCTGAAAATATACAGATTTCAACCGTTTAATCGATATTGGCGCGAATACGTAGGAACTTAAGGATTTTTTAAATTCTTTATCCTTTACCTCTGGTTCGCTCACTAAAGGCGTCATCAGCAGGAAAAAATATCTTTGAGTTGATTGTAAATCGCTTTTTACGTTAGTTATTGGGTATTTTGATCAACTCCTCTGGTGTATGCTGGGCTTCATGAACATGTTTATGGTTCATCCAGTCATTATTGGAATTAGCAGCAGTTATTGGCCATTTTCCATGGCCACACCATCACCATGGGATTCGATTGAGACGAGCAATTTGTGGAAAAGATTCAAGGGAGATTAGGCAGTTGACTTGACTCGAGAAAACTAATGTCAAATCTGAAGTAATATCACGGTTGTTGAAGGCGTTAAAACTATTGGAAAAGGCTTAACGAATAACAAAATAGAATGCGGCAGTATCCTGTATCTCAACTTCCATCTGTAAGTTAGCCAACCAATAACCCATTGCTTTTTATGTATGATTCATATCAATGCATAAATCAACCATAATATTTACAAGATGATACCTGGAGCACTTTCTAAAAGTATTTTATTTAGCTCATTTATTATTCAGTTGCTTTTGGCATGCACAACTTCATTAATAGAAGTGTACGCACTATTTTCAGCGTAATATAAGCCGAGACATGTTACTTAAATACATCAGGTGTAAATTAACCTTTCGTGTGAGCCTTGATCCTGAACTTGAACTTCCTTCAAAATATATATATATACTGCTCACGTTTAGTTCAATGCAGAATATGCAATCTCGATGACATGATCTGCTAAATACCTCACCATGTCTTTCTTAGCCCACATCTCTACATGACAAAGGTGCCTAAAAAGTGGAATGTTTTTTATCCATCAATGTAAAAAAAAGAATGCGTGTAATGCACACCATAGGTGGTATAAACATAGGAATAAACTGATTCATTTAAATATCTTGGAATTACTTCTAATATATCGCGGAGAACAAGTATACAAAACACATGCAGCAGAGCATTAATGAAACTAGGTGTGGTTAAACGTATAATAGGAAGGTCCTCGGATGAAAAATTGAAAGGGAGATGCTACTTCGCTCTGGTTAGACCACATCTCAAATACACCGCGAGATTTGGGACTCTGGTTATAAAGATTTAACAAAAACCTTATAAAATACAAAGAAAAGCTGCACGCTTCGTCAAAATCTACTACGAGCAAACATTTAGTGTCTCAAAACTTTTAGAGGGATTAAGGTGGTAAATCCCTTAAGGACTCGCGAGGCTACACGCTAGGCTTAGGTTGCTTGAGATATTCAGAACTTCTGTGTTTTAGAGCGATACAAGGATATTATCGTGACGCCTCACTATATCTCCAGGTCTGAGAGAAGCGATAAAATAAGAGAGACACATTGCCGAACAGGTAGGTGCAAATCCTTGTTATTTCCGCGCACAATAAGTGTCATAATAGAAACTGAACTCCACTGAATACACTTCTATAATATACGTCACAATTTCTCCGCCAAAAACCTTATCCCTTACATCTTTACACGGCTGGTGTCCTACTATTCCCTGCCACACGCCCATGCGGCGGTTCGCATGGTAGTATGTTGATGTTGATGTTGATGTAGATATATTCAATTTTTGTGGACTGTTGCGTTGATTCGCTAAGAATAGATTTTGAGAGGTTAATTCCTGGCGGACTGCCAAATGTGGACTTCATCGATGTATCAAATCTGGAACATTGCGACTGTGAATGACATAATTGTTTACCTATTACTAAAAAATTGCTCATTTCGGCGAGCAATCTCTCTTTCGCTCGTTTCCGCCTCATTGAGCGGGCAATGGAGAGGGCCATATATACCCCACATCTTCCTCCTGTATTTCCTTCTCTTATTAACCCCATTCTCCATTCTGCCGCACAGCAAAACATCTAAGCAAATGAAGATCCCCGAAATTATCCACTGGAAGAACAGAAGCAACTCGACCCTTAGCTTCCCGGACCGCATTAGCATTCCTCCTTTTGGAGGAACGAGTTTACTTTGTGGAGGAACGAGTTTACTTTGAATTTCCTCCAGAAATAAAAAAAATGCTCTGTGCCCTCATCGATGAGTATTTCCTGTGTTTCACCTCTGTCTTTAAACTGGCCCCAAATGATCAACTTTGGGTTCATTGACTGCTGCCTCGATCAAAGGAATCCTTATCAAAATATATTGAGTGCCTCAGAAATTACTGAAGCGCGTCCTCTGGCTGTTTTCGTATTCTCAAAGATACCGGAAACATAATCCGTGTCCACTTACGAGATGCATCTATTAAAACTAATCAGTGATTCCCACCTCAGAACCTCCTGCTGTGGATTTCTGTTTACTTTACTCAAACTTTTATTTTAGCAGTTTAGGACTACCAGTGGGAGAAAATATTTTATATTCATTATACTTTGCAGATGACCAAATTGTGGTTTCAGAAGACACGGATGACCTGAGCTACATGGTTAAGAAACTTTAGGATGCGTATGAGCAGTATAGACACACTATAAACAAAAACAATACAGAATACTTGGTGATTGGAAGTGATGAAATGCTAGATCTACCTCTGGAAAACGAATGCGTGAAGGGAGTAGCAACCGCAAATACTTAGGAGTGATATTGGACAAAAGCGAAAGAAGTAACCAAGAGATTGACAACAGAATTACAAAGGGAAGAACTATTATAAAAGCTCTAAATTCTATTCTATGGGATAAATATATTAGCAGGAAAGCAAAAGTAAGAATATACAAAACAATAGTAGAAAGTGTGATTACATATGGAGCAGAGGTATGGGACATCAAGGAAAGGAACATAAATAGGTTATTGACGACTGAGAGAGATTTCATGAGAAGGAGTTGCAGAAAGAGTAAACTGGATAAAGTCAGGAATGAAACAATTATGGAGGCTGTAGGAGAAGGAGAAACTCGGCCTGTGAAAACGAGACTGACGCGTCGCAAGTGAAGCGGATTTTAACGTACGGACATGACGTTTTAACGTGCGCCTTGCGTGGCGAAATGTGCAATTACGCCCTCATCTTGCTCGCCACGATACAAATTGTACACAAATCATGCACGCTTGTAATAGTGTCATTACAGAGCGTTGTGAATTTTTTTAAAATACTAACTATACGGGTTACGGTAAATAATTATTGAACCCTGGGCTGGAAAAGTTGTTACAAATCCCACACATTGCACATTAAATTACGCGAGATAATTGTAGAGATAAATAAATATACTTATGGCTAAATGGAAATAGAATCCACTGCTCTTTACCGTATCCATAAAAAATCTAAAGAAAGTTTTCACCTTGATAAAAAACCTCATGGCCTTCAATAGATTGGGAAACTCATGGGCCACATGGAGATAAGTATGCACACTGGCATTTGCAGCATTAGGGAAAGCAGTGTCTTGATTCAAAGGTCACCTTTACGTACTACAGTCAATATTTATTGAACGATGGGCTGGAAAAGTGGTAACAAACCTCACATATGGCACGCTTAAGTATGCGAGATAGGTTAAAAAAATACATGGAATAATGGAAATTGAATCCATTGCTAGTATTAACTTTGCCGTAAAAATCTCCCTTTTCCTGCAATGCTGTTTTTCTTAGCGTCCTTAGAACAGCCTGGCACCTCGCAGAACTGAGGCATTTTTCGGCAAATCAGTCGTTAATTACCGTATTTGCTTCAGTCACCAGACGCCAACTTCATTCAATGGCGCTAAAATGACGAAAACCGTCAGAGAAAGTACTTCGCCTAGTCATCGCCTACATGTCGCTGCGTACGTTAGTTTCCGTCCCCCCACCTCTTCTCGCGACACCAAGGGAACGGGTTTTTCCCTATCCCTCTAAACGGAAGTTTCGGCTCCTCTTACAGCCTCCTTAGAAACAATAATGAAAATGATGGAATTGGAAAAGGATATAGTCGACGAGTTAGAAAGGAAACGACTAATCTGGTTTGGCCATGTTAATACGATGGATGCCACCAGATGGCCCAAGAAGATAACGGAATGGAGACCTCCAGAAAAACTGAAAAGAGAAAGGTCAAGAGTGAGTTGGAGACAGGGAGTATAGAGAGCAATGGGAACAAGAGGAATTAGAGAAGATCAGTGCTGTGACAGAGAGAAATGGAAGCTGAGTGCAGGAAAACGACGAAACTTCCTAATCAACCTGCAATATGCATATATATAAATTTTTATTTTCCTTTGATTAAACACTCCTCTCTAACCCCTCCAATAAACTCTCGACGAACGGCATTACAAATGGCAAAACACCACTAACGCTGATTTACAAGAAAAATATCGGGTCGAGGTTTCAGCATTGCCATTTCCTAGGCTACGCTAAGAATAAAGTAGTGAGGAAAAATATGATAAAAAATTTAAAAGTGAATTTTTATTCCGGCAACTTGTGAAAAAACCTGAGCCTACCGGGTGTATTTCATGTGAATTCCGAGAATGGATGGTTCATTGAAAAAAATGTATCATTAAATGTCTAAAAACAACTGTTTATCAGAATTCGATAAACATTATTTAGCTGCACAGAAGACAGCAAGACGTACTGCTGGCAGTATATTGGATCTCATGCAAGAATAGTTCTTAAGTTTATAATCAAGGAAATGGACGAATGGGATGGACACGTTTTTAAAAATAACATTTTTTGCAGCAAACCAGGAAAAACCGTAATAACTGCATTTGAGGCTTTTAAATTATGTTCCATGATTTCTAGAGAAGAAAAGCACGGAATTTAATATCTAGTACTTCGGTTATCATTCACTCAGAAGTGCTGGACACACCATTGTTCACTCTATCGTGGTCCATTTGGTCCGGTCAACCTTGGGTCCACTGTTGTTGGCCTAGGGGTTAACGATGCGGCCACTTCGGCGCCGCCGTTTCGACAATTGGACGTTTCGGCGTTAGACTGGTTGAAAATTACGGGCATTGGGTATAGTTCATGGGCAGTTTCACTGATCACAGTCAATTTTTTTGCTCAAAGAATGCTTGCAAAGAAATTGAATTTCGTTTATAGAGAAGCCTGCAGATTAGCTTGCAGAGTCTTGGTACGCGAAATGTCATGTTCTCTCCTCTTGTAGCTCCGCGCTCTTTGTACAGTGGCCACCCCTTGCGTTAACTTAGTTCTTTTATCACTTCTAAAAAAATAAAGTAACAGATGAGGCAGTTTGTAACAATTTTAGCACATACAATGTACTCTCACTTGGATTTTTCACGACATTTTGGATAACTTCTTTTAGGACAATCGTTCGAAATTTGTGATACTAACTGAATTTAGCGTGCGTGTACTTCATACGTCTTCTGCTCTCTACAAACTGCCTCAACACTGAATTTATTGTTTGCATTAGCATGGGTGAGATATTATGTGACTAATTCACCTTTATTAAGGTTTATGCAATTAACTGTGCGGCACTGAAGTCTGCTACATGTTACCAGGATCTTGCTCTATACAGTGCAAAAGTCGGAGGAATTATGGAGTGGCTTAAATTCATGTTAGAGAAGGTACTATCTCATTCCATCCTGGATGCTGGAGTAAAATCAGCGTTCCTTCACGCCATGGCGAATATAAGATTCATGCTTCATGAATGGACTTCTTGAGAAGGAATCCGAATGAGATGCCCTTTTCCATCGCTTGGAGGAAAACGTTTTGCGTGGGCGAAACGCACTTGCCCGAGGATAACAAAATCACCGAGAGACTTTGGAATTATCTCTTCATGATAATGAGTAGATCGGCTCTAATTAATGTTTCGCGGTTGAACCCTACAAGGTAAATTATTTTTTAACCAAAGAAGACTTTATGAGATCCCTATACTTACTGCAACATCTTAGCTTTCGGTTTTAATGTCCAAAATTCTAAATGACCTCCATCATCTAACAATCTAATCTTGTATCATAACACCGCTAATGCATTGAATTTAATAAAACCCCTTATAATAAAAATTATATTTAGAGTTTAACCTGTAAATTAAGCTTGAATCATGTTGTTCGTATGTTCCATATCACTACAATATTTTTTTTAAATATTTGGGTGAATGTTACCTAACACCTTTTATACAAGAAAGAATGCATAGAATGTGGCCAATGAAATAACCTTGCACGCATTTCAGTCATTGCAGCTGATACCTTGAGATACCGCATAACTCAAAGACTGCTTCTGAAATGTTTGCTCTTCAATGAGTTATTCGCTGAATGCCGTAATGGGAGGTGGGAAGCAATAAATTATTGACAAATGGCAGTCATTATAAATATTTTTTGACTACGCGGGCCAAATGAAATTAGTTTAATGGAAAAATATATTTTTTTAAAATCTGACAGCGTTCTTTCAAAGACTGATGCATGAAAGTGCGCCGCAAAAATTTCTTAATTCAGTCAATAATAGGACTGAGCATAATAATCCTGATGTATAAGTTAGGAAATGTCCACAATGAGAGTATTAAATGAATCATACCCAAAATTTATATGCTCAATATTGGATTCTAATTAAGGTCATTAGCTTCAATTCTTGGGGATTATTGGGTGGCATCATAGGAGTTAAAAAAGACCCGTGGAATTTGTTAAAGAACTCCGAGGTCCAAGATTTTGCATTAATATGGCTAAATACCTAATAATTAAGGCAATATGTTATAAAACATTATATTATGGAGTACATAATACTAAAATGGTAAATATAAAAAAATCATTTTTTCATTCACAAATTATACCGCCATTAAGAAATACATATGTACTCTTATTACTTCTAGAACTCATTGTCGTCGCGTTGACACATTGGCTATTGTTACGTGGACGTTGAAAGGAATATTATGAGGGAAAATATAGGGTCTAGGCGTTCTTATATACTTGTGATTATGCAGGTTAATTCACTTTTCATCTGAGTATAACTGTCGTAGAGGGAAAAAAAATAACTTGTGGGAAGTTTTTGAGGAATCTAACGATTGCAGCGGGCCCGTGGGAAGAACGCCGATTCGGAGCGGTAGACCGTGGTGGTGAATGAGAACGAAGAGGGTTAGGGGAGAAAGTCTGGATCATGGAGGGTGGGGAGTTGGGAAAGTGTCGAATCTCCCATATGGTGGGATATGACCAATGACGCAATAGGGTTGCCAGAATGAGATCTAGTGACGTAGAACGAGGCGAAGGCGAGGCTGGCCTTGACTGCATGGGACTGATTTGCTCGTCTCTGCTTACCTTGACAAAAATCCATAAAAGTGAACGTTGGTTTTAGGGATTTGCTAACGACGTTCTCCAACTTTGATAGAACTAGGGTGTTAAGCAGTGAATTGTCAACCGGTGAAGAATATGATTCGCGGAAGGAGTACTCACTGTTAAAGATTCTACGGTTGTTAATTGAGGCCCTTGGCTTAATTTTTTTTTGGCTTTCTTTGGCTTAATTTTACTTGATAAGTATCGTTTCATGTACCTCTTTCGGTGAAAAATTAGTTATCTACTAATTTTGCATATAACCTTGCGCATTTTTCAGCATTTTGATCGCATTTGTATCAACATCTAAGAAAATACAATCCACAATGAAGCAGCAACCCCCTCCGTTCAGTGATTAAGTATCTGAATAGTTGATGAATTTATTCTGCTGATGGTTCTATGGTTGGAAATTTACCCTAAATTGTTTTTCATGTTTAATAAAAAATGCGTGTGAAGTATTTTGAATAAATTTCTCATCCCTCTGAGTACGCGTCGTGCTTTTTTGTTGTAGACACCTGTGTTTTTTTACTGATTTTGATCTGGCAAATATTTCGTTTTTGTATTTATTTGTTAAGTAAATACACACTTTAACACAATTTCTCAGCTGATAACATTTTAGCTGATAATTAAAACTGTGTAACTCACCGATATAATAAATTAATGATTTGTCGCTCAGTATTGGGATTGAATTTTCAAATATAAAAAGAACTACAATGAGGCTTTCATGATTGAGGAAATTTTTATCACTTACGAAGACGAGTTCAGTAAGTTGATATCATATTTTACATGGAGCTGGAACAATACACGGAAAACCAGCTGCAATGAATGCACTGCAGGTCGATGACACTCTCTTGTGGAACTGTGACGCAATCGCTACTATGCCACTATTACTAATGCTGGAGATTAAAAGTAGAAACTGCAATACACACATGTCTACTGGCGGGATGATGAGGCAGAAAAGTAATAAGTGTACTTTTAAGTAGATTCAAGATTAAATTTTAGCGTTAAAATAAATGGGCTCAAATTTTGTCTCTAATCTCTCTCCAAATATCTTACTAATTCTACTTAATCTTCGCAGCGTTTATTATGTATCTAATTTGTGCTCAAAATTCTGGGCGGATTGAACTAGCAAACAACTACCTGGTGACACACTAACACCATCACTCAATATTAATTTCGGGACTGAAGACAAAGAAAATAGTGCGTTATTATCTTATTTTTTATTGTAATAATTACTTTAAGTGAACATTTATTCTTTTTAAAGGATTCGGTGGCCAATATAATGAATCTCTTCATGTTGCCAATTTTTTCTCACCTTTGGAAATAATTCTCATCTATTATTATCATCCGCTTATTGCGAGTTTTCTCCTGACAAACGTATTAATCCGTAGGAGCCAACTCAGAAAAAGAGGTCTTGTTTGAATCGCTCCGGCGGAAAATTTTCCCATCATTCCCATTTAAAAATGCATTGGAAAAAATGACCCACTTGGAAAGCTTGATTTTGACTTTTTCAGTAAAAAATATTACTGGGTCACAACCCTTCTTTAACAAGTCTTGCTTCCTCTTCCCAGAACTTTTTAAGCCATTGCTGTGAATAAGTGAGTCGGGAAGAGCCTCGCCTTCCTAGAAAAGTTATCATGAAAGATAACATTCACTGTGTGTGCGGAAATTACTTGAATCTCGTGCCAAGAAGTCTACCTCATATTCAAGCCATAAACTCATTAAACGTTATCGGCTTTAGACAGTTTGGAAGTAGAGTCAGCAATTTTTAATACCTTTGTTTGCCCCTTATATTACCCGAAATTCAGGATGGTAAGATTCAAAAGTTTTTTTTTTTTAGTTCCTGGTCTAAGAATTTTTATAATATTATTATTTCAATTTCACCTGTTTTAAATCTATTTTTTCAGGCTCGCGTTTCTTTAAATAAGGTTCTTTAATGAGGGTTAAACGCCTCACCCATTAGCTTCTGATGAGCTTGCTTCATAGGCAACTATTGATAAATATTAAGCAAATAACGTTTTCTTGTGTAAACAGGGTTTGTATTGCATTACCTAAAGAAACAAAGAGGTCATTAATTACTCTTCCAAATTTTACTTCCTCAGAAAATTGTAGTCATCCTGACTCCCACTGTTATAACGTGTGGCTAAACATGAAAAATGAAATTATCACAGAATAATGAATTTATTTCCCTTCTTCCATTTAATAACTGTACAAAAGTTGAACCGTTGCTACTTACGTAGCCATCGGCGTACTATCATTCAATTTTAAAACAATGCATCCGAGTCGGCTTTTCTGTGATTCAAAATTTGACCTTTATTAGTTTTTAAATGAAACAATAAAATGAGGCAATATGGTCGAGATTATCTGGCATATTTTACAATATGAATTAAATACCCTTTCAAATCAACAGTGTAATGATATTCAAAAGAAGGATTTAATGGCGCTCGAAACACTCATGGCCTACATATCCTACATGCGATAAGCATTCGAGCATAAGTCACTTCCAAAGAGCTATGTTGTTTGCCAAATTGTTTAGAATGGGATTTTACCATGATGTTGACTCCAGAACATCAGCCGATGGCCCTGAAAAATGAGGATTTCGTGCAGAATGCACCTGAACCCATGATTAGCAAGCAAAGCTTTTACAAATTTTTTACGTGCTGAATTGTTGCTATGCATCAGGGAATGGCCCAAGGTCGGGGTAATGGTTAGTATGCGCAATGGCCTCCAAGCAACCAAGTACAATTTAAAAGTCTTGTCTTTGTTTTACACCTTTTTTTTCCTTTTTTGTCGTTTTCCTATTTCTGAGGATTAGTTAGCTCTTATTTCATTGAGAAATTAACTGAGTCAAAGTCAACTTTTCAGGAAAACCTATAAGAAATTCAGACTATAGCTTATTTATAGACCAAAACCGGAAATTAGTTTCCTTAAATTTTTGGTCTTGGCCGCCTCTTAAATATATAAACTCAAGCCTTGTCAGATAACCAAAACAAGAATGAAAGAAAAAGTTTCTTCTCAAGGGTGCTCTTCTTTAATTGGGAATGCTGCACGAGGAATATAATTTGTAAAGCATTTTTTTAATTGCAAAAATATAAATGCCCAATACTAAAATGCCACCAATGGTATTGTTTACTGTTTAATGAAACATAGAGGAGTGCACTATTTGAATAATTTCAATCGTTTTCTTATTCTTATAATCTAAATGTACGAGCTCCGTTTATACGGCAGTCTAGCTATTAGGAACTGTATGAATATTGCTAAGACTGAGGCAAAAATTCCTTTCGAATATTTTTCTGCGTAATATATATATTGGTGATATAAAAGTATATAAACTGTGCTATGTAGCCGGACACATTTCAACGGAAGGTGGATTTGGAAAAAATATATTACTTCGCTGCAACAGTGTATTTTCTAAGCATACCTAATGTCTAGTTCTTTTGGTTGAGTTATAATACGCTAGGTTTAAGTAACTGACTTCGAAGACTATTACCGTCTAAGGACAATAAGTGCTCTTTGTTGAATCACTCGTGCAAATCAAGTGTCTTTGGCTTAACTATCAGAAAACTTGCTTTGTACCTTGAAAAGAGAAAAGTGCTAAGTGATTCCACCTAAATGTTATAATTTTGTTGACCAAAAGTGTTAGGCATACTTAGTCGTGGGTAAAAATGTGTATCGCAGTCTTGCATAAAGGGGTTCAATGATGTCCGAACAACAAAATAATCATTTTATCATATATTAAAGAATGCTTTAAACTGTCTACTCTCTATCAGGCACATTTTTTTTAAGATAACAATTTTCTTTTCGGCTCCAGACGTCACAGCGACCTCATTTTATTCTCTTTTACCATAAGTACGCTTTTCTTGATCGATTCCGTTTGATTAGATTTGGATAGCTCCCCATAACGTATGTATGTATATGTAATAGCGTATAACAACACTTGAGAACAGACTTCGCCTTGCATTGTCTTTGTTTACAAATCAGTGCATACACTACTTGTTTAACCCTACACGGCTTGTTTGTGCTATACACCGTGAATGGTATTTATTCATCAAAATAGACCGATTTAAAAGAGCACCTTCTGATGAGCCTGTTAAAAACTTTTGATATACATGTGAATGTGAGTTTTTTTCCTATTTTTCGTCAATTAGCGTAAAATTTATGTTTTTGTAATAAAACATTTAACTTTCTTCTCTGCCAATTTACTGCAATTTTAATGCAATAAATTAGATTTTAAAAATTAATTTTAAGGTGAGTTTGTATTATAAAAATTATAAATGGAATTTAAACCCTACATAAATTTTTATTTCTGATGAAGTAAATATAGCTGATGGAAAATTATCCGGAAAGTAGTGAGTAAGCGTGCGTACTTGGGGACGAGGAGCTATGGAGTATGAGAGCTTTTGTCATTTATTCTCCCGGTGTAGTAAGTATAACATTCGAGCAATTTATGCTGCATAGCGCGTGCAAAGTAGTAATCGAACGCTCAGCAGTAATGATCAACAGTTCCCTCCACTCTTCGCAAATACGAGGGGAGTGATCCGCAGAATGAATTTTTAACGCATTGCAACAAAGAACGTCTGCAGCGACGTGTTGTAAAACACACACGATAGAACGGCAATGAGAAGAAGAGCAAAGCGTATAACTTAGAAGCTTTTTTCATTGAATTATGGTGCATGCATGCCACAAAAAATGAAATACTGTAACGTGTTAAGGGCTATTTCGTTGAATTTTAGACACCAGTTTTTGCAATTCCATGAATGCATTCAATGCGGTCCTTTTTAAACTTGATTTTTAAAATATTTTCTGCACATTTTATTCGCTTCCATTACTCAGATATGTTCTTATAAAAATGAGTTTCGTTCTTTTTTCTCAAGAAATGCATAAGAAACCACTGGGGATTTTTATTTACCTAGCCATGAGATTACGATAATTTTTCCACAATATCCACCCACAGCTCCAAATATATTTTTGAGAGTTTATTTTATCCAAATTTGACCAAAATATAATAGGATAGCATTTCCAAGCCTTTTAGATATACTCAAATGCTTTTCATATCCGTAAAACTTTAGCAGAAATTAGATTTTTTTAGGAAAAATGTCATGTACTCTTAAATAGTAGTTTTTGCTGAAATTCTTATGGTCAGTCAAATAAAATGCATAGGTATGAGCTAATACATGGTTTATATAAAAATAATGAGACCTATTTTTTCTGACGCAACTTTTGCAGTGCCTTCAACTCAAGTGGGACCAATGGAAGGGGAAGTCAGCTGCAAAACGCACCCGGCATTATTTACCTGAGAGATTTTTTGCCATTATTTTCGTCATATTTGTGTACCCTATTCTATAGGCTCGCATTAAGCTGAAAAATGAAATATTCAACCGAACAGCGCTGCGCCATAAAATTCTGTGTAGGACTCGGAAAATCCGCTTCGGAGAGACCACCTATGATCCAGCAAGTGTTAGGAAGGGAAAGCCTATCAAAACCATTTGTTTTGAGATAGCGCAAGTGCTTTTAAGAGAGTGCAAAAGACGAACCCATACAGGACGCCAATCTGCGAGCAGAAATGAGGACAATATTTTTAATTTAGACCAAAGGTAAAATGTTATAAGGATCGCAGACTACTTAGGAATTGATTAAATGACTTTTCATACCATCATTACCGAGAATTTGCAGATGAGAATAATATTTACCAACCTTATCCAGGCGGGTTCGATAGAGAGGTAAGTCAGCTTCAAAACGCACTTGGTGTCAAACATTCTTGGTCAACGACGAACGGCATTGCAACGCTTCTCCAGCTCCCATACAGTCCAGATGAGTCCCCAGCGAACTTTTTCCGGTTCCCTCGAGTGAAGACGCCATGGGACCGTTGAAGTGGTCAAAGCAGCTTCGGTGCCCTGCTTGAAGTACATTCCAGAAAAGGACTTCCACGGTTCTTTCCGAGCATTAAAAACTCGTTGGCAGAAGTGTATCGACGCCTTAGGGTCAAATTTGGAAGAATTTTAATTGTTCGTAACGATTTTTTCAATACATTGTTCCCGACTTTGATCCCATTACTTTTTATGAAAACCCTGTATGCATATTTAGGAATCCTAGAATGTTTAGGGAAAAGGAACCAGAATAGAATTTGTCAAGTCAACTGATTGAATTTTCCCGAAATATTCTATTGATTTAATTTACCAACTTCTATCGTCACTAAATCACAAACTGACAACAACATTAACGAAAACACTCAGAGAATGAACGCCTGAAATCGTACCACCTTTAAATTTTATATTTGTCGGTAAATGTGGGCTATTCATGCAGCATATTTTAGACTCTGCTAAAATATGTTTTGTTCAAGGATATGTAATGTAAATTATCCAAAACATTTGAAGATCAATATTGTGGGATCATGTCCTTTTTTGCGCAGGGATAGGCGCTAGAGGCAAACAGGTTATTTAATAATGATGTATTTACATATGTACCAATTTTGTTTCCTCAAGCACTTTAGATGCATCTATATACAGGATTCATTTGGAATCATGTGGTGAATTAAACGGTTTATTTACCTATTGCATACAACATTGCAATTGGCTGCTGCCTAGTGACAACGGGAAATGCAGAGAGTGGAATGATCTTTCCTCTTGGCAGATTAATCTTTCCTCCTCCAATTCTCATTTTGAATACCTGAAAGCTAGCGGGAAAAGGGTTAAGATCTTCTATAGGTATGATATTTTACTCATTTGCCGAGTACAAGTAAATATTCACCCCTATTACTTTTTCTTTTCAAGATGTTTTAAATGTCTGATCATCTCTCCCAAATCTACTCAGTTTTTTCAGTTTGTTTTTTCCCATCATGGAGTTTAAGTATGTGATTAGTACATACTCGTATTGTGAAGAATCAAACATGAGGGAGTCTAGCCCTCCTAATCCTAATTTTACTCTAAAAAAGTCAACATTATTATTATTAACAGCCTAATCAATTCTCATTCGATATTTTAGGATTCTCTATTCATTGATTTAACATGGTTTTAACCTTGTCACATCTTTTAAACATTCCTAGAACACACTGTGCAGCCTCTTCTTTGACTTAATCAGCTCTTCTATGTGTGTGCTTCTCATGGTGCTCCCCCGTGCATGTGGCTAATTATAAGAATAGCTTGACTGCATTTCTTTATGCTAAATCTTTGGTCTCCCTGTTACTTTTATTCAATTTTCATAGACTATTTTTCTGTAATTGCGGTGATAAAACACGGATTCGCTCTCGCACAACACTCTGAAGCAGTAAATTTTCCTCGTTGATCGATATATCCTTTTCTTCTCAAATGGGATGCCTTTGGTTATTTAATTTCTGAATGAGGGTGACTTATGGAATTACTTTGCTTATATCTTGTAAATTTAATTATAGATTTTAAACACTTTCTAGTGTCCGCAAAAACGCTGTCTCAATATTTTTGATGCGATTTCCTGTGGGATTTTTATCAGGAAAAAAATATATTTGAACAAGAAACCTTTAAAAAATATGTCTAAGAAACTCAATTCACTCTTGTTGATCTTATGACAATTTAGTGACATTGCTGCACATTACACGCCTAATAGGAGGCGGGTGTGACCTTTTAAAGAAAATTGCCATATTTCATAAATATTTATGGGTAATGTTAGGTGGGGGTAGTGTTATGGGTGAGGGTAGTGTTAAGATTGACTATTTAAATATATAGGTTAAATTTTTTCTGCCATATTTCTTGCTCTGGGGTGCGAAGACACAAAAATTGGTCTCTTTTTTCTTTCTAACTCTACATTAGTGATTTCAGCTATTCTGACTTGGATTTTTGGGCATGACATCAAGCACGCATAATGCATTATAGCATACACCTGTATTATAAACCTCCAGAGAAATTCCTGCATCAATTCCAAATGTATCTACTAAAATTTAATTGCAAAAGAAATAATGACCACCCAGTTCACAAAAGTAATGTGCTCAATGCTTTAGTTAATTTTTTTGACCTTTCACTGTTCTTTACTCCTTTCAAAGTCAAAATTTTTCCCGCTATTTTATAATGGTCGGTTGGGCTCTTTCATTAATCCGCGTCAGCAACTCCTGCCGTGCTTCCACGGTCAACTGCGTTTGCATTCGGCGTCGCTCCCGACGAGCGGTTTTCCAGTTGAGGAGCTTCGGCCCAAATTCGCTCACCATCGAGCTGGTACGTTAACGAGAGCGAAACTCGTTTTGACGAGATTGCGTGAAGTTAAAAAACGTGTGACGTGAACTTTAAGCCGTAAATCAATGGAAAAAATACGTTGGAACGTTAGAATTCCAAGCAGCCTCGGAATCCACCCACGAAATTTATTTTCCGGAAGTGAGATACGTGGACTCACGAGTAAAATCCTTATGTTAATCACAGTACAATCTTTAAGGATGAGCACTTGTCCTATTCGCGGTATGGTTTTCTTTCACCCTCTGCATCATGTATTGATGAAACAACGCTTTTACTGACAATTGTATCTTTGCACGAATTTGTATATCCAAATATTTCCAGCAAAATGTTCACCGATAGCAATTCTTGAAATGTAATTTACTTTAACTTGTGTATAAATTACATTAAATTTTTTGTTAGAATACCGTTTGTTTATTTATTACTCAATACTTTTATTTTCACGAATAAACTTCATTTCACAAATTTTCATGTATACGTGTGTCGTTATTCTTTTGATGAACACTCGAAACCCAAATTTAAAATACCTCTAAAATTCAATGCAAAAAGATTTGTTTTTATTTATTTGTAATATATAAAAGGGAGCTAAAGTTCCAAAATAAATTCTCATTCGCGGACTATAATGTAACGTATGTAGCAGAAGACTGTATAATTTCTTGGAGAGAATGTCTTGTAGTCGTAAAATGTTATGATTTTAAAGAAACACGCTGGACTTCTTGTTGGCAGAGTTAATGGCTGAGTAAATAGGCCGTTTTACGTGCAACCTGTAAAATGTTTACCGACAAATAGCTGCAATCCTACTTTTAAAGTTATTTATTATTCTTCATAAAAAATTAACTTTCTTATTAACGTAGCCGAAAAATATTTCTACGGAGTAACACAGGTTTCATTTATTATTCGTTATTCTGGAATCTTAATCTGCGAGCAATGACAGCATGATGACCCTTTGGATATATAGAGCGGATTGTACGAAGTTGTGCTGCAAAGCAGAATCTTTTTTAACCATGGAAATGGTGTTTAAATAGATGTCAATTCATTCCATCAAGTTAAAAGATGGACGCGCTGAGGTATAGGCTATTGATGAAGGAAATTAATCACGCTACGTTACCATCATGTACCTTGATAGACGAATTAACACTTTGAATTTGGCTAGCGAAATGCTTTACATTACCACTACGCTATTGACATCCCATATTCTATCAATATGTTCACATTAAATTGATAATTGGTAAAATCACGCCACACTTTCCTCGTAGTCATTCATACTCGGGCAATTTAGTTCTATTTTAATACCTTCCGAGTTTGTAAATACTTCATGGAGGATGATGCCATGATGTCAAGGTGTTTCAAAGGAAGTGGAATATTTTTTTAATTCCCAGATAGCCATGGGTGCTTGTGGGACCACGCTTGAGTAAAATTTTCGTGAGTCTGACAGTTTCTACTATGAAACAAAATACTTCATTATATACGATGGAATTGGTTGTGGCCAAAGATTTTGAGCCAAGTGCCATCATTGACAAAGAATGGAGGGAAGTGAATGTGAGTTCTTTGAAACTGGTCAAGTTGCGACTACGGCTGAAACGTTTCCAGCTTAATACCCAGCAGCAACGGTGTCTAAACTTTGTAGATTCTAGCCACATCTCTGTGTAAAGTCCAAAGTCATCAATTGCTTCAATTTTTTATTTTAAAAATTTTTATAAAAAATGATGGCCACCATTTTTCTAGAGGTCCTTGACTGAAACTGATCTGAAGATTTGGATATTTACCCATTTATCGCTACTTATTTCAGTAAAATATAGACGTTAAATTTAGAACTCTTCGGGAGCTCCAAATTTTTAAATTATTTTTACAAAGTGATAATGCTGACCGCTGGATATTGATATCAAATCTTTTTTTTTGTTCATTAATAGAAAAGAAATCTAGATTCTCTCATTTTTTAATACTTTGTATCGTTAATGTTTCAAGATATTGCAAACACCTATGTACGAAGTTGATCCTTTGTACGAAGTTGAGTAGAGAAAACTTGTTGCGTTGTTCTTTTAATGCACAATTATTCTAACAAAAAACTTCCCTTACCAAAGAAAATCGAGCAATGCAGACAATTTTAATTAAGACATTGGAACCGAAATGAATTTGAAACCGACCCATCCCTAGTTATGACCTCAAAATGCAGCTACCTTTACAGTTTAGCTTATTTACCCTCTGTTGGACTTATTCAAAACTCGTGCTTTTGTGAAAGTTTCCCATAGAGAAAGAGAACTTAAATATCTATGGAATAAACAGACCTTCAACCTTTATGCTACTTCAACCTTTATGCTACTTTGACCTTTATGCTACTTCAACATATATGCTACTTTGACCTTTATGCTACTTCAACCTATATCTCTGGAACATACTGTGATATTTATTTATTATGACAAATTTTGAAGCATAAGGAAGACATAATATTACATCATTTTTGAAACTGCTACATATATAGAAACCAAATTTTTGCCATGTATATGTGAGCTCTATGAATCGGTCTTGAGTATAACTTGTGTATGTATCGTTTTTGTACCGGGATGATGACATATAACTATGTATAACTTAACAACGAAACTAAAAATGGTGACAAGTATGGTAATTATGAATTATGAATTCATGCAGGGCATTCGTTGGTGTGGCGACGCCACACTGTGACGTGAATTATATCAACATCCAGTTTTATTAACCAACGTAAATTTATTTTTAAGATATTTGATATGGCACCATGTGTAAGAAATTCTTCGGTATGGCGTTAATTTCTCTATTACATTATTCTATTCGCAAATGCAAATTTCTATGCAAGTTCAGAGTTATGCTACGGTATTTCATATATCAAGGGAATTGATGCAAAGTGACAATTAGATTGAAATGGCTCCGTTTAACAAATGGATAGCTATTTCTACCTCTGAAAGATATGTTTAGCTAACTTACATTGTACTTTTCAATATGAAAATCAACCCTATTCCCTGGCTGTTTTTTATTGAGTACCTTTCTTCATAAGTCTACACTTCTAATTTCAAGAGATTTTCTTGGTCCACAAAGTTTACAGCATAATTACCTCTTAAGTTATGGATAAAATGGTCCTAATAAATTCCTACTCATTTTTTCTGCTTAAGTATAGTTTTATCCCTCATTAAATTGAAGTTATTAATAGATTACCCTTCTCTCAGTCAATTTGATATTATCATTTCACCTTTAACGCAACCAATCAGTAATAGTGAAATATAAAGTACATTATCATTCAGATTGTTGCTGTATGTCCCACACATACATTTTAATGAAAGGCTTTCTTGTGTACTTGCTAAGAAGTAACTCTTTGTCTTATTATATTATTTCATTTCCACTTAAGCTCAAAATTCGGTTTTACAATTGATGGTTACATCTAAACGTTAAAGTGCTCTTTACGATAACGAAGGGTTCCCAATGGTTATCTGAGTTAACGAATTCTGGAGTAAATGTTGTCTACTAAGAGTATTTGTAAACGTATTCCAATAAAAAATAGGAAATTTGGAAATCGAACCGTCGGAATTCGAGGGTCGTTCAATAAGTGCTTGGAAAATCCAAGAAATGGAGCTCGCAGTATCGAAAATAGTTTGTTTTTAGTAAAGATCATTACTTACTGGTCAGCTGTTAAAGTCTCAGTTATATACATCACCATGGTTTTATTTTAATTGTCTATTGAAGCAAAGTACTTTTGTTTACTTATAAAAATGGAAAAAAGTGAGTTTTGAGCGATGATCAAGCATTTAAATCTAATGTAAAAGGCTTAACACCGAAAGATATCAAAGCCGAGTTGAATGAAGTTCATGGCATATCTGCTTTTGTATTTGCAACAGTTTACAATTGGGCAAAAGAGTTCAAACGTGACCGTACATCCACAAAAGATGAGCATCGTTCGGGACGTTTAGTGAAAGTGACTACTCCCAAAATGATTGGTAAAATCCACGATATGGTTTTGACTGATCGACAAATCAAAGTGTGCAAAATAGTTGAGGCTATAGGCATATCGTATAGTACAGGTTTTTCAATTTTACACGAAAAATTGGGTGTGAAAAAAATCTCGGCAAAATGGGTGTCGCGTTTGCTATCAGTGGAGAATAAACGCAATTGTGTGGTCGACTCTGAGGCTATTTGGGCGCTATTCCTTCGCAACCCTGACTTTCTGTGTCGATACATAACTGTGGATGAAACATGTATACATTCAAAACTCCAGAGACAAAGGAATAATCAAAACAGTGGGTTTTGTATGCGAACGGGCTCCAAAGAAGGTGAAAACGGTGAAATCAGCCAACAAGGTGGTATCCACGGTTTTCTGGGATTCGCGCAGAATCGTCTACGCCAATCACTTGGAAAGAGAAAATACAATAATTGGAGTGTATTATGCGTCGTTATTGCACCGGCTGAACGAAGAAATCAAGAAAAAAAGTCCTCATTTGAAAAAGAAAAAGATCCTACTTCATCAAGACAATGCACGGGTTCAAATTGCGCAGTTTTGATCGCCAAAATTGTGGAATTAATGTTCGAAATATCACAACATCCACTGGATTTGGCTCATAGTGACTTTCTATTATCTCCATACTCGAAAAAAAGGCTCGGCAGAAAACGGTTCACGTCGAAAGAGGAGATCATCGCCCAAACAGAAGCCTATTTTGAGGAACGTCCGAAATCCTACTTTTTGGACGGCTTAAAAAAGTTGGAAAAACGCTTGGAAAAGTGTATAGAGTTAAAGGGAGATTACGTTGAAAAATTAAAAAAAATACCCAAAATAATTTATTTTTCTATATTTTTCTAAGGACTTATTGAACTACCCTCGTAAGATGCCAGTTTTCCATTCACCGCAACAATCTGACGCCTAGAATGCCCTATGTAAAAAGAGTATTTCTTATGATAGACAAGAGGAAAATTATTATTACTTCAAGTGCACATGTTGCTTTATAGTGCTTATCTAGAAAACACCGTTGGTCGAGATGGTGCACACAAAAGGTAATCAGATGAAGGCATTGACGAAGTAGTGAAAACATGACGAGAGGAAGTTTGGGATGGCTGTAACACTAAATAAGACAGACAAGGGGAAGGTGACAAAGAAGGAGAAGAAATAACAAAATGAACGAGGAGAATGATGGGATGGGACACGCCACGGCTCGATATCATCGCGGAGGAAATGAAGCGGGTGGTAAGGGAGCCCACTCCCCAAAGGAACCTGTTTTGATGCAAATGATATTTGTTTTGCCGAGGAAAGCGGGACCGGGGAGTGGAAAATGGGCTTCAATCTACCCTGGCTGTTATATTCGGGACTCCCTGGGGTATGGGGAAGTAAGAAACGGTCCTTGGGATGCTTCGTCTCCGTGCTGGAGCTTGCCTTATGCTGAGGAATATGTTTATTTTTTTACGCCGTGTATTTCACTACTCTCAGCACCAAACGCAACCACTACCGATAGAAACCATCTAGTTTAAAGTGTAGATTGGTTGCTAATTACGATTTTATTATAACTGAAAAGAAAAGCAAATCTGAAGAATCCGAACATTTCCACTAGTATTCGCTTCTGATGGATATTAATTTTTCCAAAGTATCGTTAATGGAAGAATTCTTCTTTTCCCGGGAATGCAGAAAGTGATGATCACATTGGTAAGTTCAGCGCTGGTTTATCAAGGAAATAAAGGGCAGATTCCGATTAGCTTTTGTTTCGAGATAACATTTAAACTATGATGAAAGCTTTAAGATGGCGTTTCTCAATTGTTGTGCTTACATGATTCTAATTGAGAGTATTCTTTCACTTTCTATGGCAGGTAACACTCATGCAGAAAACTGCGGGCAACATTCTTTACCTTATAATTATTGCGCAGATCCAAAGACAATCATCAGATAGTTTTCAATATAGCAACGGGAGGAGAGGCAAGTTCTTTTACAAATAATGCTACCTTCGGTACATTATTGGGAGAAACCAATTTTTTCATAAAGCCTCAGTAAAGGCTAAAAACCATGTATAAACTATGGTTATAATATCATATTCTTGAAAGTTGTTGGTAAAGGAATTTTGCTAAGTGGTCCAATATGTCTTGTGTGTGGTGAAGTATCTCTCCTCTGTATACCGGCCTATCCATATATAACTTTTCCTTGTAAACCTGAACATTTCTCTCGGGTGTTAAACAGCTTATTTCATCTTTTTAATTCAAAAAAATTATTGTATGTAAATATATAGCAATAACCGGTTGTATCCCAAAAAACCAATTATCTACAGTAAAAAACAAATATATATATATATTATATTCACTGATTTAAAACAATAAATATCATAGAACATAGCTGTTGTCGTATACTAAACTGAAAACAAACTAGGAGAAATCTGTTTACAATTTCTGTAATTATTTGAAATAAAGTGTACAACTTTCACATCAACGGTAGATTCGAACCACAGAAGTATTTTTTAAGCAATGGATATTTTTAGTTTACCCAAGTATGAGCTCACGATCACAATACAGCACTAGAGTATGCAATACAATACTCTCTTCAAGCATACGGACGAGGAGGGATAAGCAACCTGAGGTAAAATGTAGACCATTCGTCGGGACAACATTTCCACTAGAACGAGGCCACTTGAGTTTTTCCTGAATTAAATGAGGCCACGTCATCACGGATGTAGATGGAGGAAGAGGAGATTCTAAGGAAAATCGCGAGATTTAGTACCACATCTGTTAAGAGCCCCGGCTGCTCCAGGGTATCCCGACAATAATGGACATTCAGACAGCCATAATCGAAATCAGATGACGGGGGCTTTTGGAAAAATCTCAAAAATGCCTCTTCTTATCAATTTTATTTTACTTGCACATATTTTTAAAAAATTCTGCCCCAGAGGGACACTCAATTATTCTGTGAAAAGTATTTTTTTATTGCCGTCGAGGAATGAAAAAATGACAACCTTCAACCTTCTCCCTTGCCCTTGGTGATTTTCGAGAATGCGGGATTTTCGATGTCAGCTATAAACATCGAAGAGATCAGAAGGTATTTTATGGCCGATATGATAACTAAGTATGCAATGCTCTAGTTCGCCATCTTTGACATAATCACTTTTATTGTTCACAAAAACCACCGAGTTTTAAAATGGAAATATAATGGAGTACGCTTTGCTTGATCCTATGCTAATTTTTCCAAATTAAACTTAATTTAAAGGCAAAAACTGTTAAAATCTTGATATGAATAGACCATTTTCATTGTTACTACTATCAAAGTTAACCAACAGCCTTTATTTTTCAATCCTGTTCCCATGAAATAAACAGCAAATTCAAATGTCCTCATTACGCGGTGACCGAGTGTAGACGAATAATGGAATAATGTTTCAATGGCTAAATTATGGTTACGAAGGAGTAAACGAGAAAAAATTTATAATTACGAGACAAAAATAGTCTAAGTTGAAATATATACACAATTATTAGTGACTATTGTCACTATTTTCCGGCGACATAATAGCAATAAATTAATCAATGTACTTAAGAAATGATTTTTGCGTGAACCGAGCTTGGCGTTTATACAGTGTTTGTCCGTTAAGTAATGAGACTGGATCTGGTAAAAAGAATTAATTGATCCGATCGGTACATGTTGTGTAAATCTTCAGTCTGCTTGGACGTCGATACACCGCTGCCTACGCGATTTCCACGCTGCGAAGGCTCTCTGGAAGTTAGCTGCCGTAAACTCTTTCAGAGACTCAGTGACATGTTCAGTTAAATGGCGGGAACAACTTCAAAACGGTGACCTTTCAGGCTTTTCTTGATTTTTGGGAGCAGAAAAGTGTCTGCCAGTCTCACATCGGGGCTATACAGTGGCTGCGGCAAGGTTGAAACCCCTATCCGGGTCAGGTAGGCCGTCACAACCAAGGCGGTGTGGGCTGGAGCGTTGTCATGGTGGAGCTTCCAGCGATCGGAAATCTCCGGTCGTTTCCGTTTGAAGTCTTCCATGTGTTCAAATTTTCAGAAATAATTTTGTGAACCGTTGTTTTTTACAACTTGAGCTCTTCGGTGATTAATCTTACTCTCAAATGACGGTCAGAGTCCGGGAGATTTTTTACATTGGTCATATTTTCTTCCAAACCACTCGAAGGTTGTCCAGATTGCACCATGTCTTTAACGGTCTCCCGTCCGTTCTTGAACTTACTGAACTACCGGAAAATCCGGTCTTTTGTCAGGGCGTCGTCTTTGTAAGCCTCCGTAACCAAATCAAACGTCTCGGAAGCGGTTTAGCCCAGATGAAAGCAAAATTTAATCGCGTAGCGCTTCTCAAGCGAACGCTCCATTTGTGACGCTTTCTGCCATCACTAAAACTCAAAAACAGCTTTTCTGCCACACGTAATCCTCACTGCGTCAGAGATCAGACGCGACTGCCTCCCGGAACATTGCTTAGCTTAGACCTCCACCACAAATCCCGCCGCCGAGGAGCGTGCTGCTGGCTGCGGAGATCCACTCTCATTACTTTACGGACAAACCTTGTAGATTAAGAGTTGCTTTGCATAGTTCAGAAATTTTATCGCAGCAAAATTTAGATTGGTAATTTTTAAGTATGAATGTGAAGGAATGAAAATGTTTTCTGAGATAAAAATAACGACTGAAATTTGTGATTCTTACCATCGAAAAAGAGGAAAAATAGGGAATGCTCGTTTTTTAGATACAAGTTGATAACTGGCATGAAATTCTATAATTAATACACTCATTTTGTTAATTCTGTAAATGATTATTATTTCAGTAGATTCCCATGGTAAGTTAAGTCCCTCGATATTTATTGATGTACGGTTGAAAGTGAGTAAATAGGCGCATAATGCATATCCCCCTTCTATGAGACCAGTGAAATGTATGTTGTATTTCATCTTTTTATAAAAATTGCTCCCTTCAACTCAAATCACTTTCACCCTTCCAGTTTGAGATGCACTTCCGATTTTCGTGTCAAAGGTTTGCGATTCTTTGATCCACTAATGAATTTAACTAGTTTGAACACTAGGGGCTAAACAATTACAGTGGCAGGAATGAAGACAATGAACTGCTTCTTTCTCAAATTGGAAGGTTGAAATGATTCTTCTTTTCGGGACTTAAGACTGGGTTTCTTCCAATTTGACTTAATACTAGCTTTTTGGTATCTATTTAACACATCTCTCACCTGACATATTTTCAATATTAGCTTTTCTTGTAATTCAAAAAAGCTAATGAATCAAGAGATATCTTGGAATCCCATGCATATTCCCTTGTCATTTCTATATTGCATATAAATAAGCTTCATTGAATAGAGTTGTTAATTCAAATATTTCCGAATACGCAATTTTATATTTGTTTCACAAGTATTTAGGATAACTCATATTTAAATTTTTAACGAATTCAAATTTGAAAATAACTTCCTCCTGAAACCATAGATTCATGCATATCTTTTGCATGCCCTTGCCACTTCATGTCACGGCCGTATCATCGGATAGTTTGTGTTGCACAAGTTTTTGGTCGGAAGTGGAGTGTGTCATGGTCGATTCTAACGATCTACATACAAAAATAAACTTACTAAGCAAAGATAGGAAAAATCGCAAAAAACCTGGCACATGGAGACATGAAAAGAAGTAAAGAGAAGACGGATGGTCATAATACGAAAAGGATTTGATATTTAAGGTCGGTTGGAAACCAAAGTAAGGACAAAAGTGAAGGAGGACGGCTGCAGGAAGGAGTTAAGATAAATAAGAGAAAGTTAGTGTTTAACTATTAGACGTAAAAACCTTTTTCCCAATAAATTTTCCGTCCATTATTCCCAGAATCCCTTTTCTCCGAATCCCCAAGAGTCATCGTTGCCGCTCCTTCCACTGTCTTCACCCATTCACAGGAGCAACGTGGTGTTGCCAGTCGGCTATTTGCACTCCCTTCATAATTTGTTTGTAAAATACGTTTGCCCATATCATGCCTGACAGTCAGTCCTAGTCTCGGCAGGGTTGTTTTTCGAATTGCTTCATTAGCGTCAACGATGAAGAAAAGGTTGAAGCTGAAGTGTCAATAAGCGAAGCTGGTAGCTAAATCATGCAATGCACTGGTGCTCAAATATCACCTGTCATGTTGTCACTTTTTGCGACAGTTTTATCATAATGATACTTCTGTACAATTAAAATTATATAAATCTGAAAACTTGAGCCATAATTATGTTGTTAAGGTTGAATATTTTAAGAGAAAGAAAACATTAATAGTTACGCGTAGGCCTGTGTAGCTAGAGAATCTTGGCAGTTTTTATTTATTTACGTATAATACATTTTTTTAACCGGGCATGATTCACTAACTGGATTGAGTAGCTATTACGGTAATTAATACGTTTTTCTGAATGTTATCTTAAGCAATTTATTCAATATTGAATGAGATATTTAAGCAACATACTGATTAAAATGGAAGATGAGTAATTTTTTTAAACTTTTTTTGAACTCCGTCGCTTTTTCTTTCATCATAGACTCCCAGGCATATCAAGTTTGAGGGAAGTGATTCCAAAATTAAACCAAATAATCTCTCTACCTTTAAGACGCCGCTATTAATCACCGTCGATTTTCCCACCTGCTTTTGCTATTTCTACAGAGGCTTCCGGTTAGTTGTGTGTGTGTGGAGTCTTAAGCAAGGAATTTTGAGTGAAGAGGGGTCGGGTGGCTAAAGATCAAGTTTAGGTTCAATTATCAGGGAAGAAAAGGGGTTCTTTGAACACATGGCCGCTTATTTAACATCACAGGGCGCTCTCACACCGACCTTATAGTCCACTGCTCCGAGTTCACCTCACTCGAATTCCTTCATCTGCTTCTCATTGCTTCCCTTTTCACCTCTACCTAAGTCAACGATGCCAATCCTCGACATTATTGGGTGTATATTGTCCGCCCTAACAATGACAAAGATGCGGGAACGTCTAGAGAGAATATACACACGATATTTGGTATGCAGCTTTCACGTCCTTGGTTGAAAGGTGCTCTTTGAGAATATACTAGATCTCCGAGTATTGCATGAAATCTAGGAATCCTTTTTCCAGGTGGTAGAAGTAAATTTTTGTTTCCTAGGAAAGGATGTGATATAGAAGAAATTTGTACAAGTCATCGCCTTGCTATAATGATTTTGGTGATCAAACGCACTGCTCTGCGGTGAATTTAAGCTAGGTATATAGGATTTTAGAAGTAGGTCAAAAACAAAACCTATTTTATTTTGCAATTTATAGCATTAGTTTGAGACCGTGCTCTTATGACTGAAAGTTTTTCAGAAAATATCGGCTACATTGCTATTTAAATCACATGAATTTAGTCAATTAATCTCTAGTTAGTGGTTAATTTTGTGCGTGTAGTTCTTTAACTGGGCTTAAAATTACCCATCAGCTGTGACGCTTTGTTGTATTTCACTCCAAGTAAGGCAAATGGCTGCTTCCAACGTTTTGACAAATAACATTTTTGTCATAATCAAGGCTTTTTTGATGGGAATGAAAGTGTTATTAAGTTAGCAGCAAATAACCGAATCAGGTGGAAAACCTGTGAAAACCTCACATTCTCACTAACCGGGAAATTATCCTGGATCTAAGGTTGTTAGTGCATTTAAAATTTAAATAGCCACAAGATACAGTATTGAAATCTTTCTTTCTTAGCGCGAGACGTGAATGGTTCAATTTTGGTTCATGCTTTTCCAGTTTTAGCCTTTTAAATTAAGTGAAATTATTACTGTGGAATTCATTTGATTGGTGGTTGTCAACAGGACTATCGCACGATTAATTGCCGTAACTGTTAAAAGAGATATAACATTTTAGAATTTTACCTAAATATACATAACATTTGTAAGAAATACATATAGTTGGAAAAATGGCTGACATATAACCTAATTTTTATTTTTCCCATTGCCGTAATGTTCATACGATATTGCTGTACAAATATTTACGGCCCGGAAGCCATGGATCCACAATTTATATTGCCCTCCATTAATTAACAACGAAGGTCTAATGCTCTCTTAAATGTCATCATTTCCTAACAGGAAAATTAAGTCAAATAGTTCACTGGTTATATGGAGGCTGTAACTTCATTTAGATATCGTTCTGTCCACAAATATGATGATAATGATATGAGAATAGCTGTACATGAACATACTCATACTTCCATTCCAATGCTAAAGTAATACATACATAATAAAAATAATAATTCGTCTCTTGGAACAGCATTTAAAGTTTGAGGATAGTCAGATTTAAATTTGATATTGACCGCGGGTCTACATTAGTCAGCCGGAAATGTGTCCATATATCTTTTTAGATGACCGGCAAAAGTGAGTCTGTAATTAACAAGTCGATACAACATTCAAAGTTAGTGATAGTTTATGATTGCAAATTAGCGTAAAAAAATTTGATGAAAATTTTATAATTGAATAGCTACTCTTTTTTTGGTGAAGAAGTACATCGTTTGGGAGTACCACAATAACAGGAGTGTGTCACATGAAAAAGGCAAAACTTATTGTCTCATAATGATAAATTATTCAATCGCAGCCCAGTATTTTTATCTCAATTCTAAGCATACCGTGCCGTAAATACGATAACACATCTCCGCACAAATAATCCGGCACTGAGATTTTCCAGGTAATAATTCAAGCGCAGGCATTTATGTTAAAAGTGGGGCAAGGAAGTAGCTATTAGATAGAAAAAGAAGGAAAACATGTTTGCGCTATGCTCAGTTATTTTTAAAAAAATCGAGTTGCTTTATTATATAGACTTTAATGGCTACATAAGTACTTTTAGAAGGGAAATAGCTAAGTTGCAATTAAATCCGTGCTCTAGAAAAATGTAGAAAAAGGCATGCAAAAAATTACTGCTGATTACCAAGATTGTATTCATCAACAAGCCTTCATATTTTTCTCAAATGTTTCTGTAAGAACGTAGGAAATGAAAAGTTGTAATTTATATGCTGGTAAAACAAGGCTATTGGAGTAAAAAACGGTGTAAATCTTTATCACGCAAATTTTTAAGCGCTTAACATTTTTTTCTGGTAATAGCGCTATAGTTTCTGAAACACCTATGGAATGAGAAAAATATATCTCATGAATAACATGACGATTACAAAAAAGCAAGAGTTCTCCAGTTTTGCTTAATCATTGAATATTTGTGGATAAGCACTGAATACTGAAATTGATATGCTCATCCAATTGCTTAGTGACAAAAGTTTAGGCCTTAATAATTATTTCGCAGATTATTTTTTTAAAAATTGTACCAATTTTATTAGACTCGCATTGGCAAAGAACATAGTCATAGAGTCACTTGCGTAAACCTATGCGCCAAGATGATTGAGGACAGTCCTTTTGAAGTGAACTTGATTATCTCATACAAATGCGTGAACTTCAAAAAAACTTCAAAAAAAATTTCAATAACCATCAATTTTTCTATTTGCCTTGCTTATTATAACATTTCCAACTCTATCTTTTATAGTTGGTGTTTAATCATCATTTCTCCTCCACAATATATTCACTAGCTTATTAAACCATTACGCCACCAATTGAATAACCTGGCTATGAAACTACTTTCTTCGTTGTAATTGGTGGTTTTAGGCCTAACTTTGTGTAGTTGATTCATTTCAAAATAAAAAGCCATAGCTTTGTGATTCTGTGCAATGTTTTTGCTCTAGTTTATATATAATGAAATGTGATGAGTTCATTTTTATATTGTATAATTTCTCTCTTCCTGAAACAAATAAAGGTTTATGTTTATATGATACATTTATAATTATATAAACAATAAATGGCTTTTTCCTACAAGCCATTTATTCTAAAGCTGTGAAATACATATTTTGCTCGAAATATCAGCAAAATCTGAGGTTGAGATAAGTTTACATTAAGCTAATACACGTCAATTCGTTCTCACTCATTCAAAGCATTTTGACGTTTCATAAACTTGCGCATAAAGTCAAGCAATCGAAGTCCTGTATTGATAAATTTTGTCATACCTGGCATTAACGTCTTTATCTCTTTGCTGCGAAGACATAATGCTCTCTAACGTCGTCTGCACCTTGCTTAGAACGGAAATTGGTTAAGTTACAAGCTGGTTCCAAGTTAAGTTTTAAGCTCCAAGTGAAATGCTTTATAGTGGATTCTTTCCGTGAGAGGGAACAGAAGGAATGGTAGGAAATGGTGGGTGATGGGAAGTTGACATCTGAGGAGTGGTTAACAGTAGATGTGAGAATACAAAGAGAATGAAGACTGCCTTTTTCCTTAGAGGAGGTCGGGTTCACTGTGAAGATTCCAGAGAAGAAGAAGAGGGTTAAGGGATTTTCAATTCTACTGACTTCTGCGATAAGAAATGAAAATTTGGAGCTGGGAAAATGGAGCTTCATTTCCTCTGCTTTTGTGAGGCTGGAGTAAAGGGAGTCAGTCATTCCCGTGGCGTGTAATAGATGGTTAAGATCGAGAGAAACCTGGGTAGCTAATTACTCTTCTCCCGCTCCTCATGTCCCCGTGGAGTCGCCTTGTGATTCATTCAGGCGGATGCGGATCCTGTGGCGGAGTTCGGAATGAATGGGTCCGATTGTTGCCGCTCTACGACTTTCTCGTGATTAAAACTGAGAGTGAGAGTAGATTTCTGAGAAAGAGGTAAGATCTCTGAGGAAAGACCCTGTCGCTTGCTATTCTTATTAGTGGGAGATAGGATTCCACATTTTTTTTAAGTCGATGGAGTGGAGAAACGTTTTAAACGCGGTTGAAAGGATTAAACTGCGGCGAGGCGTCTTTTCGGAATGGTTGCTAGAACAATTCATTAAGCTTGAAAGCTTTATCATTGAATCATGCGTAAACATGGCAGCTTTTGTTCCTGCCGTTGATTCTGATGAGAAAGAGATGGCTTAAAAATATCGATCGTTAAAATGTACCACCACTGAAGCTCTGAAGCCTAGATTAATCAACTCTGCTTACTTTTCAATGATGGTAATCCTTTTGGTTTTTAGACTCTCTTGCATAGCTGTACGAGTTAAATTTGGCTCAATCTTGAGCACTAACGTGTTCATGCCGTCTCAAAGGCGATTATGCCAAAGGCTAAAAAATTCTTTTGTGTAGTTTAAAATAATCAAGAACCGTTTCGCGAATATTTATCATTCAAACTGATAATTTCCGTTATAAATTCTGGAACGCTACTTCCTATTCTCTTCAATTGTTTTGAACTACGTATTTTATTATTTCATGACCTTTTCTCAAAGGTGGTAGTGTTGTATGTTTTTTTCTTATCTGCTTTTCTACTTTTCTACTTTTCTGCTATTTAATTTAAATCTTTAGAGATAATACAATAGCTCCGAAATTTTTCTCCAGAGATTTAAGACTCATTATTATTTATGAGCATTTTAAATGCTTTCTTTCATAATTAGGTAGTGTAGTAAATCTTGAGTTACTCGGTAAAGCTAAAGGGAATTTAAAATAATTATTTCAAGAATTTTCGACTTAAGTCAACATTTCTTCTACTTTCCATGGCTAAGCAACGTTGGAAATTTTTTCATCTGATACAATTGACAGAACAAAGAATCTCACCAAAAGATGATCCCGAGAATATTTTCCATGATGGTCTGCCTAAGGGCAAAAAACGTACATTAGCTACTCGCCTAACTATTTTGAGATTGACTCGGGTGTTCCCTTATATCAGTCGCGACAAATAGATTGTTTTCATATTTTTTTGAACATACATATTCAACCTACTCATTTTAAATACTTGCTACAATGAATAGAACTACGTTATGAAATAATGACCTTTCGGAGAATAATTTTAAGACCATCTATTATAATATAACTTTTGGAAGCAAAGTTGTCCAATTCGATAAGTTTTTTCTTTTAGTCTTTATTTTTAATCTATTTTTTTCGAATATTTGCATTTATTTTGGGATACTCATTCATTTATGCTATTGGGTTAGAAAAATAATGTACGCAAAAGACTATTACAATTGTAGCTGGGAATGTCGTTCCGCATCGCGCCTTGCGTTTTGAAATTTCGGCATTTGTTCGCGTTTTCTGGCCATTCCTGACGATTACGGAGAATTTGGCGTTTATAATTACTGTTCTCCTATTAAAAAAAACATATCATACTTTTCAGACCTTTCGTCTCATATATTTTTAATTTGTACTCAATACTCTCCGAGATATGACCACGAGAGTGAGCGCTTGCCACCCAAGTTGCCGGACTCGGCGTCAAAGTCAAAGCATTTGCACGGATCACACGAGAAATATGATTGACCGAGAGATTGAGGTATGGCACTAGATAAAAAGAAGTAGGGAAAGTTAGAAGACGATGAAGAAATTAAAGAGTAAAATATATGTTGATGTAGGAGACTGAACTTGGAGGGAATCGTGAACAAAATATACCCCAGGTGAACGTGAAAAATTACGTGAAATTAAGGCAGATTCTCTGGATTCTGAGGGCATTTCATGCGACTTCTTTTTATCTCCCCAGAAAATATTGGATATTTCCACCCGCCTTTGGGGAAGTTTGAAGGTACTCATAGAATTCACAACGTGAAGGATCGTTTGTGCGTTCAAATCACTGGTGGGTCGTTTGTGCGTCTATTCCCTTTGCACGCCGGTTAAGATTCGAATGGCAAACGAGGGTATTGCGGCGCATAGAAGCTGCGAAGAGATTTTTCAAAGGGAATGCGATGACCGTGATTAAGTGATAATTGGCGGATAGGAACGAGGCATTGGTTTAGGGATGAATGCTACAGAGATGGAAGGGTCACATATTGCAGGCGTTTCTTTTACCTGACAGATGCCATGTGGTGGGTAAGACGCAGGAGATTATCGGATCTGGCAATTAATTTTCTTTTAGCATTCAATGACTAAGTTTTCAAAGTAAGAAACTCTATTGAAATTCCAAAAATATAGAAGTAAACAATTATATATATGAAGCAATTTAAGAGAAAAACTGAAGAAAAGAGTAATGTAAGAATAGGAGAGGAGATAGGAGAGTCAGCTGGAAATTATTAAAGCAGAGTCGTCTATACAGGCTCATAGCCGAGAGTTACAATGTTTTGATTGACTCAAATGGGAATGATTTCACTGTATATGGTCGTAGATTCTATATATAAAACTTTTTTATTAGTGTTTTACCAGCTTCGCGATGGATTTTTATCATTGCGCTACATCAGTTCGAAAAAATGAAAAAATCCGAGATCTCTATCTCACATATAAAATTTTATATATGATGCTAATGTTTTTCAGTCAGTTTTCTATAGTGCAACTATGTCAAAAGTAAAGGGAGATATAAAATAGTACTCTCATGTCCCCTACATTTTTAATAACGATTATGGATTGTGTTAGGCAATACTGTGCTATTTTGTCCCAGACGTTATTTGATGATGTTCTAAGAAATTATCCTTATACATGTTAAAATAGAAGATATATGTATAAAGATGCATAAAAATACTAATCATATTCACAGTAAATTCTAAAATTATTTTATGCATTCCTATCAACTAGAGTTATATATAAATAATGGGAGATCATACGCTTTACAATATACATTTAAAATTATATTAAATTTTACATACCCAAGATTCACGAATCATCGACCAGTAATAAAAAACTCTCCTGCGGAGCATGGGAGTAAATTAGCCTCCCTCCCGCTTAGTTGTGGTTTCAAACACCTTTTAATCCGGTGAATCAGTGCGAATATTTTTCGTTGGATTACTAAACCAGTGGAGCTGAGCTTAGCTGATCGCGAGCTTAACAAGTTAAACGATCAAAATTTATGTTAAAATCCTGGATATATTCCTTATTTTGCATCTTTTTTTTCTTAAAAAGACATAAAAACCCTCTTGCTATAAGCAGCGCTACAATTAATTCCTCTTTGATCTGTATATTACTCATCCAATCCAGATTATACCTTACGAGAAATATTCCTCGTAATAGCCAAAAATGCACACTACAGTGACAACTCTTGTAAAATTCCGTGACAGTGCACTCTTGGCTAAAATTATTAGATGAAAGATTTTTGCATGAGATCTGTACTCTTGATGCTCTAAAAAATTTAATAATACTATGAAAACATCTGCAGCATCATACTTTAACAGAGAACAGGGGCTTGAATTATGACACTCTACCTGACACACTACTACTCGGCAGACATTCGGACCACGTCAAGTTTGCAGGGAAAAGGTTTGCATATTCGTGGTACCTTTGAGAGTATATAACTTAAGAAGACTGTAGCGTGGCGGGTTTGGTTAAAGGAGAGAGGTTTGAAGATCTCAGCTGCCGACTGAGGCAGTGTGTATAGAGTTGAATGGGAATGGGAATCGAACTTTTTAGTTCGTGACGGCGGTACTTACGAGGAAAGAGACCAGCGGGCTCCATTGCTTTTTTATTTCCCTCAGCTCTTTTTGTCGTGCTGAAATATGAAAAGAAATGCAGTTACTGGAAAACGCAGACATTAGATTTCTTAACACTGCGTTGGCGGTTTCATACAAAAATGAGTGACGGTAAACATACAAAAAGGAGTAGGTCATATGAAATGTTTGGCTAATTTAGACTAAAATTTATAACTGGTTGGTGGACAAAATCGTCACATAGTACTCGCCAAACCTGTCAAACACCCTTCAGGTGGATTGCAGGGTAATATAAAGATGTACTTTTTCATCAAGTCCCATGTTGGCATGCATGAATGGGCTCCCAGACGAAATGATAGTTAATATTTATTTAATTGCAACGGGGTACTTTCCTTTACATCCTATCACATATTTAGCAGCTTGATATTCTTTTGATTCTTCTCCTTCTCTGGTCAACAATCCGCAGATTGGTTTGCAGCAGTCGTTTTCCGTCTCCATTCCGCCCGATCGTGAGTCAGCCTCTTCAACTTTCACATTTCTACCCTGAACTGAGCCCTCTATAATGATTTCGAATAGTCCCTCATGCTTTATAATGTGGCCTATTTAGGTGTCTCGTCTCTTTTTAATTGTATTCCACGGACATGGCACCTCATCGCTCTCCGTAGAATCGCATCATTAGTCACCCTCTCCATTCAAGAAATTTTGAGGATTCTCCGGTAGCACCACATTTCAAAGGCCTCTATTCTCTTTCTTCCATTCATACCAAGTGTCCATGTCTCACTACCATAAAGCAAGACACTCCATGCAAATGTCTTGATTAGGAGTTTTCTAAAATGCAAATTAATGTTACTGGAAGTTAAGAACCTTTTCTTTTTATTAAAATCTGCCTTGACCTGATTTATCCTGCTGATGGGATCTTTGGCACTACCTCCGCCTGATGTGACTTTGCTTCCAAGGTACTGGAACTCCTGTACTGTATCGAGCCTTTGACCATTTAGCATAACTGCGGCATCAGTTCCCATTCTGCTCATGACAAGGACCTTTGTCTTTTCTCCGCTGATGTTCATATTGTTTCTGTTACTGACTGCCTCCGACTCTCTCAACATGTCTGATAAGCATTATTCACTTTCAGCTAATACTGCCACATCATCTGCAAACCGTAAAATATTGATTTGTATGCCTTGTACACTTATTCCACCATTTTCTCCCCATCTTTCTTGTGCTTCATCCATAGCTCGTTGGATGTATGCATTAAATCAGGGGTGGCCAACCAAAATGATCTTGCGGGCCACTTTGGAAATGCATCATAACTCCGCGGGCCACATATAAAACTATTTATCCCTACATTATATTTACACCCGCTATAGACATTTTTAGAGTGAAAAATTGAAAGATAATGAGTTATTATTATTGCGTTTAAGTTATTGTATTAAAGTGTGATAAATCTTGCGGGCCAGAACAATGTCCAAGGCGGGCCGCGGGTTGGCCACCTCTGCATTAAACAGTAGCGGAGACAGAGCAGCCTTGCCTCACTCCATGTCTTATCATAACCTCTCTCTGGTGAGCACAGTATCTTATAACAGTTACCTCCTATTTGTATGAATGCTATATTATTCTACGGTCTCGATATTTTATTTCTATCTCCCTCAGAATCTGAAATACCTGCTGTCATCTCACACAATCAAAAGTTTTCTCAAAATCTATGACAGCAATAAAGGTGTCCTGGTTCTTTCAAGTTCTCTTTTCAATGATTAATCTTAATTCCAAGATCACCTCTCAAGTGCCTCTTCCATTTCTGAAGCCGAATTGGTCTTCAGTGAGCATGTCCTCAATCTTTCCTTCCACTCTTTTCTGTATTATTGTCGTTAATATTTTAGAGGCGTGAGAGACAAGACTAAGTGTGCAATACTGTTGACATCATTTTTCTGTAGTTTTTTTGGGTATAGGTCCAATGACACACTTTAAAACTTTCAGGTAGTTTCTCTAGATCATACATGGTACACATCAGCTGGTATAAAATGTTTTTCACCTTATCCCCAGATGCTTGAATAAGTTTTGCAGGAATGGTGTTAATGCTAGAGGCCTTTTTGTGTTTAATGAATTTAATTGCGAGGTCAAATTCCTCACGCGTTACTTTGTCACCTATTTCAGGATGGATTACAGGGTTTCGTCGTCAATAATGTCATTTTCTACTCTTTGGTCTCTTCGAGCTTCCTAAACTTGAGTTGGCATTCACTAATGACTAAATTGTGGTCAGAGGTCTATACCAGGACGAGCCTAAGCTTTGATTTTATTCTTGAACCTACTTTTGAGTAGAATGAAGTCAATTAGGTATTGTTTGTGATCGCCAGGTGCTTTCCATGTGTATCGCCGTCTAAAATGGTGTTAGAACCAGTTGCTAGTAACTAAATGCTGGTTTCCGTTGCAAAACTCCACAAGTCGACCTCCGCGTTCATTTGTTTTACCAAGTCAATGAGTGCCTACCACTTCACCATCGGTTCCATCCCCTACGAAAGTATTCCAGTCACCCATTATAAATAGGTTAACAACACCTTTGAATCCTTTCATGGCGTTAGCCATTTCCTCATACAGTTCTTCTAACTGATCTTCTTCCTGAAGTGGTGTGGGAATATATGTTTGTATTATCACAGTCTCCGTAGGTTCAGTGTCCATTATGACTATAATTATTCTTTGATTCTACTGATCACTTATTTGCTATTAGGATTTACATAAGAAATTGTTATGTAACAAGTGTACATCAGTAGAAGGGAAGATGTTTGGTCAAAATACAAGAAATTTGCGGAATATTATCCTTAACGCACCATGATTACCCTTCAAACCATTTCGTTTTTTAGTGTTTCGTACGCAGAGTGCCATAATATGGTGGAATAATTCGGTTGTAGGTCCTCCAACTACTAAACCTAAATACCAAGGTATAAGGTGACATTAATTCCAAGAAAACTGCTCTAGCCATACGAGCTTTAGGATGCTAGAGAGTTATTATCGAAATTGGCATACCAATTGCAGCCAATTCTAACACAACGCCATACCACTGTTGGCAATGAAAAGGAGGTTTTGACTTCAAATAAACCTCAAAGATGGACGTAAAAGAAATGGAGACTGTCTGCTTTAGTCAGAGGGCACTAACTGGAGCGGGTAGAGCAACCGCATGGCCTTGATAGTACGTTGGGTCAATGGTCACACTGGAAGAATAATTAATCTAGAGGAGGAAACTTCCAACAGCCAGAATGAGATAATGAGGGGCAGCTCGATTTAGAATGGAAAGAAAATGTTTGCGAGAAGTATACATCTAGAGTTTGGCGCCGTAAGGCTCATAAGCGAGGACTCTGAGAATTTATCTCTGATATTTATTTATATCTGACTCTGATTTATTTATGAATATGTAATGTTGAATCGAGGAATGACTCGGAAATTGCCGGCCATTTGAAGCCTCAGTCCAAGTATTAGTACATAACGAGGTTAAAGCCCTCCGAAAATTTTGCTAGGGTTTTGCGATTCAGATATCTTAGGTGTTATAGTTTTACCCGGATTATAAACTTGGTTCTTAGAGGGTTTCGAGTTTTACCACAAGAAACTTCTACAAATTGTCCTTGATGATGATCACTTTTTGGTACTCTTGGGTCTTTCTCTGGGGACTTTTCTCTCTTTTTACCTTAAATTATGTTCTTCACACAACCATTTTGCCTCAGGGTATGACCAATCTATGTGGTTTCTCTTTTCTGTATATGGATCCATACAGTCTCTTCCTCTACTACTTATCTGTAAGCTTCATTATTTCTCACTTCGTCTGTCCATTTGACCTTTAGCATTCTCCACCAGCACCAGGTTTTTAAGGCAGTACTATGTTTCGTTTCTGGTTTGTTCTGATCTGCTTTTCCAATGGTCCATACATCCCATCCATAGAGTGCCAAGCTCCATACGAACTTTTTCCCTTATTTTCTCTAGTTCGTAAGCCAATCTTCTTTGATCACAGCAGTTGTCGTTTAAATATGAACTATTTCTTAGCTTGGGCTATTCTTAGGTTGATGTCTGTTTTTAGGTCTTCCGTCCCACGTGATGGTACTTTCGAGATAGGTGAAGGAATACGCTTGCTCTAATGTCTCTCCTCTCAGTGTGATTTCTATATTCTATTTTTCACTTCCGCATAGTAGAATTTTAATCTTTGTCTTATTTATTTGCAAGGTGTACTCTTGAAGAACTTGGTCCATTGTGTTTGGTGATCTTTGAAAATCATCACAATATCCCGCAATGACTGCAATATTGTCTGCGAAACGGACCATGTTTATTTTTTCCCTGTTAATTTTAATTTCGTTCAGGCAAATGTGTTGTTTCTCTAACTGCCTCCTTTAAGAAGAAATGTAACAGTGCTGGAGAGAGGTTACATCCTTGTATTACTCCCTTGATAATAAATATCTTTCGTCTCTCAGTTGTATTGTGATCACTAACTTCTTGAATAGTTGGAAGATTAGTCTTCTGTCGTTTTTAAAGCAGCCCGAATATCTTGTTCCACTCAACATTGTCGAAGGCTTTCTCCAGGTCCACGAATGTGACTTACAATGGCAGGTACACATAAATTATTTTCTCTACCATTACTCTTCAGCAGAGTAAGGCCTCCATGGTACCTCAGTACTGACAATATCAAAAATTTGTTTTCCGAAAGATTGTCTTCAATTTTCCTTTCCATCCATTAGCTTATTATCTATGCAAATTTTATGCACGTAGCACTAGGCTCAAGGTTTGATGTTCCTCATATCTCTTATTCCTTGTCTTTTCCGGTATTACAATCATTTCACTCCTTTGAAACTCTTGTGGAAATGTTCCGCTTTGGTTGCTATCTTTGATTATTTCGTAAAGGTCGTCCTTGGCTTTGCTTCCGAGCACGTTAACGATTTTTCTGTAGATGCTGCCTGCCTTAAATGCTCTGTTTTTCTCGAGGTCTCAGACTACTCTATCGAATACACTCCTCAAAAGATATGGGCAACGATCTTCCTTTTCAACATTGCTCTCCTCTTTCATTAGGTTTTCTTCCAGCGGCGTATGTCCTTGGTGGAATCCTTTGATGCATCTTTTCCATCTATTTCCAATGTCTTCATCCACTGTCTGTATATTTACGTATTCCTCATGTGAGTGGAAAATAAAAAAAATAGATGAGAAACTTATAAATGCTCATTGAGTGTGTTGGGTACTACGCAAGTTCAAAGTTACAGGAAAGTTTCAATTTATCCATATTTTATTTATAGTATTTTCCAAAATCACCGAGCTTACAATCATCCCATGACGAATGTTGGGCTACTTCTGACAAATGTTACTTCTGTTTGCATCGTAGTCGTTATTACATTTCAGGGGGAAACCACATAAAATTTAGGTTTAACAACATTCTCGAAGTTATGCCCAAGGGGGTTTGGTATCTAAAAATGGCGATGCATCTCTGCATGAAAACTTCCAGCCTACACGGAAGCAAGAGAGATTTAAAATTAAAATTCCAGTCCTCTGGCACTTTAATTCTCCTCTTCTCCCGCTATATTCATCCTCGGATCGCAGATCGGAAAATCTTATCGCAGGTGCGCCACCGTATTGCTCTTTTGCAGCTGAGCGGAATTCTAATTGAGGGCCGTGTTTTTTCGAACAGATTTTTTAGTGTAAATGTGATCACAACCGATGCTGAAAGGCTGGATTAAACCAGTCATTGCATAAACTCTCATTAACAATAGGGGTCGACAACATAAAAATATATGTTTACTCTCCTCTTACCATTTGGCAAGAACAATGCCCTCTTTTCCTGTTGCCTATGCCTGAGTACTATATCGTTTCACTTCAGTGGTTGCCATGGTATATCAATCCTGCCATGGTATCATCTCGTAGGATAAAATTTTCGATAAGGCTTTAAAAGGGAGACATCCTAAAATGGAAAGTGTTCGAGAACCCATTGAAAAGAGATGATGCACATTTTAAATACTTAATTTTGAGCAATATTTCAAAAACGCTGTTAATAAGTTAGAATATTGATTTCAAAATGACCTCTAGGAGTTTCGCACGACGAAATATCTTATTCGTTAACTCTATGGCCTATATCATCGTAGAGTCCTAATGTAAACGCATGTATATTTTATTCAATCATTTTGATAGAGGAACCGGATACCCGAATATTGATTGTGTCGTGAAATCCGTAGCTCTAATGCTTATTGCTTGACTGATGACTTTCTGATGTAACTTATGAGGATAAAAATTTTCCATATTTTTTGTGAGTTGTGAAGGTCAAACTACGTATCCTAATTTTCTCATTCACATCCATGAAGAAGTCGGAAAATAGCAATAAGATTTAGAAATGAGATGGCATAATTTCTGAAGCTCTTCCTTCCTTCTTTCATGATATTCGAGAATCAAGTGAATCGAAAAAGCAAGTCGACAAGATATTCCTTAATTCAAGAAATTATATGAAACAGTTCTTCACAAAAAACTCATATAAACTGCTTTCATGTGGAGTTACTTAAAATAATGAATATGATAAGGGATTCTCTTAGTGATTATTGTAACTGTTTGATTGGTATTCAACAGCAGCCTCTTTCTGTAACTTGAGCCGCTGGACTTTTCAATCTACGTGCTAATGGTACTCAATGAATACGACTGCTTTACACTCGTAATACAAGCACGAAGTCCATTGATCCATAAAGTCCAAATGATTTTCAAATGATCAAAAAGAGGTAATAAAAGTAATAGTATGTTTTGATGAATGAAAATACAAAAGTAAATATCGATTCCATAAAGCACCTACTTTTGCCTTAGTAGTGAAAAAAACACTTAAATCTTAAAAGTGAAAATTTTAGTGTGATCGAGTAATTATTACACTGCTATTATCTTGAAAAATAGCTGATTTCTAAATCAATTTGTATTTGAAGGATGCTATGCTGTTTATTTTCATGATTCATTTTGAACATTTTTTTCACCACTTGCTTTTTTTTCCTTTAGTGCTAGCTTGTCATTCAAGAGTAGCTCATTAACCTTTATCGTGCGGAATAAAAAGGTCGTTGCCATACGGATTAGCATTGAAGGGTAACAATATATCTGCTTTAAATACCAAATTTAGCAGACAGTTTTTGTATGCTCGGACGGGAGGCAAGTAATTTAATTGCAAATTTCAATTCACTCAAGCCCTCTAAAGGCTAACGAGGCCATCAAGAAAACAGATATTTAGGATAAAGCGTGGGAAACAGTTCATGAATTGAATATGTGTTGAGATGCATCATGCAAACGATTCGGAAAAGGAAAGTTACTGGGACATCTGTTGGAAACTTTCCCTGAAGTTCGAAAAGGATGTTGAATGGGGTAAAACCTCTCTCGTCATCCATATTGCTACACTCCACTTTCGCTCACTTGGCGCGTGACGGGAAACTATCCGACTGAACTTAGAAAACGACTATAAATCACTCGGTTGATTCCAAGGCATTGGAAGTATTTTTAACTGCCTTTCATAGTTCTATAGTAGGTAAAATTTCATCAATTGAAGTATTTTGTTGTTGAAATTAAAATTATACTTATGCAGCCATAATGGTAAATTAAAAAATTATAGGTACGGAGAATTTTCAAGGCTTAGGTACTTTTGAATCATATATCTCACTCGTCCAAGAATAAACTATTTTAGTATTTCATTAAAAATATTGATATTTATATGTAAGAATAAGTTAATAGATCAATACGAATGGGGAAAAAACTTTTTTTAATGATCCCACTTCTCAGCAATCAACGCATATGTCATCAAACTATTATCATATTGCTTATGTCACCAATAGTCTATCTATAACCTCGTAAAAGTTCCAGTGGAGTTCATGAAAACTTTGCAAAACATCACAAACACGACTTGAAAATGCAGCACACTCTCTGGATACTTTGTTGAATTTTTCACCTCTACAACAACATATATTAGTCTTGAGCAATACACTAGATATTTTTGTCAGAATTAATTTTATTAGCTACCTAAAAAAGGAAAATATAAAATAATGAAATAATTAAAAAGTGTTATATTTCATAAGAGAAAAAAGATTTCTGAAATTAGAAATACACAATATATAAAGCTGCAATCATTCAAATAGTACACATTATGCTCATTTCAGATCAAACTTCTAAGCCTTTTGAATTTTCATTCCGATTATGTTTTTAACATTTCCTCTCTTTTTCTCTTTTTATAGGCGATGGAAAAAATTAATGACGCTGTGTGTATTTAAATGCCTTTTACTTTTATTGTCAAACTCTAGTTAACTAAAGAAACTACGAGTGTGGAGTCGAAAGAGCATTTTTGATCGGCCTTCAAGTTTTTGCATTTACTTTTTCCAAGTAAATGAAATGAATGCCCTCAGGTTCTTCCTCGAAGTTGCAGGAAACGGTAACAAGAAGACCTCTTAGCACGATAGATACTTTAATACATCACGTAGCGTGTCCCAAGCCCGATTGCCCGACACCTCAACGACCGACTCACTCGCTCACTTGGCATCTACCACGTGATGCCCGGTTGGTGTATTGTTATTGGCCGGTAAGCTGTCACCTTAGGTGCAAGGTAAATCTCCATGTCGGCAATTTTTCGAGCGTCGGACAGTTGAGAGACAAAGTCGGCCGCCGCGGGGGGTGGAGAGTTGGCGTCGGGAAGTCACTGACAGCGATACTTACACCACGAAAACTCAGTTGCCGGTGCATGAGTTATCTGCTGGAAAATCACTGCTGCGTAAAATATTCAAGGAAAACTGCTCCGTAAATTAAAAGAGGGGAAGCGCTAAAATAAACGGATTGCATACGCTTCACATATTTGAGGAGGAATTTAGTTAAAAACATTTCTTTGAACGCAAGTAAACAGCTGACTGTCACCATAAAATACCTTAATAAATGGTCTATTACAAACATTAAATTAGTGTTCTCACAGTTTATGGATCTGTCTCTCCCTACTGTACCGTGGAGTAGTGAGGAGCTGAACGCTTTCCCAGACTATTAGGAGTAGTTATTATCTAAAGTCAACCTAAAGGCGTCGTAAACGAGGATGAAGTTGGTTTTCTGGATAAAGATGGTAAAAAACGAGATTTTAGCATGCGAAAGGAATTGGCGGACTAGCGGAAGAGGTTGAAGTTGAAATATGAGCCAATGCCAAAAAGTTAAATAAATATCGTTGGTGTTGGTTCATGAGTTGAATTTGTACTACCTTTACCCGACTTCGCGGTGTAAATGTGTTACAACTTTAACTCTTTTCTTGAGTTTGTAGTGGTTGGATTTCTAATACCACAAGTAACACGAAAATTTTATAGATTTGGTTTCCTTAGTAAAAGAATCATTGCACGAAGAACGATAGGCGAGTTCAGGAAACCTAAAAAAATGCCAAAAGAATTTACCGGCTTTACCCCTATTTACAGTGGTGGCATCATGTGTGTCCTATACTAGTCGCACTTTAAAAAAAGAGACAGGAAGCTTTTCTTCCAATAAAGACAAGTTTTTACACCTTCTTTCGATTTCATTCGTTTGAAGGAGCAGAAACAATTAGATGAACAAAGCGAAGCCATGAAGGCATTGACTTTAAATTTAAGTGCCTAATCCTCTTTGTCATATAGATAGAAAGAACTGAAGAATGGAAATAGGAACTTACACTTTAAATTAAATCCCCACATTCAAAGCACCCTGCGAACTTAGCCACTTCTGTTTGCGCAGACCATTTAGTTTGGGAAATTTTTTGAGAATGAAGTTCCACACTGTTCCAGACTAGGCCTTTCCTCCTTGCGGTAGTTTCCTTGCTCATATTACTCTTCTATTAAAAATTCTTATCTATTCAAAACAAAGTAGATTTGTAAGATTTATTGATTTTGAAAAGACTGGCAAATACAATTCCAATGTTGATTGCGGCGATTGGTTCATAACTTGTTGAAAGATATTTTTTCAAAATAACATTCATTGTAGTCATAAAATCAAACTTCTATCCAAAAAAAATTTCCATCCTTCCATCAATTAACCATACCATCAACCAAAATACCATAATTCCATTTAATTACCAATAACTAGTAAATAAAATAGGAAATCACAATGATTAATCGCCGACAAATTTTCTGGGAGTATTTCTCTTTATGAACAGTTTTATTGCACCAGAAATAGAGATTCATTCCCTCAAATCACCCTTTGTAAAATTCCACATCAGGTAATTTCATGTTAATGTGCAAAATTAAGGCTATGGTATGGAAGTGTCGTAGATATGTGTGGCTAAGGGAAACATATGTCCCAGGGCGCCAGACCTGGGGTGCCAAATTGATGTTAATTATTTTCGAATCTCTGTCAGAATAAAACGTTTTCCCTTTTTAATGCTCTTCCAATGTTGTCAAAACAAAATTATTTACAAAAAAATATCGATTTTATGTAAATCAAATATCTGTTATTAGTAATATGGCTGATTTTATGGATTGAGGGGCCCGGGAGAGGGCACGAACACCGACTTCGTCCCAAGGAGCTGCGAGCCTTAGCTGCGCCCCTACGGTATGCTCGCCTGGTATGCATAAAAATGACGACAGCGGAATGTTTTGGTGGGATCGCCGTTTAGTGTGGTCGAAGAATGGCCTTTAGCTCATATTGATAATCCAATCAGTTCATACCTTGTTAGTCATTATAAAATACTAGTCAAATGAGACAGTATCTATGACTTTAAATCCCCTGAATATAATTAGTATTTATCTCATCAAGTACTTCTAAGTAAATCACAAATCCTAATATTAGCCAGTGATATTTAGCATGAAAAGCTTTCCATAGTGTAATAAGTTTGTCAACAAGGAAGTTTGAATTGGGAATGTCGACTGCGGCGTCCGTGGGGCCAAGGGAAAACCCCTGGGTCCGGGACGGTCGATGAAGAGCGCTGGAGTGGGAGTGCTGCCTTGTGGTCGTGTCTCGAGGGAAAACAAAAGGTTGGAAACTCCATGTGTATTTGAAATACCAGTTTCCTCGTGAAGTATTCCTTTGCTCAGGAGGCCAGCTCTTCAAGGATGTCCTTCATAATGTAAACATTATAATGATTAGGGTTGGAATGAATGCGTGCCTGTCACCGTCATTACATGCATATCATCAAAGAGAACCCGTGTTAAGTTGGTTACAAGTTTCTCAAATCACTTATAAACTCTGTGCACCAGTTTAAATTTTCAGCTTTCATAATGAATAAGTGTTAATATAGACCTCGGCATGCCCTATGAATTTGGTGAATGATAAACTCATTTTTTTATGAGTTTACAATGAGTGAATATTAATCAGTTCTCCTCATTTTCATGCAGGCAAAATCATGAGAGTCTTCTAGGAATGATTCCATTTCACAGCTCAGGCGTTGAGCGCCGAATGATTTAAAGCGTGAGAAATTAGACTCTCGCGAAAGTTAAACGGAAGGAGGATTTAAAGTGCTCTTAATATTTTTAGGGGTATTGAGGCTTTGTGGTAATTGATGTACTTAGACATTTCAATGAAAGTTTCCAAATCTTAGTATTTAAAATCTTTAAGAAATCAATCTTGATTTCTCATTTCAACTTTAAGTATGTTTTTATATAACCTGACAAAATAAACTTGCTTATAAATACCAAAGGTGCATATTGGGAAAACTTGAGTCCTCCTTCCTAATGAGTAAACATTTTCACTGGTTACTTTCCTGTTCAACAAGGTTCAAGGTTTTAAATGCAAATGAAGTTAAAGATTTCCACTATCGCTATAGATGTTAAAAAATTTAATGAACACGTTGAGGTGGACGGCACATTTTTAGCGGTATATAAGATAAGTTCTGTAAAAGTGAGCGCACTCCATTACCCATCGTTGTGAGCATACGTATGTCTTCTGTACGTGAGGATGCATACATTATTTCCCATGTCGCCCATCCTTCGCTAGTAGTATCTCTCCAGCTGTAATGGTAGGTGACGGTCTCGTAATGGAACAGCGACCTACGGCCAACATTATACTTGATCTCCTAGTTAGGCACGTTCTTTGAAAGTTTTCGTGCGATGAAACTTTAATAGCCCTAGTGGTTTGTTATCAGTTTCACTCATTTACGGTACATGAAGCAAAAATCGTCGTCGTTCGAAGGATTATCATGGTATCTATTTACACTCACATGGGCTTCGGCTTCTTATGGTAAGGAGTCCACATTGCCTAACTACCCACCTCTTAGACCTTCCTCCTGAGCCGAGGCCTTGATCAAATATTAATGAGCGTAAACCCTGCCGGGTTCAGGTATTTTGCGATCAGATCTTTCAAGCATACCACACCGCCATTAAAGTTTCATCCTCATTATTGTTCCAACGCAGCCAACGAGTTTCAGGAAATATGCTAGTAATGTGAGGATGTAAGTGTAGACATAGGTGCATAAAAATTTAAAATTACCGTACAAGGGAAACATATTCATAAATGAAATTTTGGTAAACATCAGCTCCCACATTTTTCTCGCTTCTGAAAGTGTTTAAGTATAAGGACATCACCTTCATGTGATTACATTCGACCAACTTACGGGCGTGATTATCACGGAAGCTTCAAAATGCGCAGTCAAAATGGGAAAACCGTTCCACCGATAGCTATCAGCTATCCTATTTCCTTGAATTTTTCTACTACTTATAGATGGAATCTGAAAAACTAACGCACCTAAGCAGCCCCTAAAACTCAAGCCCTAAAAGTGTTTTGAACAAATAGCGTCTATTTTCAACTAACAACATGATTCCATTGATATTATTACTTTTTAATGCGTAATCTTATTATAATTACAGACAAAACTATTTGAACCGTTTCATAGTATGTTTCTAGAAAAGGTATTAACTCAGAGTCAATTATTTCATTACCAGTAATAGCAAATTTTATTGCAGCAACCATTAATTTAATGAAAATCATCACATGGTTTAAATAACTCCCTGTAGAGCATATTGCTAACACAGGTAATGTCTGTTCGGATGAGTCTTAGTAAGCTGATATGATCACATCTTCTCCCACGTCTTAAATGTCATTTCAACCGATTATTTTTCTCATTCATCGAGAATTTATAAATTTAAATTATATATGGTTATTTAATTCAAATTTATCAAATATAAATTTAAATTATAATTTATGATAAATTTATTTTTCAAAATAAATAGATATAGCAAACAAAAATAATTAAATTTATTAAAAGTTAGATTTTATAGTTATTTAAGTATGTTGACAGGCAGGCAATAAATATTATAATAATATATAAATATTATTGCCTGCCTGTCAATAAGATAATATTTCTGGTCTATGCAATAGGTAGCCAATGCTGTTGTTCTGCACATAATAATATGCAGAAAAAATTATTTGAAGCCACAAATAATGGGAGAAAATCCTAATCACATTGCCTCTATGGCATTTCCTTGAAATATCAAAACAGAGGATTGAATATGCGTTGGGTGATATTGGCCTCCTAAATTATCAAACGCTATATATGTTAAAATAACCGTATCAGGATGAGCATAAAAATAGTACGTTGAGCCTTTCTGTTTATGCCCTCTTTCATTACGCTAGCGTCAAAACATTCATTTGTCGAATTAAAATAAATTCAGTTATTTTTTTGTTGCATCAATATTCGAAAAAAATACAAATAAACAGAAAATACATTTTCCTGCAAATTTGAAGGACTCAAAGCCTTTGGGATTCGAATTTAAATTTACTCGCGTCCGATGAATTATTCGAGATACTACATAGTGCGTCATCGAAACCACATCATGATCACTGCCACATTTTTCTCTCTTATACCCGTCCACGGCTAGAGTCGTACCATATATATCTCCGAGTCAGGATCATGTTGATGCGTGGAAGGATGAATATTCATCAGCTGAGCAAATCTAATTGCTTCGTGATTTTTTGAAAGAAAATAAAACATGAGAGAGGGAGAGAGAAAAAGAGAGAGGTAGCGGTAGCAAGACTCAACCTTTAAAGGAAAGAGAACAATCGCGACGCAGGCACCATCTCTCGGCGAATGTTCAAAACTCTCAGCTCCCTTTTTGCAAAATTCTTCAGAGGAGAGGTGTTTGCATTTGAACGGAGCTAGGTGACGTAGAAGGGAAAATATTGGAAGAGATTGGTTGAAGAATTGTTGAGGTTCATTTAGCCTATTGAAGAGGTAATTGTATTATTTGTTTCGTATCGACCTAATATTTTTCTTTTCTCACGACTAATTATGATTACCTACAGCTTTATAACTGCTAAAATACATCGTCTTAAGGTCACGGATCGATTCGGCATACGAATTATATTTTGATATAACAACATTTTACAAAAAATTTTGCAAACTTTGGCGGAATAACTTTTCCTTCGATGTATAGCACCTATTATTGGTATTAGATAAATGGACTTTCGTTTATTTTTTGCTCACATTGAATATTCCACCTACAAGGCCGTTATTGAGATGGCAGCTGAAGATGAATACAAAATGTGTCTCTTTCGTGAATCTCTTCTACTTTGTTGACGGAGAATTCCGGTGAAAGACCTAGGGTAAAGTTTATGGAATATCTTGCAATCGCCATTACTTAGATGACCATTGGATCTGTAAGTTTTTCTAGATGATGAAGGTTTAACACTGTTCGTTTACGCTGATTGCATTAGTCGGTAAGGTTTTTATCAGTTACCTAAACGGAAAATCTGTGAATTGAGGTGCTAGGGAAGAAGAAGAGCGTGATCAGATTGCGAAAAGTATATACTGATGATTTTTTTTTTGCGATTCACTGAATATTTCAATGCATCATGACATTCCTTAACAAATTGAAAAACACAGAGGTCTGTAACTACGCTGACGAACTTTTTGCCCTAAAATCGGCCCTAATAGAAAACGGATTATCATAAAAATTACTTTTTCAATTGATAAAGTGTTCACCATGAACGTAAAATGTTTTCAAAGCACAGTGTCTGACCTCATATCCTGTATTTATTACGCCAGCATAGATGCCCAATTTTAATTAATTGGGATAATATAGTTAAAATAAAAACAACTTTTTTATTTTAAATTCAAAGTTTTCAGTGTTTAAACTGGATTCCAAATGGAATATATCCTTGTTCCTCAAAAAAGATGAAGGCAAAACTTTGAAAATATTATGATATTAAGGTAGAATTAACAACTGAAGCTGAAAAATATTTAAAAATATTAAGTAATTTTTAAATAAAAATTGTGCCGGGGGAATACGGAGTAAGGCTGAGAGAATGAATATAAGATGCGTGAATACCATTATTTTTTATACGGTTAAGACTTATGGTTAAGCATTAAAATAAGTCAGCTACTCAATTTTGCGTTATATCGAAAGTGTATGTGTACGGTTGATAGAATCAAAGGTTGGTTCAAGGAAATGAAAACACATCGCTTGGCTTGTTATTGGAAACTGATAAGGGCGACGTATTCTATTTGTATTTCTGAGAATACCAAGATGTATCTTTTATCATCCCTATAAGGCTCCAGAGTGCTTCTTGAGAATCATATAAAAGGGTAAAATCTCGTTTTTCAATAGAAAAGTATGTATCTCATTTCGCCCGTCCCCCTTTCCGATTAGTGGTGTAGCCACGGAGGTTGGTGGTTGGTTTTGCCTTGCAACGGGGGGCATATTCGTCAGAGAAAAACATTTTCCATTCCCATAAGTTGAAAACACATCCATTCAGGATCAAGAACCCCTTTAGGAAAGGATTTTTTCATGCACCCTCCCCTTTTATTTTGCCGACCGCTCATTTCGCTCGTTCAGCTTAAGATAAACCCGGCCTTAAGGCCACCGCATGAAAAGAGAAAGTGATTCTCATCAGTGCTAGTTTTTAGAAGGATAGAATAGCTCGTCACAATCTCTTTGATCAGGTTCCTTGGCGTTATTATACATTTATCTAATTATTCATGGTATATTTGACAAAACAACAGCCTTAATATCAAGTATAATAACCGGTAACGGCGGACGCATGTCCGGTCCTAGGAGGAGAGATATCCAGACCACGCGGGATTCAAACCCCACTCATAAATTACCATTCAGCTGAATTATTCTATGTTATGCCCCGAGAATAAGTAATTTTTGCACTATTTGTCATAAAAGTACATTTCATATTTTGTTTTTAATCCCAACTAAGCTTTTGTGATACTTATGCGATAATAGGAATTTATATAACTTGCAACGCGGCATGGTTGTCAGTGACCTGATGAGCAATTCAGTTGCCAAAGCAAGTTAATGATGTTAAGAGTTACTAAAATGTTATTTCACAAATGATCTAAACTTTTATACGAACGTTGGCTTAGCTTTTGAAAAGCTTAAATTTATATTAGAATTGAAATATCATATTTAAATTACCATCGCCATCATGCTTTTAATTTTCAAATTTTACCTTAACTTTCTGCTCTATTTTCATCTGCCATTTATGGATCAGATCACGGTTTATAATTACCAAAATGGATAATATTTTGATCACTCATCTTTAAATTGATGAGCTTTTATTCAAAGAACGTTATGATTCTTGAAAGATATTACAACCATAACGGTATACTAACCTGAAAAATTGTTTGGATTATTTAAATATTGAATGCAGTATTCTCTCATGATACTGCATTACATTACTTCAATTAATATTTGTATTTAAATTGACCTATATTCCTATGCCTACAGTTTAATCTTATATCAAGGGATCTTTATATAGGAGTTCAATCAATATGTATAATGCATTGACTTAGTTACTTTGCAATGGCTACTCTTTTTACCAAAACTATTTGATTCTGCGTCTCAAGTTTTAACAAATATTATATAATTTAAAGAGAAATCAGATAGAATGAAGGACGTCATTCGGTATTATTGAATCTTTAAGTCTTATGTATTAGACCTCACAGTAATATGTATCATTCCACCTTCGATTAGTCTGCTAATTTAAATAGTGGTATAGTACTTGATTTTTTCCAGTCTCAAGGTTGTCATTATGGCTCAGACAAGTGTCCCAATGCACGAAATTATGGCCTCTGCTCCCATATTCAATGCATTGATGGATATATTATCTGGCGCGACTGATATATTTTTTCATTGCTGACGTACTTATCTAAATATTTATTATCTGACGCCTTTGTATACTCTTTATCGTTTCGGTAGAAGCTCGTTTATGACCTTTCGTCCATGTTTAGCTGCACATCCGCCATCTTATTTTCATCCCTTTCCTTATAGGGGCAGGACAACCACTTGTTTAGTTCTCCAGCTTCGTCAAAGTCGTCTAAAGTACTACATCCATCACCCTTTACAATCTAGGCTATGTCTTCACGATTACCTCGTTCCCTTTTAATATTTTTTTATTTAAAAATATCCTATCATATCTATATTAATTAAATAATTTTATCAGAGTTTATGCTTTTCAATATTTTCGCTCTAATTAGTATTTTATGTTCAATTAAATATAGAGGGTTATATTCCTTCGTTTGTAGGATTACCTTACTTTCCGTTTTAGCTTTCGTATTGATCTGTTATAATACTAAGGGCTACTATTATGATTCATCACTTTTTTTGGAAAGAAATTCTCTAAACCCTTTTGTGCCAGACTTTTAAATGAATTACATATGTCATTAAAATTATACGAAAGGACTAAGTGTAAAATTAGCTGGAACGGAATAGGCTGGAAAATCCAATTTATCTTCAATCCCACACACTCTCTCTCTCTCTCTGCTAACTTCAATATAGAATCCAGTGGAAATATGTCAGTTACGTGTATTTAATGCCACATTTGTTCAATAAATAGGTTAAATTTTACAAATACAATCCCAATCTTTCAGAGAATTATTCAATCGTATAGGAAAAAATAAGTTCTCTCCGAGTGGCTTGGATTGTGCGCCAAGCTAGGATCTGCCTTCCCTCCAGTCTTCGATTCCTGTTGTATCGACCTCTCCAAATATTAAGTTTGGACACCCCAAACCGAAATATATTAGGAGAGCTTACTAGTGATCTTATCATAAGATTGGGTGAGTAAATATCCAGAATGCTCAGGATAACAACTGTGGAAGCGTGGTAGTTCCCTTTTTTCCGTTCTCTACATTTACCTGCAGTATCCCTTGAACAAGCATCCACAAGATTGTTATTAGTTCACCGAAGAAGAACTATTTGGTAATATATTTAAAAATTCCTATTAATCGTCGACTGCTAGACTACATGGCCTTTTCCTAAACTTGATGGCATTCAAAAGTTGGTTTATACTGAACAGAAAGATGACAGCGAAGTGGTTGGTTGACTTAACCGTGATGGGAAAACTCCAGTATCCAGAACTGATAAAATATCTGTTCCGATGTTATTAAAGAGAGGAATATAAAGTAACAATTTTGGGGTGTTGTCAAAAGTACTGAAAAGTAAATGAAATCAAATTTATGAGTATAAGCTTACAAGTATTTATTATATGCTAAAAGTTTCTAATTTTGTTTCCCAAACAATGGAAAATTGGGAAAGAGCTAACTAATGCTGTTATCCCTGGTCACCGAACTAAATGGCATGATTTTTCCATTATAAACCGTGAAATCGGTTAAGTATAATTCACTGTGAAAAATTATTTACCTGAAGTGGAATAAGAAGCCGACGATTTTCCGTCATAAGATCCAACATCCAAAATTTATATAGCCTTAGGAAATATTTTCATTGGAAGAAGATGTCTAGGTTTCTTAAGAGGTTGCAGTATCCGGCTCAAAATCAAGGAGCCTGTGTGCTTATTGCCGTCAAGTAGACTGGTTATTTCATTCACACTTGAATGAGCAGTTTAATTTTCAGGAGATTGCTTAGATTATAGAAACTCTCTTTGAAATGAATTTATATTGTGGACATTGGTCGAATCAGTCATCAAAATGATGTATTGCACTGAAATCACATTTTAGATGAAACTAATATTCCCGTCTGATTTCAAGGTTGAGGACGAGTTGGTGAATGTTGCAGTGTTGTGAAGACGAAATATTTATTCGTCTGGGGCTGATGATATAAAGAACACTTAATTTTTCCACCATTTGTGTTCAATCATACAACTAGTTTCGACGCAAAGGCGTCATTCTCAGGTACTCAGTCCTCAGGTACTCGTCCGAAGAATTGGCAGGAAACTAAAATGTTGAGGCTACGCTTCCAAAACTTTTTCTCTTGGAGTTAGTGAGTGACCCGAACTCAATTAATGAATGTTCCCTTCTTCCGATTTTTCGGCGTACCGAAATATTTCGATAAAGGAATTAACTCGTTCAAAGTTAGTCTTTCGGAATAATTCAGTCTTTCGTAAGATAAACCAGTGTATTTGCCCTCGTAATACAATTTCCCCCCTGAATTGCGGTGAATACGGTGTCATCACCTGATCTCGCTCATTAATTGCTTTCCTTCCCTTTTTTTCCTGTCGTCAATTAGGGTAGATTAACCAAAATGGCCGCTTTGTTTACCGTTCTTAAGGAAAATCATGTCTCAAAAATCCCCCTTTCCTTGCCAAATCTAGCAACTTTAGCGGGCAGAATGAAAATACTGGGTTCCTAGGTCCCTATCTAAACACGAAGTAGAGGAATAAATTACCAAAAACCTTGCAGTAGATGAATCTTCAGATCCTCTTTTCCTTCTAAAAATAAAAAGACCCGCTAATTGCTCCCTCATTCCCCTATCCCTTGCTTGGTAGCAGATGGTCCAAAAATGCTATCGAGTTCTGATATTGGGACCTTACAAATGAATTTGTGAGACGAGGTTGCAAATTTTGTGGTTTAATATTAGTGCACCGGATGTAGTCATTCTAGCCACTGGCATGCAAAAAGTCCAATATATCCTACTCAAAAGCAAAACATGAAATTTTGGATGAAAATGAGCATACTTGTACTACTCACAATATATACCTCGTAGAAGATGAGACAAGAAGGAAGAACGAAGGAGAAGAATCTTCGTTTTACGCCTAGGCTAACAGCAAATACGTCCAAATTTTCAACAGTAGGAGCGAAAACTCTGAAATTATTTTGGGTCTGCTTGTTTTGCTGCAGTATTAAGTATAATTTCCCTCCACTAGGGAAATAATAACCGTTGAAATAAAGACTATTCTCCGATTGGCATTGTGTTTGTTCAATATTGAATGCACGTTTGATTTCTATTTGAGAGTATATCCATTGGTTTATATCTCATTTTAATTAAAATTGCCGTAAGTAGCGCCAAAAATATTATTTAGTTTGTGAAACTTTCAGGAGTTGGAACAATGTCATTGTTTGTTTGACTTGTGCCATATGTTTGTTAAAAATTTCATTTTGGATTTTTAGTTATAGCTTTCGATTGCTTAAAGTGTAAAGCTATCAAATCTCATAAATGCTTCTCGGTTGGCGATTGACTTATGACTTTGACGAATCAATCCATATTTGTTGGGATATAGTGAATGTGTGCAAATTTGAATAGGATTTAAAGGTAGAAAAAAGCAAGCCCTCAATGGTAAAATGGGTAATTAGAATGGCATTGAATTTATTGCTATGAGCAGCGCATGATGGAGTATTGACTAGGAAATTATGGCCACTGAGGAGGAAGTATGAGAAGATGATGTGCGACAAAGGACAACGGACGCTTATTGCGTATTTTTTATTTAATTTTTTTCATAGCAAGATAGGGTTTTAGTTGAGTGCTAAAAAGTCTATAGCGACCCTATTCTTCAATTATATCGTTGCGCATGAAAACCTCTGCGAAGAATTTGAATCTTTACTTTAAAAAGGGTGGATGAAAAGTATCATTGGGAAAGTTCACATCTTCACAACAATATGGGGTGCCATCGCTGTAGGCTACATTTATTGTACCATCCATCGAATTAATTTCTCTGTTAGTGCTTTTGCATTTTACTTTGCGAGTAAACTTAGTATTTGGTTTCAAATTTATATCGATTTTTTGACATTATTTGTTCAGGAAAAGAGTGAGTTTAGATGAGCAAGAAAACTTGAGCTTTCCATTGCAGTTTTCTTAAGCTTTAACTGATATCATAGCGATATCACAACAAGTTGCACACAAGATTTCCTCACCCGCATCAATTCACCTCGCCGTGGAAATACTCTTCTTAAACGTTACTTGTCCCTACACGTATTTTATTTTATCATTTTACACATCATACTGACCAATAGAACGTCTATTTTAAAGTGACGATTCATATGGGTTCCCCATCTCCAAATACCTTGCTATTACTCGTTATCCATGGAAACCTGGAGTATGCTGCTTTAAAATCCTGATTTATTACTCTTTAACAAAAGTAACGTTCCTAACGAGTTTATTCATCAACAATATTAATTTACTAACCTATAATCTTATTTTAAAAATTACTCGTTCAATTTCACATATAAACAATGATTAATATTAATTAGCCTGGATTTCGCATTTTTCATAGATTTAGATATTATATTTTGCTAATGAAACACTGACTAGAACAGTCAATCAGAAGTTATTTAAGAATAGAATCAGAGAGATAAAATTTTTCTGAATTTCCAATTTTCTATGCACTGCAAAATCTAATTTGAATGTGAAATTACTAGAAATATTAGAAATTACTGGAAAATTCAGTCAATCAGAAGTTATTTAAGAATAGAATCAGAAAGATAAAATTTTTCTGAATTTCCAATTTTCTATGCACTGCAAAATCTAATTTGAATGTGAAATTACTAGAAATATTAAGCCAAGAGGAAGATAAAAAATTGATTTTTAATATTTTAATCACCAGAAATTAAATATGGCATTCTTTCGAATTCCAACTATTTTTAAAACGCAATTTTCTTCATAAAATTCATCTGCTGGAATCAGATAAAAATTGAACAAGCTTCCTCGGTGTCTTTGGCATAATTATTTTTTTTTAAATCCCTAATTTAGAGGGGTACGTTAACCGTGGATTATGATTAGAATTTTAATCAAGAGTTTGCATCTAAGCACATTATATTCATATGTGACTAAATGATGTTTTATTATATTATTTTACAAATAATGTTTACTTCTTATTGGCCGTACAAGAATTAATTATGATCCATAAATCAATTTACCAATTTAAATAAGAAACCACTAATCAAACAGCAATTATTCATGTGGAAATTTTTATCCCATCGTAAAGCATTGCCGATTCACTTGCTTACATGCAAATTAAATTTTAAGCTGCAATAAATGTTTCTGATAAAAACCATCACTTTTCCCTACTGTCCCGCACATATATTTTTTTAAAGAATAATATTGTTTGGATAAGGAGAAAAGATTTTTGTGAAGTAAATTTGAATATTTCCAATATGTGGATTCGAATAGAAAGAAATAAATTAAAAATACAAAGGAGAAGATGGAAAGATAATATCGAGTTGGAATTTGAAAAGAAGAGGACTGGCGCAAGAAGATTGCGTGGCATGGGAAAAATATTATGATTTTTTTCAATACATTACATTCCTACAATATATTACCCTTATAATCTTTACACATGACTGCATATGTAGTCTCTTATGTCGTAAATTGCTTTTTTTCACGAATTTTCTTGAAAACTCTGCACAGCCCCTCTTCTATTTTCAATAATTGAGCATGATGTTGACTGAGCATTTTGTTACGGCTGTTAAGGTATAGATTGGAACATAGTTACCATTTTATATTGGTAAATTCTTACTTACAAGTATAGCGTTTTTGCGAAAAATCATAGTACATGAATTTTAACCGAAGAAATGATTATATATAAAACTTTATATTTCTTATTATAATCATGGGGTAAATTTTCTTTAAAATTTACTTGCACATTTTAAAGTTTAACATTTGACATTGTGAGTGTAAGCCCTGTGCGTAAATACCAAGAACCGTTATGAAATTAAAATATGATAACGACGATGAACATTCCGCTCCTAGGTGGGGTATACTTAATGCCTAGAGGTGAGTTGCCTCCAAAAGTGTGAATGAATTTCTCACCGAGTACTGCTTTCAAAGAGAATCACTACGTAACAACTGCAGTTGTGGCCTTATTGAGTTCCTGTAAATGTTATCACTAGTTTCAGTTAAAGAAAATGGTTCTTCGGACTTGAAGAAGCCACCTGGAACGCTGGCAAAATATTATCCATAAAAAATGGATAAACGCGGAAGAAGATCCGATAAACCATTCTCTTCATCGCAAAAACTCTGCGGAAGCCTACACGGAAAAAGTGGTTACAGTTCTTTGATCATGAATATAAAACCATGCGATACAATGAGTCTGTCGAAGATTGCCTTAGGCATAACTTATCTTAGGATGTTAGGTTGGATATTTCTCAGGAAGAAAGAAGTTGATTTAATAATATCAGCTATTGTTTTTATAGGTATATCCTAACTAGAATCTATCTGAATAAAATAATATATTTTGTTTTCTACCAACAGTAAAGCCAATCCTAGATAAAATTAATTGTTTTATCTAAAATTGGCTTTTAGAAGTTATTACCTAAATCATAACCGAAGGTTTTTTGAAGTAGATGACGTTGTATATGCCTTTCTTAAAAGGAGATATTGGAATATTAGCAAGCCTTGGAATTTATTCTTGCTGAAGAGTCGCA